>CM037852.1:158833120-159245802 GCA_021234595.1 Delia radicum
TAAATACACAAAAAGTCATTAAACTTTTAAATGATTTTTCTAGATACAAATTATAAGGTTATTTTCTGAAAAATGTTTAAGACAAAAAAATTAAAAATTTTTTGAGTATTCTACCGAATTCAAAACTTTTCTTTGTAATTATAAAAGTCTTGAAATTCAACAAATTTTATTATTGCGACAACATAATGATTGAAAATCTTTTTGCAGATAAAAAAAGTGCAATTTTGTTTGGTACAATATAAGTTTTAACTTTGGTAATTTCTACCATGGTGTGTTTTACAAAAATAACTGTGGTTTGCCAGTACTATTTCTTTTTTTTTTTGTACGGTTGGCCATTTCTACCTGGGGATTTACCATGCTCAAATATCATCTAATACATACACATTAGGCCGGGTCGATTTGTATGGTGGCAAAAAAATCGCTCAACGTTCAAGGAAAATCGTATTCTAGGGATCAAAATAAGAAACTTTGCCGAAAGAACCATACCTCTAAAACGAATTCTGATGTCCCGACTTTTGACCCGTAGGGTCAAATTTTGAAAAATTCCACTTTGACACAGTTAGAGTGCCCCAATCGAATCCAACCCCAATCGAATATAATTTATACATGCCTCTGCTAGAGCGTCTTTCTGAGAAGAAATAGAGACCCTAATCTTGGAAAGACTCCTCCTACTTTCTGAAATATCTCTATCCCAAGATTTGTACATTTTACTATAAAAACACAGTTAAAAAGGCTCTCTTTCAACTTAAATTTTAACCCCTACACGGTCACCTAGAATGATGATTTATGCATTGATCTGCTAGCGCGTCTCCCGGAGAAGAAGTAGCTCCCATAATCTTGGAGAGATTCCTCCTACTTTCTGTAATATCAAAGTGGGCTTTTTCAAAATTTGACCCTACGGGTCAAAAGTCGGGACATCAGAATTCGTTTTAGAGGTATGGTTCCTTCGGCAAAGTTTCTTATTTTGATCCCTAGAATACGATTTTCCTTGAATGTTGAGCGATTTTTAAATCGACCCGCCCTAATACACGTACAAAAAAACATTGAAAATATTTGACCTCAACTTTTTTAAATTCGTCAATTTTGTTTTAATATTTCAATGGATTTTCAGTGGAATATAAAGTATACGCATAGTAATAAAATCAAAATTTTTTTAGCATCCATAAAATGTATAAAAATAAAACCAAATATGCAAAATTTTCAAATTCTTTGCAATACAGTTAAGATATTGTGTATAATACAAACATGATTATACTTAAATGAGATATAATTTTGTTTAGATATATATTCTTAAATACAAATTCATGATTTTGCTTCTAAATTTTTCGATATATCCAAAAATTGAAAATGAGAAAAAAATCATTTTGCCAGATTTGGATGCAGCGTTCATAAGTCTATTAAAAAAATATGTATTTCAAAGTCGCGTTTTGAAAAAATTAAAACTTGTTGAGTAGTGTTATATAAATAAATAAAGACTTCCATCATATGTATCGGCACATGAATTGATTTAAAGAACAAGTTTAAAATTTCAATTAAAAAATGTTGAAATTTAAATCCGAAAATTTTGATATAAATTTGAAATGCTATTTGTATTATATTACATGATAATGATGGTAATGATTGGTCAATAGTTGAATTAAATTTTTTTATTTTTTGTTTTGTGATTGTTGTTAATATTGAACTAAAAATTCAAATGGCATAACTGACATACTATCTATTTTTTCAAAAGAGTGCAATCTATCTATCATTCAATCCCTGTTACAAAAAAAATAAAATTACAAGAATTGACCAACTAACCAGCCAGCCGGCCGGCCTACCGTTTGGTCGTATGTTCAAACTATTCAGGCAAACAAACCATTCATCCATCCATATAATAAATTCAATACAAGTAGTCAATCGTCTATGTTTTTTTTATTGTTGTTGCTGTTGTTTATATGTCAGTTGATTTACTATGCAAGAATACTAACAACAAAAACAATTTTGTTGATTTACAATAAAATACTATTCACATAAGTAGTAGTACCCCCCCTTCTGGGATTTTCTTTGTTGTTGCTGTTATTCATTTAATATTCAGTTTAGTTGGTCGCTTTGTCTCAAATTATCATAAATTTCGCAAACCCGTTTGTAAATTATTATAATATATAATATTGTTTACTTGTATATCAGTATAATTTTTATTACAACTATACTGATACATTTATTTTTGTGAGTGTATTTGTATTCTGTTGATTTGGCTTCTTATACTCGTCGTCGGTATTATATTAAATGTATGTTATTTGGTTTTTATTTCATTTATGGTATTATAATTTTATACCTTTTAAACTACTTACAGCTGACAGTTTTTTTCTTTTCTTTTTATTCTTTATTTTCTTCCGTTGGAGAAATATGAGACCATTTGAAGTTGAAGAGTTAAATTGCATTCAATTGTTTTGTAGGGCAATCAATAGTAAATAATATTTATACCATAATTTTGATTTACTTTAAGGAATAGAGTTGCCAAATGTTGGAAAATTTCTGTAAATATTAATAAGAAATAAATATTTGGGAACTCTTTTTTACAAGGAATTTTAGTAGTAGGAGTTCAGTCATATATGGCGTATACTTAATATTTAGCCATATAGCAGAATGTTTATCACTCATAAGTGAAGGGTGATTTTTTAAGAGCTTTCGGATTTGATTTAAAAAAACAAATTAGAGAAATGTATGAAATCTTTATTTGAGTCGATAGAATGATTTCATGTAAATGTTGAACGCGGCTACGCCTCAAATGGTTCATACGCTGGGTCCAATTTTGGCATACTCTCTCCAACATATCGGTCGGTATCTCACGAATAAATTCTTCAATATTGGCTCCCAGTGTGTCAGCGGGTTAAACCCATAGACATAAGCCTTAACATAGTCACACAAAAAATAGTCTAAAGGCATTAGATCGCACGATCTAGGCGGCCACTCGGCCTCTTAATTGGGCCATTGTTTCGCATGCTGTGTGCCGTGTGGCACCGTCTTGTTGAAACCATATATCACCCAAGTCCTGCTCATCCATTTTGATCAAAAAAATTGTAATCATCGCACGGGAGCGCTCACCATTCACAGTAACGTTCCTGCCTTTGGCGTCTTTGAAATAGTACGGGAAAATGATGCCACCGGCCCATAATCCACACCAAACAGTGCATTTTTCGGGATGCATTGACAGTTCTTGCAATGCTTCGGGCTTCTCTTCACACCAAATATGGCAATTTTGCTTGTTTACGTATACATTCAACCAGAAATGAGCTTCGTCGCTGAACACAATTTTCCGATAAAAAAAAAAATAGATCTTCATCCAACTCTGCTATCGTCCATTCTGCAAAAGTTAGCCGTTGTGGTAGGTCGTGGGGCTTCAATTCTTGCACCAGCTGTATTTTAAAAGTTTTACACCCAAATCCTTTCTCAAAATTTTTCACGTAGTAGAGTAACACAGTGGAGTAACGTGGAGCACTGTATGTATGCGTGTTGTAGGTTTAAAAATATACTAGACAAAAATTTAAAAATGTCTACGTTAGGGCCTTAATTTTTTAGTCCTCCACAAAATAAAAAACCCCATTGAAAATCGGTCCACCCATTAAGACTGCACAGTGGTACCCAATTTAAATATCTTGTTTTGAGGGAAAGCATTTTAAATAAATATTGCTCATGTAAAATATAGAGCAGGGAGTTTGTTTAATTTGCTATAAGTTTTTTTTTTCTGCGATTTTTTCTCCAAAATTTTGGATTTACAAACTATTGAAATATGTCACAAAAAAAATGAAAAAAAAAAAAATAAAAAATGTTGAACTAGTAAACCCCTTAATATAAAATAGTGTAAATAATATTGTGCAAACGTTATTTGCACTTTGAAAAAAAAAAACGACCTGCTGGAAATATAAATGCTGGGAATATACTTTTTTTTGGAAAACATTTCCGTTTCCCATGTTTCTAATATAACATGTTTGCTTGCCAATATATTTATGTTTGCCTGTAAATATATATATATATATATATATGTATGTATGCACAGCGCATACTTTAGGGACACGCCAAAAATTGTGCCCGAAATATGCGGTGTATCGAACCAAATGTCCTCATCTTATACGCTAGATGTATGAAAAGGCGCGAAAACTTTGCGGGCAGTCCCCAAAGTAAACAAATGTCCCTAAACTATGCGAATAACTTTTTTTTTTTGAAAATGCTAGAAAAAAAAAACTACTGAATATTTTCTCAAATTTCTTTTTTAATTTAGAAGTACAATACTTCCGGTTAATAATGGAAAATAATTTCATTCAAATGGCTGCCTCGGCTGGCCATGCAGTATGAGCTTCATCTGAAAAGATGATTTTTTTGGCAAAATCGGCATCGGAAAAAAAAACGTTAGATGGCGGACCCTTTATATAAGGTGGCGCAAAAGTAACCTTCCGATGTTTTTTTTTTATTATGTATTTATTATGTATAGCATTTTCTGATAGGAGGATTACTTTTGCGCCACCTTATATATGTTTACTATAAGTATGTGTGCATGTACCAAACGTAATGTCTAAAAATTTTAAAATTGCAAATATATCTTTGTTTAGGTCTGAAAGTTTTAATCATTGTAAAAATATTTATATATAAAGGGTCTGCCATCTAACGTTTTTTTTTTCAACTACTGCTTATTTCGTGAATGGTAACGCTTAGCTCATGTCTGATTTGACAGATAATTAGTTCTATCCTTCCTCTGAACGAATATGGTCCGTATGTTTGTTATCTTGTGAAAAAAGTGAAAGAAACTGGCATCCTCATCGATAAACCAAAGCGTGAAAAGCCAAAAGCAGTGCGTACACCCGAGAATATTACTGCTGTGGCAGAAAGTGTGCGTGAAGTGCCATCAACATCAATTCACCGTCGTTCTCAACAATTGAACATTTCGGAGACATCATTGAGACGAATTTTGCATACGCCATACAAATTCCAATTGGTTCAGGAGTTCAAAAAAAAAAAGTTATTTGGCAGACCCTTTATATTTACCAGCAATAATTAAATTATTGCGAATAATTTCGAAATTCAAAAAAAAAATGTATTTCTTTTAACTTTTACTTGGGATAAATTACCTATTCTGAATACTACTTAAATTGTATTATAATAAATAAGACCTCAAATCTAATTTACACTTATAATTACATTTAAATTGTTTACTAAAAACTTTACATAATGCAACAAGTTTTTGCGGTTTTGCTGGGGTCATTGATAGGAACAACATGTAAAAAATTAAGGATATTCACGTCTTATTTGATGAAAAGGCTACATTTTTTATAAAATTAAAATGCTTAGAGCAATAAAAAAAATTATAACACTGGCTAAACTGAGTTTCAATGATAATCAAGAAGCCGCTAAAAATTAAACTTAATTTTTAAATTAAATGTGAAGATTTAGCAAAAAATGTTTAAATACTATTGAAAAATCTCAACAAATCAGAATATTATTATTATTGACATCAATATAATGTCTCTTGTTAGTGAAAGTCCATACTAATTGTTTGTATAAATAATCCGTAAAAAAAACAACACTTGTTTTATAATTTTTGTGTAATAAAAAATGCAATTAGTAGTAATTTAAATTAATTTTACATATGTAAATTTCAAAAATATTTAAATGATTTAATCGAAAGAATGAAATCAGCTACAAATGTGAGAAAAGTACAAAAGTATATAAATTAAAATGATTGAAATCTTTTTTTAGTAGTTTCGCTAAGTATTAAATTACTTATAGTTCGAATACGTATTGAACTCAATCATTAATATGTACTTGATACAGGCTAAACTGTTAATAAATTTGATTGATAGTTGAATGTTAAAGTGAGTGAGTGATGTATTCAATGTGAATGTAAATGGATTTTTAAACAATTTTGTTTTATAACTTATTTCTTTCTTTCGTTTTTTTTTTTTTTGAAAGGTATGCTAAATTTTTTTGTAAGCCAAGAAATCGGTCAATGTTAAATTTGTTCTCATGTTTTACATAAATTGGAAAATAAAACTTCTTTTAATTCTTTAGAAATCTTGAACATTCTCTTTTTTTTTTGTTTCTTTATTCCCATCAGATTTAATGTTTTATTCTTTTGTGTATTATTGTAAAATTACCCGCCAATTTAAGTGACCATGTACGTGAGTTTCGTTCATGTTAATATCATGATTGCACAGTGGAGTGTTTCACAAATATTTGGGAAACAATTTAGTCCTTTCTTATTGGCTAATTAGATGGTCATGAACCTTCACACAACCATAATCAACATATTGGAAATCAAAATTTTTATTTTTGCAATATCCTGGTCCGGTTTTTTGCCAATGAAAAAAGCAAATCAAGCCCAATTTCATTGAAAAGTATTAGCAATATTGACCACAAGTTATTTTTTTTATTTTTTTTAGATTTTTTATTTTTTAAAGATTTTTCAAAATATAAAGTTTTTTACGGATATCCAAAAGCGTTATCCGATTATTTGAAAACTTGGCACATACTAAAAAGATCTGATTGACATGTTTCACCTAATTTAATTTATTTATGAGCTGCTTCTTAAAACAACAATCAAACATAGATAATTTTCCCGATTTTCAAAAAGGAAATACTTTCATAAAAATAGTTTCTTTTAAACTTAGAAAAACCATATATATAAAAAAATTTTGAATTACATTTAATCCCCACAACTAAGGAAAAAAATATTTAATTTTGAAAAGAATGTTAAGCCTTAACCACACTATCCCGAACGAATTTCAAATTATTTCAATGTGTTGAAAGCTGCAATTATGAATAAAAAAACAAAATTAAAGATTACAAATATTAAAATAATTTTGAGCGCTCTTCTTTAAGCACATCATAGAAATTAAAACTGTACTGTAGGTATCCCTTAATTCAGTTATGGTGCGGACCGATTTAATTTTGCGGATTTTTAGAAAAATCAGCATTTATAAAAAAAAAATTAAAAATATATTTTTGATGAAAGAAACAATTTTTAAATTTTAAATAGTTTTATTAGATCACATTTACTTAGTTCCCAAACATTAAATACTTGGCGCACTTGTAAACCGAAGGTCGAAGTTGAATTTGAACTGAATTTTGTGTAAATTCGCCAACGAAAAATAAGTTTAGTTCTTAATTAAGTAAAAATGTCAATGTGATAAATCATTAGCATTACAAAATATGCCCTTGTTAAAGATGAATTTTTCGCACTAGGTAATTTGTTGATATTATGATGATTTAAACGGAGAAAGAGGTGGATAATATTATAAAAATATTCGTGTTTGCTTCATTTATACCAACTTTTGATCTTCTTTTAAATTTATTTTGATTTGAAAATATTCAACTTAATTTTGTGTAACATATGGTAAATATGGGTTAACGATGCGCCAAAAATTAAATGCTTTGCAACTAACAATAAAGGTCAAATTAGCATATCATCCTTATTTAATTTTATCGAGGGGGTGTTTGGGCTTTTTTCACTTTTCGTAATCGTTCGGTTTTAACATGAATTTTTTCGTAGAACTTTTTTATCTTATATTTTAAATAAGTGGTAGCCCTGGACAAACAGCATGGGCAATATGGGTATCAAAACTACTTTGTACAAAAAAATTTTAAAAAAATTTAAATTTTAAAGATGTTTTCGTATAAAAAATTGTAATTGTTTTTCCCCTTTTTGACCCCTAAACGTAAGATTGCGCACCTAAAAAAGTGTCTAATATTTTTTTGTAATCAACAACATATCAAAGTTTCATTAAAATCTGCCGACTCACCCCCTGTGTAGTTTCCTTGTTAGTAATTGTGATCAAATAAAAGAATTTGCAATGTAAAATTAGTTACTTTCATCAAAAATATATCTTTTAAAAAAAATTTGTTTTTTAAACGGACTTTTTTCCATATCCGCCAAAATGAGAACTAGCCTCAAGTTTTCGGGATGTAGATTTCTTTTGAACTTTGATTGACGAAGTTTGTAAATGTATACTGCTGTGAAATTAGCATTTCCATTTTGTTCCAACGACTAATTTTTCGATGTTCTCCTATCTTGATAAAAGTTAGTATGTTTAGCAGTGAACGTATATTTCAAAAACGATTTTTTAATTTTGTGTGGCAAATCTGAAGCTTTGAAATGTCGAAAAATTTCGGTTTTGACATTATTTTAAAGGTCATAGCTTCTGTTGTGTAAAAGATATTGAAAAAAAATATTTTTGCATCAGAATAGTGACAGAAATTTTATAAAAAAATGTTAGATGTTAAAAATGTTTTTAAATATTTTTCTTTTTTATAAAATATTATTAAAATTTTTTTTTTTAATTTCCCTTTTATTTTTTTTTATATTTTTTTTGTATAAATAACTACAAATGTGTTAGACACCTTTAAAATTTCAGAGTGGTATCTCTACTATTTTTTTGAAATATCTGCAAAAATGTGTAGTATGTCTCTGGAAAAAGTAATTTTTGTTGAAAAGTGTACTTTGATAAAAACACTTTTCTTAAATACAACATGAATATTTCTATGAACATTGAAATTTGTTTCATAATATTTGAAAAATATTTTGTTTCTGTATTCTTGAAAAAACTTTGAAATTGTCAACAACTTTATTCCAATTAAAATTAAATTATTTTATATAAAAAGAAAAATTCCAAGGAATCTTATTTGGGATACATTTAAGAAGAAGGGATTTTCAACAGGTTATGAGAAACTACCTACAACTTTTAAAGAGGCTTTATCAAGTAAAAACAATCAAAAATGGCAAGAAGCTATGAATGATGAATTTTCGTCGTTACAACAAAAGAAAACGTGGTCTTTAGTAGAGCTTCCTTCCGGTCATAACGCAATTAAATGTAGATGGGTGTATTCCCATAAGAAAAACCAAAAGGGTGAAATAGAACGCTACAAAGCTAGACTAGTGGCTAAGGGTTGCAGTCAAAGGTATGGAATTAATTATAAGGAAACTTTTTCGCCCGTAGTTAGATATGCAAATATAAGGATGCTGTTAGCTTTAGCAGTAGAGCATAAAATGCATTTGCATCAACTAGATGTAGTGACAGCATACCTAAATGGAGAACTGCACGATGAGATTTACATGCAACAGCCCGAGGGTTTTAAAGATAACATACATCCAAATAAGGTCCTACGTCTTCACAAATCACTTTATGGCTTAAAGCAAGCAGGAAGAGAGTGGAATGCTAAGCTTGACGAAGTTTTATGCAAAATAGGTTTCAAAAGCTGTAAAAATGAGCCTTGTATGTATAAAATGTTAAAAAATAATAATTTAGTAATCTTAGTAGTTTACGTTGACGATATTATTATTGGTTGTAAAGATAAGGACGTTATTTTAAAAATAAAATATGAGATAGGCAAGAATTTTGAAGTTACCGATAAAGGTTTAATTAAACATTTTTTGGGAATGGAAGTCAAACGTGATGGAGAAACGGGCGATATTGAATTAAGCCAAGAATTGTATATCAAGGAAATGTTACAAGAATATGGCATGGAAAATTGCAAGCCATCATCAGTTCCTCTAAACCCTGGATTTCAAATAAGTTGTATCGAAAGCTGTGAAAAAGTAGACACGACTGCATACCAATCACTTATCGGAACGTTATTGTATTTGGCTTTAACAACTCGACCTGATATACTACATTCAGTTTCAAAGCTAGCTCAAAGAAATACTGATCCGCATGTAGAGCACATGACTGCAGCGAAAAACGTATTACGGTATCTTAAAAGAACACAAGATCTAAAATTAAGGTTTTCCTCTGGTAGTAAGAAACTTAAAGGTTATGCAGATGCTGACTGGGGTGGTTGTACAGATGATAGAAAATCATATTCAGGATTCATTTTTTATATTGGAAATTGCCCAATATCTTGGGAATCGAAAAAACAATGTACAACAGCATTAAGCAGTACCGAAGCCGAGTATATGTCGATAACAAATGCATCAAAGGAAGCAGTATACTTACGAAAATTGTTGCAAGAACTTGGTTTTTGGGGGGAAGAAAGCGTAATTCTAAATGTAGATAATCAAGGTGCTATGAAGCTGGCGACAAATCCTGTTTACCACAATAGGAGTAAACACATTGATATTAAATACCACTACATTAGAGAAGTTGTACGGTCAAAACAAGTTGAATTAAAATACTGTCCGACTGAAGATATGGTAGCTGACATATTCACAAAGAATTTGACAAAAGCTAAACATGTTAAGTTTGTTAATTTAATTAATTTAAATTAGTTTTGTTATTGAAAGGAATATACATGTTGAGGAGGAGTGTTGAAAAGTGTACTTTGATAAAAACACTTTTCTTAAATACAACATGAATATTTCTATGAACATTGAAATTTGTTTCATAATATTTAAAAAATATTTTGTTTCTGTATTCTTGAAAAAACTTTGAAATTGTCAACAACTTTATTCCAATTAAAATTATATTATTTTATATAAAAAGAAAAATTCCAAGGAATCTTATTTGGGATACATTTAAGAAGAAGGGATTTTCAACAATTTTTTACTTTCTTTTAGCAAAATTATTTAAATACTGGTGACATACTCTACCTACATATTTTTTCACATATCTCAAACAGTATCAGAGATTTGACTCTGAAATCAGGGCGTCTAAAACACGTGTGTAGCTTTTTATTCAAAAATATAAAAAAAAAAATTAAGAAAAAAATTAAAAAAAAAATATTTATAAAAATTTTTAAGATATAAAAAAATTTATACAATTTCTGAACTCAAAAACTGTTACCATTTCTATTGAAAAATAATTTTTTTAATATCTTCAACGCAACAAAAGTTATGACCTTTTAAATGATGTCTCAACCCAGAATTTACGGTATTTCAAAACTTCAGGATTGCCACAGTTAACTGCTTTAAACTAATGTTTTACTAATATTTTACTAATGTTTTACTAATTAATTTTGTTAAAAAAAATTGTGCGGATAAGCTCAAGAAAATATATAGTAGAGACGAGGAAAATGATAGTAAAAAGTTCATCTCTATTAAGACGTATAAAAACATCAACCATGGAAATGTTTTTAAATCTGTTTCTCATACGCTAACAATGTAAATACATATGTGGATTAAAAAAAAACTTTAATTTTGTGTTGTCACCGGCTTGTAAAAGTAATTGTCTATTAATTAAATTAAAGATAAAATAAAATATTCAAATTTAATTAGCATTAACATTAACGCCCGTATTCATAAAAAAATCTTAATTCAGATTTCAAATATATTTCAGTTAAAACACATTTTAAGCCATAAAACTGTGTTCGTTTATGAATACAGTTTTTTTTTTAATTCATAAAAATATTAAATGCTATTTAATATTTTTATGAACACGGGGGTAAATGTGTATTTGTAAACTTATTCTTTAAAGTGATTAGTAATGTAGTGTAGTCAAATTGCAAACAAACATACGTACGTATAGCGAAAGACAAGGACACACATCTTAGGTAATTTTTTATGTTTCATTTTTCTTATTGCATAAAAGAGGTTGTATATTTAGACAACCCTTGATGAAAGTTGTTGCAACATAATTTTGTTTATGTTATGTTACAATAAATAATTTTTATATATTTGCAAATACTAAGTAAATTTGCGCCGTCAATGTCGGATTATGAACATTTTTGTACTTTGTAACGTATAGTATAGTTTTAATTTTCAGCAAATAAATTAACTAAAGTATAATTTTTCTACAAACTTTTTGATTTTTTTTCAGTCTACTAATAAACAAATTTATGAACTTATAGCTAGGATTTTTTAATTTTTTATCAAGTGATAGAAAAACTTTTGCTGAATCTTCTAACTTTTTTGCTGAAAATCATCGAGATTTTGCTGACATTAGCAATTTTTTGCAAGCACCTTACTGGTAAAGTTTTGCTGATTCAGCAAAATATAAGACCCAATTATATTACCGTATAAGCTGTTCTGCAACCTGTTATTTGGATTTTGCTGTTTTATTTGGTTATTAAGGGATACGTACAGTATTATTATTATTTTAATTCCTATGAAGTGTTTAATAAAAAGCTACCAAATGTGGTTTAATATTTGCAATCCTTAATTTTTTTTATTTTTTCATAATTAGTGCTATAATGCAAAATTTTTTTAAATCTGTTTGGCTTAGTGTGTTTTTAACACTTAAAAACCTTATAAAAACTAAATATTGTTTTCTTGAGTTGTCGGTGTTTATAATACAAAAAAAATATATTTTTTTTAGTAGTAATAATCAAATTTTAATTGGTAAATGTCCAAATTGGGTGTTTATTTACGTTTAAATGACAGGGGCCGTAATTATTATGAATTTTATAATAAAAATTACACAATAATGATTATATTATGAGTTTTAAGGATTTTCTTCAATTGTAATGATTATTTTTGAGTAATATTAATAAAAATCAGCCATAATCAAAAATTTTGAGCTAAAAAAATACAACTCAAAAATAATAATTATTTATGATTTTTATTTTTTTCGCTCAAAATAAAACTCGCTTTCATAGAATTTTTAAGGTGCCTTTCACAAAAATCCTCGAACTTTTGGAATGTGTTCAACATATGATATGTTGAATTTCAACGAGTTGCAACATCAAGCACTGGTTGCTGTAATTTATTATTATTATTAATACTTATTATTATTATTAATTTTAATAATTTTAATATTGTGCTCACTTTGGAATATTAGTAATAGTATTTTACTTGTACCCAATTTAAACAACAACAAAAAGACTAAATATTCGTAACATTAAAAATGATATGGAAAAAATTTAGTATTAGTTTGCTTTCAATTTGAATTATAACAGTTTGCAGTCTTCTTGACATTGATTTTTAATTTTTTTTTTAAATTGGGTATAGATTTAAATACCAGCTTTACTATTCTTCATGCCCAGTATACATGCATATTAGGGCTATAACCAAATTTTTGGCATAGTACCACGAGTTGGGCAATGAAAGTGGGTTTTATTTTGAGCGAAAAAAATAAAAACCATAAATAATGATTATTTTTGAGTTTTATTTTTTTTTTTTTTGCTCAAAAATAATGATTATGGCTGATTTTTTTTAGTTATTACTCAAAAATAATCATTACCATTGAAGAAAACTTTAAAAATCAAAATTTTAAAAATCATGACGGATATGCAAAGATTATCAAAAAATAATAATAATGGTGCAATAAATTTTTTTTTATGTCTGTTCTAAGTGATTGATTTTTTGATTTAAAAAAACAAACAATAATCATTATTTACGGTCCCTGTTAAATGATCATGGCAATCCGTACAGCCAGTAAGCAATTACTGAATTATTTTCAAAATATTTGTGAAACATCCCACTGTGTATTGCATGGAGTAGAGTTATCTGTTATTTTCATTACAATAATGTACTAATTCTTTTGTATTGAGTTTTTTTTTTATTTGTTAATTTGCATAACTGGCTCAAAGTGTTTATAATTTTTTGTAGTTGATTAAAAATTTCAATAGGGTTACCTAGTTTTATAAAATGAGATTTAATAAAGTTTTTTTTTATATTTAAATTATATATTTAAATGTTATATTAATTAATTTTTTTGTTTATTTCTTTCAGGTAAGACGAATCAACCAAATATTCTATTCAAAAAATTTAAAGATAAAAAACTGGTAAAAATAGCTAAAATTCTTAAACAGATCTGTTTGGGAATCCCCGACATTTTTTTTTTTTTAGGAAAAATAAATATTGAATAAACACTTAAATTTAGAGTACTCGCATTTAATTAAGATTAGATACAAGTGCTCTACAAATACGCACAACCTACTCATATTTTGTTAAAGTTAAAAGTTATTAAATGTATCGTACCAAACAAATGTATAAAATTCCAATGAGTATCAAAAAAAAAGCCCTTAAACATTTCCTAAAAACATGAAGCAAAGTTATTTATTTACAAAAACTACCACGACACAATACCTTAACAAAAATACTTTAAAAAATTCCCTTCTCTAAAAACAAAATACTTGACCTTTTGCTACATTTTTTTATATTGTTCGTTTATTATACACTCGAAAAACTGGCAGTCTTTGTAGCAGATCTTTTGCGTATTTAGGGAACAATCGAAAACAGACTATAGAAATATTTGTTTTCAGTACAAAAAAAAAACACATAAAGCATTAAACTCAAGTATCTCTTAAGTTATTATTTCTTTTAGCTTTTTTGCGCATGTTGAAATTTCATGTTTTTAATTTTTTTATAATATTTATTTTGTTTTGTTAACATTGTTATCGAATTCTGAAAAAGGCAAATATAAGAAATTAAAATGGCTAAAACGAATTTCAGGTACCCTTTGCTAGAAGCTTCTCAAAAATTGGTATACAATGAAAAATGTAAAGGCCAAATTTTAATACATTTATTTCACTATTATCGATCAATTTTTAACAGAAATCCCCTAATTTTGTTCATTGAGATTAACAAGTTTGAGATTTTTAAAGAATATAAAACCAATGCATTTAGATGTTTTAAAAAAAATGCTAATAAAAACTTTAAATATATGAAGGGCTTATTGTAAAAACTTGATAAGCCACATTTACAGTTTTATAATTCCCCGCTATTTTCTAGACATCCATTGATTAATTTTCGCTAGAAATCGCGCTTAAACAATTATTACAAGTGCATATACTATAAACATCCAGCAATTGTCCTATTTTATAAATATGGTTAACCTTTAAAAGCCCAATACAAATCAAAAATTAAATGTGGCTTATCAAGTTTTTACAGTAAGCACTTCGTATTATGAAAATTGTCTTTCCCCTTTAATTTATTTTAAGCATAGATAAACTGAAAATCCAACATTTGTATTAGAAAATTTAATAATTTTAATGTTTTCAACAAGTTTTGAAAAAGTTTAAAGTTCAAAATACACTCCGTAGATAAAAAAAATAATGTAATATCTTTGGGTTTATTCGGCCCAAAATTGCCTGTTTGATGCAAATGCAATTTTTAAATGCAATTTGCATTCTTTGCAAGTTAAACTATTTTCCTTTTTTTATAAAATTTGTAGTGTCTCATTTTCCGAACTGGCGTGCTCACGTCATTACAGCCAATGTTTGATCTTCTAATATATCGTTAGGGGAGGTGCAAACCTACGGCATAGCTTTATGCCTACACACAATTTTGGATTTCTGCGAGAAATAGGGGTTTTATTAACAAGATTCACATAAAAATGTTATAAATTTTCCACTTTTTGTTTTGCCCTGTAAAAAAAATGGGGTTGAGTAATTATATGAAATTGGAATTTTTAGAAAAATTGAATTGTTCTTTAATCCAAACTACTACTAATTACATAAACTAATTCGCTTACATATTTATCGCCGGTCTGGTGAGTAATTTTAATTTATAATTTTTAATGATCTGAGAAATTTTTTGCAGGCAGTAAAATTAGGAAATACAATTTTAAAAATTGTTATTGGAAAAAATAAACTTTTGTTTTTTGTACTGACTTTAAATCAGATAAAATTACCGTATTCAAATGTATTTTTTTGTGCTTAAATACTGAAAATACTTATTATTAATTAATTATCTTTTTGTTTGATAAACAGGGACTAAATTAATGCTTTTTTGTCACGATTTAATAAATTCAGTATACAAATTTTGGTGGTCGTTAAATCGGAATTTGTTAAATGAAATATTCGTTAAACCGGAATTCCACTGCATATTAAGTAACGAAATTTAATAGAAATTGCTAATTTAAGCAATGTCGTAAATTGTTTGCAAAAACCGATACTGGTACCGCACTGTCTGATGGGTACTGACATATTGAGAAAAACAGTGTTGTCCCAGCCAGTACTATTTTATTTATATCGTTTGTAATTTCTGGTACCGTGAAATAACTCCCAAATGAAATAAGTCCCAATGAAATAACTCCTAATGAAATAAGTCCCAAAAAAAATTAAATTAGTCCCAATTTTAATAAATGAAATAACCTCCAAAGAAAAAATGAAATAAGCCCCAACATTTGGGAGTTATTTCATAGTAATAAAATAACTCCCAACAAAGAATGAAATAACTCCCAATGAAAAAAGTCCCAAAAAAATGAAATAATTCCCAATTCAAAAATATTTGAAATTTGACAATTTTGGACATTATGTCACTTTCCAATGTGGCATAGCGTTCAGACTTTTTAAAATAAAAAAAATTAATAATATTTAGTATATCAATACAATTTTTTTAAATATATGTATACCACAAAATAAAACTAAACTTATAAATCGTATAATCGCACGCAGAAAAAACTTTATTTCGCGAACCTGCCTGCCGCGTTCTACGGAGGAAAAAAACCCCTAAGAGCGGCCGAAGGCCGCCAAACAGAAACACTTGTTTTTACAAATTACTTGATGTCTTAAAAATATAAGATTTCAACGGATGTGACATCTGATTTGAAAAACAAGTTCTTCTGGGTGGCGGCCTTCGGCCGCTCTTAAGGGTTTTTTTCTCCGTAGAACGCGGCAGGCGGCTTCGAGAAATAAAGTTTTTTCTGCGTGCGACACAAAAGAAACTTCAAAATTACTGATCTGTTTCCACACTGGAGTATAATGTCCATGGACCTTATGTCACCCAAAAAGTGGCATAATGTCCATGTACTTTATGTCATTCCATTTGAGGACATAATGTCACATTGCAGAGTGTCATAAAGTCCATGGACATTATGACACTTTTCGAGTGACATAACGTCCATGGACATTATGTCATTGGACGTTATGGCATGCCACCAAAATTACCAAAATTCTAGCAAGAACTGCGTTCCTTTTGGTAAAATAACTCATTGTATTGTTATTACTTACTTTACGACAATTTTAAGAACCGTTACAAATGCATAAAATTTACCAAAATGTAATTTTAATAGAAATGAAATAACTCATAACAAAAATGAAATAACTCCCAACGATAAAATCACATTTAAAAATAAAAATGAAATAAGTCCCAACAAATGTGAAATAACTCCCAATGACAAAAATAAGTGAAATAACTCCCAACAAAATCTGATTGGGAATTATTTCATTTGGGAGTTATTTCATAACGAAATAATTCCTAACTGAAAATTGTGAAATAAGTCCTAACGCATTGGGAGTTATTTCATAGTGAAATAAATCCCAATTTATATGGAAAATTTTTGGGAGTTATTTAATTTTTTTTTTTTTTTGAGTTATTTCATTTGGGAGTTATTTCACGGTACCGTAATTTCTACCTGGGTATCTAGAAAGTTTGATTGAAAAATGTCCAGTGGATCTATGGCATGCCATTAATGGGTTAAACGCGATTTCTGCAAGATCGTGTTTTTTTATTTACGACAGTGGTGTAATGGTTAGCGCGTTGGACTGTTACACAGATGATCCAGGGATCGATTCCCGTTGACGGCAACATCAATTTAGAAAAATAATATGTATGAGTTCTCTATCCCTCATATGTATCGCAGCTCCCACCTTCGGTGTTCCCATAGCACCTAACCCCACCGAAGTAAAATAATGAATCAGGGCTATGAACCAAAAAAGCTTCAATAAGTTCGCCAACTCTACATCAGGTGGCGAGCAGCAACTGTTCTAAGACTTATCATCTCGAGCAATTACAGTGTTGTCATGATTGAAGCCCTTCAGTTGAAACCCCTTTTACCACCTTTCATCTCTCCACTATCCTATTTCCAAAGAAAGCAACACATTAATAAATAGGAAGAATTTCCTGAGTGTAAAAAAAAAAATAATGAGCGATATATAATTCTATATGCATTATATCAATGTCACAAGCTATATTTAAGACTTAAATACTTAACATTATCTAATAGATCTTGAAAAATAGACGAACAAAAGTAAATAATATATATGAGTACATTAATATATTTTATTCGGCTTATTTTTGTGCTTTTAGGGTGTTTTAAAACTTTTTTTAACAACAAGGTTTCAAGCATTATTTTGTTTTCTTTTTAAAATGGAACATAACAAAACTTAAAACAAAAAACAAAATTGTGAAGAAAAACATTAAAATGTGTGAGTGCAAAAAGTTAATGAACGCTGCAAATGTCTCGTTTAGCTAAAATCTTATTCCACAGCATTTTTATCCGTTACTTTTTTTTTTGCTTCCTTCTTGGTAAAGTTTTTATCTCATTTATTTTACCTGCACTTTGTGTCTGTGATTTACGTTAAACTCTTATCATTTATTGTTTTTTTTTAGTTTGTTTTCCACTTTCTGTTTCTTTTAGATGAATTGTTTTATATATTTTAATTTTCTTTTCAAATATTTACTCCATTATTCCAATTCAGTTGAATTCTGTGAATTTCTGTTTGTAGGAAAACAATTTCGTAATGCACGCACGACTGGAGCGTATTTTAGTAAAAAATAAACTTTATTTATGATTGAATAAGTTTTGAATAAAAAAAAAAAAATATTTCCACAATAAAAACATAAATTTTATGTGATTTTTGTATTTAAATTATAGATGATGCTTTGAGGCATTTCTAAGGCAAATTAGGAGGTTTTCATTGCTTATACTGAAGTGACTTATTCGAAATTTAAATTCATTTTTGAGCTAATGTTCCAAAAACATATATATGAACATTTTAGAAATATCTTGAAACTTTTTCTCATAACTATTGACTTAGCGAACCAATTTTGCTAATTTTTAATACCAAACTACTTGGGACTCTAACAAAACTAATTAATCCTGAAATGATTAAAACATTTCGGTAGAAATATAAAATAAATCTGATAATTGAATTGAATTTTTCACATGTTTATTATGACGAAATACTTTTAGATCTTTCACAAAACTAAAAACAATTTAATATCATATAATCAACTTAAATTATTTTAAAAAAAATTTAAAAAATAATATATAAATTGTGTGTAGTTCAAGTACACCAACGCTGACATTGAAGGTTAAGTTTAAACACTTGAAATTCTACGCAAATGTTTTTATGTAAAACTATTGATTGCATGACTGAGCTGAACTGTTTATGGTAGACTCTAGTGATGATTATGACGATGATGTGAACACAGCAAAATGACCAAATAAAATAAATGTACAAAAACTATTTTAACGCGTTTCCTTAACGATATTATAAAATATAAACCTATTGTGCGTGCTTCTTAACAGTGTTTAATTTTGAATTGTTATTTACAATTTTATTTTAAACTACCTAGTAGACGGAAGCTTAATGTTAACGTCTCCCAAACAGACGTCCAGTATTTGTTTGAGTAAATTAAGTTTAGGCTTTTGAAAAACTGTATTTATCTGTGGTTTGTCAGAATTGACTTTAAGACCCTCAACTCAAGATGAGTTTTTCAGTATTTAAAGTATAAACTTGGATTAAATGAATGATTTTATAATTTTAATGAAATTTAGTCAAATATCAAAAATCGATATTTCTTAATATTTAAAAAAAAAATATTTTAAGATCTCCGATTTGTGGCGCCCTCCACTTTAAGTATATTTTAGGTACAAAAAGGAGGAAGAGTCAAAAAATAGTAACTACCCAGGAAAAAATTACACATTCCAAAAAGAAGGTGATGCCCACACTTGCTTACATATCTCATTGCCAAATGTAGTAACTGCAATACCAAACTCATTCCAACGATAGAGTCAAAAAAGCAAGTACTATTGTAATCAGTTCTTTAAATTTAAACCAGAAAGCATGAAATCAATAACTAAGTAATTATTTACTTAGAAGAAAATAACAATGTTATTAACTTATATGTACTCAAGAAGTAATCATACACTCACAAGAACTTTTCCATAAAAAATCAACAGTTATTTAAGAGTTTAATCGGTAAATTTGTTTCAATTGAATATACAGTTAAATTACCAAAGAAATATATTTTTTAACGTTCTGTCTGTTATTCAACAAAAATAAATAAACAAAAAACGGACTTTCCGTAATAGTTAAAATATTCAGTTAAAATTTTCAATTCAAAACAAAAAGTTCTTATATTATATTGAGTACTGAAATAAACGAAAACAATCTATTGTTTTTATGGATTTTGTCAATTAATATTCAACAGTTGAAAATAAACTAAAAAATACAATTGTTTCAAACGAAAAATAAGTAGTCCTGTTTTTAACTGATTTTCAGTTAATTTAATGTGTATATTCAGTAGTCTTTACGGAAAAAATATTGTGAGTGTATACTTTTTCTTAATAAAAGGACGTTATTGGAAGTAGATCCTAATTTTGAAAAAAGAAGTTATACAATGTTAAAGAATTTATCTCATATATTTTTTCAAACAACTTTTTATTTGAAGGAAAATAATACTAAAAACAGAAATTGAATGTTGCCTAAATTTTGTTAAATTAGGGGAAGCTCACGTGAGCAGAACATTGTTAGTGGAAGTTGAAATTACTGACGTTATCGTGAGTGAGTGTAAAAAAAAATTTCGAGGGTGATTGTGCGTGAGTCATATTTTTGTTTTTCAATTTTGAGTTGTTTTTTTTTTTTTTTTGAAAAATTTATATTTTCGTGGTTTATAGCTCCAAAATTATGACAAACCCATATTATCATAACAATTCGATGTTTCACTTTTTAGGAATTTATTTCCGTATGAGTTTTGATCGTTATATTTGAGTGACCTAGGAGAATCACGTGTGAGTAAAAGTTGAATTTACTTATGGAACTTCTTCCGTTTTTTTAAATGTAAGTAGTTCTTATTTTTTCTAGGGAACTATTTATTTATTTTTTTTTGTGTAAGTACTTCGTAGTTTTACAATACAACTATTACTTTATTAAAAAATGTATGTAGTTCTTAAAAATATAAAGCAAATAGTTCTTCGGTAAAAAAAATAATCAATTCTAAAGAATCAATTATTTTAGTCTCACGCCCTGTTAAAAGAATCGAGCAGGTAATCTAGTAAGGAATGCGTTCTGCCCAAAATGCTTGATTACAAGCCCGCTTACCTTTTTGGAAATTGTTTGCTGGGTAATTCAGCAATTTTGTTACTTAAATTTTTTTCGTTTTTTTTGTGAATTGTGGTGTAATGGTTAGCAAGTTGGTCTGTTACACAGATGGTCCCGGGTTCGATTCCCGGCGAAGACAACATCAATTTACAAAATAATGTGTATGAGTTTTCAATCCCGCATACTTATCGCACCGCCCATCTTCGGTGTTGCTATAGCACTTAACCCCACCAAAGTAAAATAATGAATCTGAGCTATGAACCAAAAACTTTCTATAAGTTAGCCAACTCTCCATCAGGTGTCGAGCAACAACTGTTCCAAGACTTTTCATCTCACGCAATTACAGTGTTGCCGTGTTTTCATGGCGCTTTATAATAAGCGCCATGAAAATCTTTTAAAAAACTGACTTTTTTCAAATTGCCCAGTGGTTACTGCTTAGAGTTGACAGTAGATAATTAAATCAATTTGAAGTCATGGCCGCCTATGTTATAATTTCCCATATAAAGAAAAAAACTGGTTTTCTAAACTTTATACTAAAATATCTCGAAAACCTGACAAGATATTGAAAATGTTAAACCTGAGATTTGATGGTAATAGATAGGATTTTCAGACGACATAACACATTTGTGAAAAAGTTATAAAACGTGATATTATAACGTCCCAAATATAAGAAAAAACCGGATTTTTCTAAACTTTTTGATAAGAAATCTCGAAAACCTAATGTGCTGGAGAAATTCTGATTCAGCTAACCTCAGGCATTTGGAAAAGTATGTTTTAGTCATATTGTCTTGACCACACCAAATTTTTTGTAGATTCTATACCTCATACGATTTTTTTAATATTCAATAATTTTATGTTTATTTTTCCTTTGTTTGAAAAAAAGAAGTGAACGAACTTAACAGCGGTTACATTTTGTGTAAGTATTATAATGGTCATATTTATTGGTATCTTTTATCTTTTATCTACTTCATTAACACAAGCTGCGACATCTACATCTCGTCTTTTTATTTGTTTTCCGTGCTATGCATGTGCTTATCAGCACAATTTGGTAGCAACAAAAATTAGTTCAAAATTCGTTCTTTAGTCAAATCATTTAACTACAATTTTAGCTGAAAACGCAAATTTCAGAAAAAAAAATTTGCTGTAAGTTAGTTAAATATTTTAAATAGACGTTTAACAATATTTTTAACTAACTTTTTTGTTAGTGTACCTTTTGTGCTTAAAGTTATTTTTAAAAATATTGATTTAGTTAAATTTTAGTTAGGCGTTTTGCAGTTCACAATGGAACTAAAAACTGTTTTCCAAACAACATTATATTACCAGAAGGCATTTTTAGCGTGTAAGCATACAAACTGCAATTACAGTAAAAATAACTACAACCGGTTTACTACACAAATAACTGCAGACATTTTGTTATTATAGTACGATAAAAAAAATATGGTACACGTTTTTTTATGGGGCCCAATCTCGTATTTAAAGGTTAAAAATGGGTTCAAAATTTATTTGCTTTATTTTGTATAGTTTGAAAGAAATTAAAGATAAATGGGAAATGAAAGGAAATTGAGTTTCCGGACGCATTTATTGTTTGCAAGTTTTGGGCTTAACTAGATTCGTTAGCTCAAAAAAAACCTCAAAAATGCGTTTTAGACTATCCTTGTGATTGTAAAGATATTGAAGAACTAATTTTAGTTCGTACTATTTCAAAAAAATTATCAAACTTCTTATAAAAAAAAAAATAATATTTCACACTCAAGAAGTAGAATCTATTGAAAATTACAGTAAAAACAATGGAACAAGCATTTGAAAAGAGATTTAACGTTAAAATTACCAAAAATTTTGTTATTTTTAACTGTGTAAAAACAACTGATATTTAATATATATCAAACTTTTCCGACTTTACTAAAGTGAATTTGTAGCGACATGCTATGGAATTGTTTTAGGGTCAATTAATATTTTAAATGTAGCAAAGAATGTGACATTTGGCTTTTTTGTAATTGTGGCTTTTTTATAATTTATTAAAATAAAGTTGTTATAACAGTTTTCGCTGTTATAACAGTTTAAAGTTGTTATAACAGTTTTCGCTGTTGTGAATTAAATACCGGACATTAAATAAAATTATTAAAAATATTTAACAATTTGAATTATGTATACGTTTTAAACAATATAAAGTTCAAAAAACTTCAAGACCACTTTAAATAAGTTAAGTTTAGATTAAAGTTTAACTAAACTTAAACTATCTACTGAAAAACAGTTCTTTAGTGAATAATTTGTCTAAAGGCGTTAGTCATACGGTCATTTTCTTCGCAATTTAGTCGGTTTTTTTTGTAGTTGTTTTGTTATTGTTTATTTCAAACTAATATAACAATTTCAAAATAACTTTTTAATTTTTCTGCTAGCAATAATTAACACGCATTTTTTTATTTTTTGGTATTTTTTTTTTTTGTATAATGTTTCAATGGATTCTTTAGTATTGTATGCCGTTGTTGCGGCTGGTAATTTGTAATTTATTATACGGGTTGAAAACAAAACAAAAAAAATTTAACAACAAAATTAAGTAAAAGGAAATACTTGGTCACGCCTCTGATGTGGTAATGAAATATAATACATTCAGCTTAAGATTTCGGAGATTTTCAAATAAAACAAAACATTATTGCAAATCATCATAAATTGTTATGTTTGATTATGTAATACAAAATTTTGGGCTTTAAGAAAAAAGAATTGACCGTAAAATTTTTAATTATGAGTATTTTAAACATAAAAAGCTTGTACAATTTCAAAAGAAATTTAAACTAAAAACACAAAAGAAAAATATTTAAATTAGTTTCGCAGAAGTTTATAGAAAAATACTTTAAATTTAAAATTAGTAATAAATATTAGCTTTGAAAACATTTTTTCATAACATTCAATAAATATTAACAAAACAGAAAGAAAAGAAAGTAAAATGATTTTTACAGTTAATAGATAGTTTTACTACGAAAAAGTACATTATTCAAAAAAATGGCGCCCAACCTGGGGCTGCAGTCAAACTAACTAATACAATAGTTTTACAAATTAACCTAATGCCTTACAATTTCAAATAGTATGTAAAATTAATTAAACAAAATAAAAATGCTTGAGCTCGAGGCCAGTTGTAGTTAACATAAAAATTAATTTATTTCTCAATATTTCGACATTCGTCGAATGTAATCCTCAGGAGAAGTATATATCGCACACCTAGTTCAAAAGTGACTCAAATCAAAATATTTCATTTTGCAGAAATCGAAAAAAAAACATTTGCAACTTTATACCGATTGAAACATAAAGAAAGACATAACTGTTTTTTAGCAACAGTTAACAACAACAAAATACACTGATATTTTTTCTAAAGATAAACAAGTGTATTGTGCACAGTTTAAGCATATAAACCCGAAAAATTTAAATTTTGAGTTGAGTCACTTTTGAACTAGTTGTGCGATATAATGTTTACATAAAAACACAGCTTAGAACTATCGTTGTTTGTTTCTTCGTCGACATCTGATATTGCACTCAGTGCAATATCTCCTGATGATGACATTCGACGAATGTCGAAATATTGAGAAATAAATTAATTTTTATATTAACTACAACTGTCCCCCAGCTTGAGCATTTTTATTTTGTTTAATTAAAACTGAAAGGTCGAATAAATTAATTATGTACAAATAGTCAGATAGATATTATTTCCATACACTGATAGAAATATATTCGTGATAATTAACTTTTGCATAAGAGAAATAAAATTACACTGAAACTCGTCCATCAAAGCTTTGAGATAAGGCTAAATTTCGGAAAATTTAATGACAAATATAATTTTTTCGAATAAAAATCTCATACATTTAATGAAAAAGTTTTATAAAAACTATCAAATTTTTCATTAATTGAGGAGCATCTTTTCAAAACATGACTATTCCACTTTTTGTGTTTTCGCACAAATTGAGAAAATAGTTTTTTAGGTATGCCCCTATGTATTTAACCCGAAATTTTCTTGCATTATTATAGACTACAAGATTAGTTAGTTTGCTTTGTATAGGATTCAAAAATTTAGCAAAAATATGTTTGGAATAAATGCAAGATTTGAAATGGAATAATCTTGTTTTAAAGCGGCTGATTGGAATAATCATGTTTTGATGCAAACCACTGCGGATTAATCTTGTTTTTTGCTGAAACTAATTAGGTATCAGATATCTTATGTTGAATTAAAATAATCTTAGGTTCATCTTTAAATAAATAAAACTAAAAAAAATTACACAGTATTTTCAATTTATTTTTAATAAACTTCTGGATTAATCATATTTTGTTTCAAAAATGTATATTTGAAATGAGTAATGTCATTTTGAAGTGGAATAATCTACTTTTGATGAAATCATGCATTTTAATTTTTTTTTCCTGGTGTAATTATAGAGATTTCGCAAAATTTTATTTTCGCTGAGATTTCAAGTCAATGCTACCAAACAGAAAACAAAAATCACTTTTGTCAAAAGTGGAATAATCATGTTTTGAAAATATGCTCCTCAACTATAAAATTGGTTTCTTTTATTTTATAAAAAAAGTTATATAAAATTGTTTTTGTGTAAATTATAAGAATTGCTATAGTAATAATTTCAAAAAAAATAAACAAAATAATAAACTTTACGAAAAAATTTGTAATAAATTAGTAAAAAAAAAAAACAACAAATAAATACAAACAAAAATTATGTAAATTATACCATATGCGTAAAAGAGTAGTATTTATGCAAATCAATGTAAAAAAGCAAATAACAAGAGAATTTAAAATAGAAAATAAAGCAGACGGAAAATATACAAGGGGTAACAAAATTTGTTAAACAATATGAATGTTTGTATGCATGAATGTTCATGCATAAATAGAACATATTGTGGACTAATTAATACTGTTATGTTTAAAAATGAAAGAACAACAGAACAATACATACTTTTGCATAAATTGTTTAAGAAAACAAAGTGGAAAAACCCACAAAAAATAATACAACAATTTATAAAACAAAACCACCCTCAATTTTTTGTATTTACTTAAGTATAAAACACCTGAAGGAGAAAACAACAAAATAATATTAATGTATTTAAAAACATTAAACATTGACTGACAGTCAAAGAAATTATACATAAATTCGTTGAAGCTGAAAAGTGCAAACGAAGGTACGCGGAGATAAAGATTTTTTCTTAGATTTAGGTGAACTTTCTAAAAAAAAAATAGTTTTTGAATAAAAACCACAGCCTTTAAAAATTTGAAAATAAAAACTGTACGTATACGTATTATTATTAATAAAGGGTCCGCCAAATAACTTTTTTTTTTTTGAACGCCTGAACCAATTGGACTTTGTATGGCGTCATACCCAGGTCTTTATGCAAAATTCGTCTCAATGATGTCTCCATGTTCAATTGTTGAGAACGACGGTGAATTGATGTTGATGGCGCTTCACGCACACTTTCTGCCACAGCAGCAATATTCTCGGGTGTACGCACTGTTTTTGGCTTTTCACGCTTTGGTTTATCGATGAGGATGCCAGTTTCTTTCACTTTTTTCACAAGATAACGAACATACGGACCATATTCGTTCAGCGGAAGGATAAAACTAATTATCTGTCAAATCAGACATGAGCTAAGTGTTACCATTCACGAAATAAGCACTAGTTGAAAAAAAAAACTTTAGATGGCGGACCCTTTATTATTATTAATAATACGTATACGTACTGTACGCCGTTTCACAATTTCTACTATTTTTAGATTTTACCGACTCCTTAAGTGAAATGTAAATTTTAATGGCTGTAAAGAATTTTGAGAATTTTTTTTCATATCAATCACTACAAAAAGTTTTAGCTACCAAAAAATATTCGGAGAACAAATAGCCTAAAGGTCACTTTGATAACCTTAAAGGTAAAAATTCAGAATTATTCATAATTAAACCTCAAAAAATTTAGAAGTAATGGTTGTATAGGCTTTAATTAAAATTAGATAGATCTTTAAAATACCCTTCATTTAATACCTATATAAATATTATTTTGGGAGCAATTAAAAAAAAACTGATTCATAAAAGAAAATTATTTTCCTTTTCTATGGAATTATTTTTTAATTGAATTTGTTTAACCAATAGTCGTGATTTTTTTAAATTCAATATTTCAATTTGATGAATAGTTATTATTCTCGAAATTTGGAACAAATCGGTGGTGATAATAAGAAAACATGGAGGTTTCTTAACAATGCGCTGGGAAGGAATCCGCAAGCTACTCAAGAAATTTGTACAGTTGATGGTAATTGCATAACAAATGATATTGATAAAGTCATGGTTTTCAATCAGTTCTTTTTTGATACGATAGAGAACCTAAGTAATAGTATACCAAGTTATTCAAATGACAATATTAACAACTTTGAACCGTTAACACCCCTTGGAACAACCTTTAATGTTTACAATATTAATAGAGACTTTGTTGAAGATATATTAAATACAATATCAATAAATAAGAGTTCTGGCTATGATAGAATAACACCTAAAATGCTATTATGCAAAAAAAAAACCAAAATTGCGGATATACTTTCGGTTATGTTTGGAAAGATGATTGAGCTTGGTGAATACCCTGCTGTTTTAAAAATTCATAAAATTGTACCAATACCCAAAGGAGTGAGTTCTAATAATGTAAATATGTTTCGACCAGTGTCTGTTTTATCTGTTGTAGATAAAGTACTTGAAAAAATAATTTTTAATCAGCTATCTGAATATTTAGAAAAAAATAAAATCTTATTTGAACGCCAATTTGGATTCTGTAAAGGTTCTGGTACAGAAGAAGCGGTTGTAAATATTGTTGCACAGTAAAAAGTTTTAGTTTAATTTTAACACCGAGCCGGTGTGTATATATAACAATCCCTAAAAAGTGTTAAATGTATTCCATTATGGTATACTTATACAGAGATTGAAAAACAGACAGTGAGAGAGAGTTTCGTTTTTGAGAGCATAAAAATAACACCATTATGTATTACGGTTTATTATTTTTTGGTGTTAAAATAAAACCAAATTGTTTATATTCAATAAGTAACTTGGCATTAATATAATACCCTATGGAATACGTTTTACACCTGACCAAGAATTAGAATAATGCCATTAGGAATATATTGTATTCTTAAATGGGTGTTATTTTCAATACCTAATGGAATATATGGTACACTGAACGGGTGTTGCTTTTAACTTAGGAAGGGCTAAAATTAATACCCTTTTCTATAAAATTTCACTGAAAATAAATTAAACAACTTTAGTTTTATGTTTAGTATTTTTTAATTTATATTTATTGTAATATTTTACCATAACACAAATAAAAGGATGTAAATATTTCAAACTAAAATCACACTTTCAATATAATATAATACTTACAATGCCACCACATTTGCTGTTTTCAACTTTAAAAGCCGGAAACATATAACAGCTTCAGCTACCGCGATCTTGTCTTCTCAGTTTGGGTAATTGCCACTTCGTTTGCGCAAAAAGTTTGTGGCTTCACGTACCAGACATCGTCGTGCACTATCGCTTAATGTTTTTTTAATTGCGTATTCACTAAACAACGCACCGAAATCCCCATTTCTTAAGTAACACTCTAATTCCTGTAATATTTGTTTGATAATGAAACACTAATGGAATTACACGATTTGTACTAACCTTCTTAAAATTGACCTTGCTTGTTACTTCTGTTGTTTCGTCGAAACAGAACTCCTTAAAAAAACAGCTACAACATCTATACTGCTTAATTATTTCTGGCAGGTCATCAAAATCTATTTGGACACCGTCTCGATCTTTAAACTGCAGTTCTCTGCCTTCTAAATGAATTTCCAGCTTATTAATAACTAAAATCCCAAAAAAATGTATTATAAAAGATTTAAATTAATAAGGACTTGTAGTCAATACTCACTTGAAACTATTATTGTTATTGATGTGAATTCCTCACTTCTGGTTCCACAATAGGTACAAAATAAAATTTTCCACCACTTTTCACTTTAATAAACATTGTCAATCTTTTCGTTTCAATGATGTTAAAAAATATAACTTTAACTCCATTAATTGTAACAAAGAGAGAGATTTAATACTTTTTCTGGTGTTATTTTTAAACCAAAACAAGCAGTTTCATGAGAGAGGCACATTTTTACAGCTGTTTTTAATACCTTATTAGGTGTTGTTTTTAAACTTTAAAGAATGAAATTGTTTTAAGAGAGAAATTTAAGTCTTTTTTGGCATTAAAATAAAACCGAAAGTATTAAATCAAAAAAAAAAAAAAAACAATGCCTGCGTCGGTGTTATTTGTAAACTAACAGGAATTGTTTTTTTTTCTCCTGAAAATATTTAATTACAATTTTGGTGTTATTTCTATTCCAAATAGTCATTAAAAAACTTTTAAATTTCTCTGGGTGTTAAAACAATTCCCACAAGTATTACAATTTATACCACATGGTGTTAGATATAAACTCTTTTGGAATTAATTTAAAATTTAATTCCAAAGTAGTTTAGAATTAACACTGCTAAGTTTTAAAATTAAACCACGACTTTTTACTGTGTGACTATATATGTGGAGGCTTTGATGCAGGGTTTAATGGTGTGGCGGGCGTTTTCTTTGATTTGTCAAAGGCTTTTGACCTAGTTAATCGCGACATTTTGATTAAAAAGTTGGCGTTAATTGGTGTGTCTAACAACTATATTAAGCTATTAAAAGATTATTTGACAAAAAGGGAGCAATTCGTTCAGATTGGTGAAGCAAAAAGTTCTTTATTAGCTGTTAAATGTGGTGTACCTCAAGGTAGTGTGCTTGGGCCACTTTTGTTCAAAATTTTTATAAATGATATTGGCAACATAAACTTTAATGGTAAACTGTTCATGTTTGCGGATGATATTTGCTTGCTATATCGGTATAAGTTTACTCAGGTGTTAAAAACTCATGTAGAATATGATTCAGCAATACTAGCGGAATATATAAGATTTAACAAGCTTGTTTTAAATGCAGATAAGACCAAGTTTATAAGGTTCAGACCCTACATTTTGAAGAACGATGAAACAGTTGCAGTTCATATTGATGGTGTATTAATCCAAGAAATCAATACCATACGGTATCTAGGAATGTTGTTTTGTAGTAATTTAATTTAAATCAAAAATATCTTCTGCTATTGGTGTTTTATATAAATTCAAAAATAAATTTGACGTTAAAACGAAAATGCTAATATATCAGAGTTTGATACATAGAAACTTAACTTATCTTCCTATAATATATGGGTTTAAGAATAATGCTTCGCTGAAGAGCTTACAATCGGCGCAAAACAAGTCTTTGAAGTTAGTTTTTAATCTGCCAATCAGATATCATACCTTGGATCTTTTTAAGAATCACGCTAAAAACGTTTTACCTGTGAGAGCATTATATAAAATGCAAATAACGAAGTTTGTTTTTAAATCCATTAAAAGTCTTGGAAATTCGTCAGTTCAATTCCAACAGAACGTACAAATTACACATAGGATTACAAGACAAAGCCAAGATTTATGTATATCTAGATGTCGCCTTGAATTGTCAAAGCAGCGTATTTGTTTTGCTGGTCCAAATGAATATAATGATTTACCAATTTTTTTGAAAACCATTGAACATTTATCGACATTTAAACGCGAATTAAAAAAAAATTTTCTAACCAATCTCGAAACACTTCTTGAGTAATTTTTTTTTTGTAATATAAATTTTATTTTTATTGTAAAATAATAAATTAAAAAATAAAAAATAAAAAATAAAAAATTAAAAAAAAAAAAATGTAAATATAAACTGTAAATATTAATAATTAAATTTAAATAGTTAATAGTTTTATGTAAATAACGAATTAACAAGTGTTGGTGCTGAGGCTTTAAACTATTTTTTGTAATATATATATATTTGAAATAAAAATTAAAAAAAAAAAAAAAAAAAAAGATATCTACTCGGGATAAGGAACTCACATCCGAAATTTCAAGTTCCATTTTTAGCTGTCTGTCTTGCTCGTCGGTGAGGACAATTGTCTATTTCGAGTTCAAAATTGCAATAAGTTATGTCTTGTTCGGAAGAACATATGTATATTTAAAATTTCTAGTGAAAGTGTTTTAGGCAGGACGCCAAAGAGAATTTTTTTTTTATATTTCTGTCACTCGCAGCTGGAACTTCTATATTTCCCATCTAAGCAGATGTTTACGCGGGATCAGAAATCAACGCAACAAATTTCAAGTTCCTCGCTTGAGGGTTTCGGGCAGTCCTTTAAGCAAAGACTTTTCATCCATTAAACGCATACACCCAAAAAAACAGACTCGTTAGTAGCTACCGTGATTGTGACCAATCGAATGCTTTGCTTGTTGCGACCTTATTTTTCGGTTGTGCTAAAAAGTGTACGGTTGAAACAACAGATATTTTGACGCGACAATGGAATATCGATTTCCTCAACAGAAATTCGGTTATAATTACCAAAAACTTAAGGCAACTCTTTTCCTCTTTTTTATCCTAGGAATTCACAAAAATACGGCCTGCAAGGTAAACATTTTTCATCTTATAGACTCTACTCACAGGAATTCCCACAAATCCTACATATGCGGAATAATTAACCCACATACCAAATTTCAAGTTCTTAGCATTATCGATTTGGATTTTTTTTTTTTAATTTCGATTTCTTCAACAGAAATTCGGTAATAACTACCAAGAAGTTACGGGGAGACTGTTTCCCCTTTAGACCCATATTTTTAAAACGTTCCTGGGCAAAGTTGTAACAGTTCCGATCGGTTCTCTCCGATCTTAATGAAATTCAGATGTGTGATAGAGGAGATAAAACTATTTTTAGTATTTGTCTAAAATTTCTGTAGAACAATACGAAATAAACCAAAACAACGAAAAATTATATGATTTATTACCGCATTTGTTAAACTCTGAACATGAGATTGGGCTATTAAAGAAATGAGTGTATCTTTTTTTTTTTGTCTTTTTTGTTGCTTCATCTCATATCTGAATTTCATTAAGATCGGATTGTAAATCAATCTTATGTTAGGGACTATTAAATTATTATTATTATTTTGTTTTGTTTTAAAGTAAATAGTATAAACAAGTTTAGTATTAAATTGAAGCATTTTTGAAGACACATTCACTGGCGTATAAATAATGTCAAAAGACTTTCAAATATTATTATTAGTTTAAGCTTAAAGTAATGTATAGTTAGTAATGCCTACTAAATTTATCGATTGGGTGTCTAATCTTTTTCCGATATACGTAATCTTTTCGCTTTTACATGAATTCTACCCAAGAGCTTTTTTCCTTTTTATTTTAAATAACTAAAATATGTGACCACTCAGGGTCCACCATATAAGCAATATGGGTATACAAATTTTTGATTTCTTGAGTACTTTAACCCTGTGTACATACAAATCTAATTTTAGTCAACATTGCCAAAGTTCATTAAAATCTGAGTGCTCGGATCGGGATACCGCCCTTGTAAGACAAATTCAGTATATTTTCCTAGTTTATAACGAAATATATAAAAATTGTAACTAAATTGGCCATCTAGTGAAAGGTATTTTAAAGACATATCCAATTAATTTTGTCGAGCTCAAATACTATGCCTATTTTTCAATTGATTGAGGTTTGAATTTTTAAAATTGTGAATTTTTACTTTTAAGTTCAACAGAGTGACCCTTAAACTAATAATTTGTACCCAAAATATTTTTTTATAAGGCTTAAACTTTTGATTAGATTTAGAAAAAAAATTGTCAAAAATTCCTTGGGCCGTAAACATTTGCATTCCACTTAAAGGGTTGCAAAAATCAAAGAAAAAAAGACTAAAATGATTAAATGCCCTAATCTACAGTGCAACTACAACAAATATTTAAGTTTTTATTAAATATTTTCGATACACAATATTCAAAGAATATTTTCTCCAAAACGAGGATAAGTAGCACGCGTCAACTTTCTGAGTCGATATAAAATCATATAAGCTTATTTTTACAAAAAAAAAATTATATCGATTTTTTGGTACATAGAATTTCAAAAAAAAATTCTTAATCAGGATCCAAAAATTTTTCTTTTATTCTCAGATTTTTTACAATGTCAGGAATAAGTCATCAGCTGACTATATTTACTAAATTTCCCCTTTTAACTCAAAAGGTTTGCCCTTTCAGTCTGAATTTTTTTGTTTTTTCATTTATTTCGATAGTGTAAATTGCACCTAAGTTCCATGTGGGTTTTGTCATTCATCACGTTTTACACTATAAAAAGAAAAAACGAAAAGAAACAAAAAAAAAAAAAAAAACTGGGTCTGTTATAGTAAATTTTGTATTATGTTTAATAGTAAATTGTTCCATTTGGTTAATTTGTAGATTTGTTGTAACTACAACTGACGAAACCGTTTTAATTGGTATGAAAGAAATCTGTTTCCAACATGAAGAAAGAAACCACAATATAATCGTTAAGGTGTTTATGACGTTTTATATAAACAAAAAACTTAAAAAAAAAAATAAGTTATATGTAAGAAAATTTATTTTGAATTAAAGACATTTTTGGTTATAAAAATGTATATTTAGTTCATTTTTAAGCACTATATTTGTGGGTGGAATACGAGTATAACGAATATTTCATGTCGTGTTTTTTTTTTTTTTAAAGGTGTTATGCACAGTTTTTTTTATCTAGATTTTAAACTTTTTTTTTAATATTTTTTTATTATTTATTAAAATGAAACTTCCTCTAGGGATTTTATATATAAATGATTACAAAAACGCACACAAAAGTATGGTTGAATTTATTTGGCACTCAAGTGGGCTCTTTGTTAGGAAACCAGACAGTTTTCCTCAGTCATTCGCTAGATCGATGGAATGGTCGATAGGTAGATTGGTCGGTGAGGTTGGTTGTTAAGTTAAAACAAACAAATGAACACATTATCGTTTAATACAAGTACAAGTAAACAACAAACTCATCGTCTTTTGTATTATAAGGGCAACCAGAAATATGCTCTGAAAATCGATTTATGCCCGCAAAAAGGAACTAAGACCAGGAAAAATTGGCTCTTAAAACACATTTTTCTTCAAAAATCTGTTTTTTAAAACTTATATTTTAAAACAGTTTATATTATCTGTTGTGAAGTTTATTTCAATTTCTAATAAAAGAAGATAAAAGTTTAATTTTGCCGAAATGGGTAATTAGCCAGAAAATTCAAATTTTAAAAAAATTTCTTGAGTTTACAAAATCGGTTTTGCAAATCCCAGAAAATATTGATTTTTTTTTTTAATTTAAATTTTTTCTATTAAACAATAATTATTTTAGAAATGTTGAGGTTAAGAAGAAGAATAAACGTTTTTCTCTAAAAATTATAAACACTATTAATTTTTAATAATAATAATATTAATTGTTCGATAACAAAAAATTAAATAAAAAAAAACTTAAAAATTTGTTCTAAAAATATGCTTTTGTTCTAAAAAGTACAAAAATATGGTTAAAGTTTTTATCAAAAATATGCTCTTAAGATAAAAATACGACATTAAAAGCAAAATATACAAAAAAAAAACGAAATCGTAGCCAGAATTCGTCAATTGTTCTAAAACGTCTAAATATCTCATCCATTTTTCAATTCAACGTACAGCAAAATACATGATACAACATATTTCTGGTTGCCCTGATTTTTATCAACAACAATAATTTTAAACGCAATACAAGCAATGCGATTTCTTTATTATCATGGTTTTTGTTATTATTGTTGCAACACCTTTGTATGCAAAGTAGAATGGTTTTATAAAGTAGCTGCTTGTTATTTTTCCCAAAAAGTGCGTGTAACACGTTGCCTTTTTAAAATATTTCGTATGTGTTCTGGTGCTCCTGGCAAAACTATAAACACCACATGTCTACTTTTTGTTTGTTTCTTCATTTCTACTCCACCAATAAAACCCAAATTGTATGCTTAACAATGATTCAGAATAACACACAAAAAAAGCACGACAAAACTTCCCTATTTCGTACAAAATTATATTAGGGGTATTCACTGTAGTTAATCTCAATTAACAATATCAAATACACTCTCATAAAAATTCAATGATTTCATCCAACCAAATTAAGGTAGTAGGAGCTTTTGCGCATTCATTAAAAAAGTTAGGAATAATGTTAGTTCTTCTATTCCAACTCAATAAATCACCGGGAGCGGATGGCAGAACTACACTGGTACAGAAACAGTACTCAGCGACGCTAGCTCGTTCTTTTCAGCTTTTCGTTCCATGCGGGTGTCTCCCCTTCCTGCTGGAAGATTGTCAAAGTTCAACTAATCTCCAAAAATGATATAGCTAATAACTCTGAAAACTACAGCTCAATGGCATTATTTTCTGCGCTCATGAAGGTGATGGAGAACGTGATTAACCACCATCTTTTTAGCAATATGGAGGCCAACTTGCTTATGTTGAATAGGAGGGAAAATCTGTTACAAACACAACATCAAACAAAACTTGTCGTTACCCCGGAGATAAGGGAGCATGATGCACAAAAGAACGACGCTGTATTATTAATAAAACTTGCCTGAGTAAAAAAATTATATATGGTCTTAAATAATTCTGTACGGGTTAATAAATAGCCCGTCCGGAACCAGTCACTGCACTTATCCAAAACAGTGTGTCATACCACCTGTTCAAAAAAGCTTCAAAAAGGCACAACAAAAATGAGCTTATTTTGTCTATACCCAAACAAAAAACTATAACATTAAATTCGTTATAACAATTTAAATTTGAAAAAACTAGTCAAGAAGTCCGGATGTTCAAAATATACATTTTTTGCAAGTTTTTTCTTTATTTGAGTAACAAAATATATACTCAGTTTCAATTTTGTTCCCAAAGAAATTCTTAAAACTCGCCAATTACTTACACATAAAAAATCGTTACCAAAAACCTTGTATAATATCTAAACAAGACATTTCGAAACCAATATGCAGAAATTTTGAAATTTTAAATTATATTCTTGTAAAGTGTTTCAAGTTTTTGAATAAGTTGTGCAAAAAATCATATTCTGGTGATAGTTTTTTCGTAGCGATATTTTATGTGTAAAATCGCCATTCACTCGAAAAATCGCCAGTCGGCATTTCGAAAATTAGCTTGCCAAACGAGTTCTAAGATCGCTCCCCAATCATATATCACAGAATTACCACTTTGGATCAGTCGACCCTTCATTTCCCGCAGGGATATTATTGTACTCCATATATTATTGTACTCCGAAGATTTTTATTTATTAAATATTGAAAGGCCGAATAAATACAAATTTAATATTAACAATTTATTTTGCGATATGGTTATATATGGTCCAACATCATTAATATTTGACATGCGTATAGGACATAATTCTATATTGCAACATATAACCCCATATATAATTATATATGTGCAGATGTCCAAATTATTTTTCTTTAATTTTTTCTTATATTTTTATTAAAAATGGAATGTCATGGGATACAAGTAAATCCAATTTAATCTCAAAATATCTTATTACATCCACCAAAAATTACTTATCTTTTTGAATATAATTAGATCAAAGTAGATCTAAATTCATCCCAAGGGATATTTTGGGATCCACCAGGATCTTAAATTAGATATTTTTGGATCACCAAATTTTGAGATCAGTATTGATCTAATCTTATCCGGTAATATATTTGAGGGATCTAATTATATATTACTGGATACCCTAATTTTAACATAAACATGGATAAGAATAAATATCGATCTATATTATATGAGATCTGATTTTGTATTTGAAATGTAACTATGTCAATTATATGTAAAATCTCTTTATGGTGAGTTTGGTGAAAGCTTTCATATTTTTTAGTCCAAAGTACAGTGTCGTTCTTCTATGCAGCGTACACCTTTATTCCCGGAGTAACGACATGTTTTGTTTGAGGTTGCTTGGCACGTCGCATAATTAAATAATTTAATTGATGGTTATGTTCTTTTCATATTTCTTTTTGTCATATTTCTTAATGTCATCCTTTGTCGAACTTGTAAACCTACCCAGCAAAAACCAAGGAATGATTATAATCGTGCATTTTCATAGATGAATTTAACATTGGATTGTCATGAGTTTCTAGAACAAAAATATAGTATTAGACGATTTTTTTGGCATCATAATTTTTTTCGCGAATTCTAAATTTTATAAAGTTCTTTATTTTAAAAATGGAACAATATAAGCTCTATTTTTATATATAAAAAAAACTGCATACATTTTTTTAATTCGTAAAAAAGTTATGCCGCGAACAAAACCGTATTCGATTTTTGTTCTCCTCAACTACATTTTTATCCTTAAGTCAACTATAAACCGAATAGATTGGCGTAAATTTTCCTCAAAATTTGATCAGAGCACCGAGTAAAATGCACTACATTTGCAAAATTAAAGATTATTTAAACACGTAGATGATGTACTTGCCCAAAGAAAAATTTTGATACCGATATTGATATGATTAAAACATAGTTTTCCAAATATTAATTTGTTGGTAAAATTTAACTAGCGCGAATTTCCAAAAAAAAGCTGGAACACGTATTTACTTAAATCGACTAAAGTTTAAAATATGTCAATTTGACATTTAAATAACAAAAATGTCAGTTTAAAAATCTTAATAAATTATTTTTTTTACAGAATATCTCTAAAAAAAAAGGATATGTCATGTATGTATACCATTAGGGGTGCCTTAAAAAACCTTTCATATGATACTTATATTGAATGCGTTGTCTTTACCCTATGGTGAATGAGGAGTCAATTGTCCTAAAAGTGACTGGTTAAAGAAGGATTTATCAGAGGACTGGTATAATTTAATACTGAAGTGGGTTAAGCAGTGTCAATTGTCCTAAAATTACCAATCCTGTGACTGGTAAAGGGAGGACATACCACTTAACCAGAATGCTTATTAACAAGAAAAAGCCAGTTGGCCAGAATTTTACCCATTGGAAGCTATTTAGTTTTTGCGACAGTCTTGTGGTATGCCCATCTTTGGTTAGTCCTGTGTCATGCCACTATGTGGTTTAAAGCAGGACAAATTACCCCCTACTATGACAAGCCAATGTTAAAGTTGCCAGTTGTTTACATAGGGTAGGGTTTAGCAGAGGACCGGTCTCTGACACAAAGGGACCGATCCTGCGGCACACGCAGAACCGGTCCCATTCCCCATAGGGTAGTTAAAGTAACAAATTCTTTAAAAAAATTAACAACAAAAAAAAAAAACATTTTTGAAAATAGTTCAACTCATGGGATCTCAATGCTAGTCACGAAATATTTTGGAAATCATCATAAAACTAAAAAATTTGAGGGGTGGACAAAGAAACTTTTGTTCGTTAGTCGGTCAATTAAATAATGATGAAATTTTGTTGGTTACAATGGAATTCTAACCAATTTATTTTCTATATGTACCTACTTTACCCAGGTGGGCTTAGACAATCCGTCAAGGGTGGGAAGTTTACAAGTCATCGCCTTAGAGCTTGTCTATGCTGATTTTTTTTTTTTTACTGTACGTGAATGCCCTTAATATGATATTGAAGAAATTATTCATATTTTTTGTTATCTATAATAAACTTTTTTTTATAATTGTACAGGAAGTTTTTGTTCACAGTGAAAAGTTTTTATGTAAATAAAATTAAAAATAATTTGCGTTTTATTTAATTTGGAAACAAGCTTAAAGCAGGCCATAAAATGAACACTTACAGAAATTTTTCCTTTAATACAATTTAAGAAATAAGGTATGCAAAACAGCGGGTATTCCTTAAAACTCTCTAAAGATAATTGTTTTAATATTTAGCCCGCTTGACATATGACTGAATAATGTATTGTGTATGTGAATACACATTTTTGGTACTATTTGTTTTATAAACTATAGTATATCTCCAAGGAGTATTTTAAATAAGGCATGACAATAACAACCAAATATTGATTTAGGACAGATGTTAAACAGACAACTTAAACACAGAACTAAATAGCTTTGTAAATATGTTTTATATACAAATACTCCCTACAATGAAAACTCATTCATTCATTTGAGTAGTATCTGGAATTCTTGTTGTACTCAATCGTATGTTTCTAAAATGTCAAGTTTAAAATATCATTATCATGATCACTCTACAAATCTGTGTACAGATTAACTTTAAACGCCCACTGATTTTATACTATGTTTCCACTGAACGAGTTTTGGACGTGTTTTGAAATAAGACCTGTTTTGTATATATTTTCTAAATACATTTTTTCACCACTACAGATGTTTTGCTTAAAACACGTAAATGGAAACATAGTATTAAATAATTTTTTTTTCAATTAATTTTTTATATTTTTTTTCTGTAATTTCTTTACTTAAGGGGCGCATGAATGTTTTTCAAAATATTCTCTTGTGTGCTGTGATGCCAATTTCAACGATTTTTATACTTCAAATAGCAAAAACAGACTTGGGATACTTTAATCTTGTCCATGTTTTTATAATTTTTAATAATTTATTACTATCAGAGCAAAAAAAAATATAAATTGTTGTTGTATTCAAAAAAAAAAATGTCTTGTGAATGTCTCGCAAGACATTCATGCCCCCCTTTACTCTATACCCGATAATTAATCATGTTTTTTATGTCTTAGCATTTTTTTTACTTGATGTTTTTAATATCTAGTTTTTTTAATAAACTCCATATGTAAGTTTAATATGTTGTTTGGGTTTTTTAATTTTTTTTAAGTTGTTGTTCTACGTTTTAATCTATGAGATATTTTTAACAACTTCAAGCTAGATTTGTTTTTTTCTTTTTTATAATGATTTATTTCAATGTTGCCATAAAATTAGTTTCATATGATTGATATCTTCGAAACAATGGAATGGAGACAACTGTAATCGATATCTGTAAACAATATGGTAAAAAAAAATCTTATGCTAACCCATTATGAATAACTATTTAATAAGACTACACCATTTCAAGATTAATTTCGGCAGATAGCACATTAATATCAGGTGGAAAAAGTGTCGTTTAGCTAATATCATAGTTAAATTTGTATAGTAAATATAAATGAGAAAAAATTTTATAAATTAGAGGACATTAAGAACATTAAGAAAACGTCAATTGTAATTTGCTTTAGTAAAATGTAAAATGCATTAGTAAATTGTAAATTTTTATTGTAAAAGTCAATAAGACAAAGCCAAATGGATTTCGGCGTTTTCTCTGGAGTTTTAGCCAGTTGTAATTTTAAATGTTTATGAATATTTATAGTAATATACAAATTAGCCTATACAACGTTCAAATAGTCGTAATAACATTTGAATATATACAGTAACATGCAAATCAGCACATATAACGGTCAAAAAGGCGCAACAACATTTGAATATGTATAGTAACATGCAATTCAGCCCATTTAATCATCATATAGTATACTCTAAAATATGAATGTAAATTTACTACTTTAAAATAAGTAAGTTTTCGTGTAAACTTTCAGAAAATGCCTGAATTTACGCACAATATGTTTGAAAAATTTATTTACGAATTTATGTCTACTAAAATACATACAAAATATTGTATTTTGACAATCATGTTTATAAAATTATACGCATTTATTTAGAAAACTTACATATCAAATATAAAGGGTCCGCCAAATAACTTTTTTTTTTGAAAATGCTATAAAAAAAAAACTACTGAATATTTTCTCAAATTTCTTTTTTTATTTGAAAGTACAACCCTTCCGGTTAATAATGGAAAATAATTTCATTCAAATGGCTGCCTCGGCTGGCCATGCAGTATGAACTTCATCTGAAAAGATGATTTTATTGGCAAAATCGGCATCGGAAAAAAAAAAACGTTAGATGGCGGACCGTTTAGTAACCCAAAGAAACGTATACAGCTTTTTGGCACAAAGTGTGTAAATTGACTTTGTCAATTACAAAAAATATTTTTGTCAATAAGAAAAAATTATTGAAGAAACAATTAAACTAAAAGATGCTGAAAGTGCGAGAACAAAAAAAGAAAAAAGTTCTGATAGAGGCTAAAATTAAAAAATATGGAATATGATTTAAAATTTGATCCACAAAGTTTTCGATTAAAAAATTAAAATGGGTTTTGAACATTAACCAAAATTACTCTATGGAAATTTTATAAATATATTTACAAAAATATGAGCCAATTTTGTACAAATATCTAAAAAAAACGCGAGTAGCGGAATATAACCATTCTCGATTTTTTTTTTTTTTTTATTAATTAATAATCATATAATTACAAATTATATACTATTATTATACTATTACTACTATGGCTTTCGGCGCGTTGTAGCGAAAACAAACCAGTGCCTCTATTGAGAATCGAACCCACGCACTGATAAGCCAACACGCTACCAATTTTCCATAATCAACCGGATAATAATCATCGTTTGGGCATTATTTCGTAAAATTGTACACTTTTGAGAAACCGAAAAACAGTAATATATTTTTATGGACTTAGCGGATATGATAGGAAGATGATCATATATTTGTATGAAATTGTGTATATTTTCATACAATCATATACAAAACTGTAAAATTTAGAGCAATTTGACTACACTAAAACTAGAATCTAATTACATTTAGACGTGTCAGTTTACATAAAATCATATACAATTATTTTACAATTATATAAGATCAAAATCCGGATACAATAATGTCTGGTTTTTATATAATTATACATATTTGCATCAGTTTCAATTCTATTGGACCATGATTCGGATAAAATTGTAGTGAACATTTATCTAATTGCATCATACTAGATCTAAACCCACACAAACAGATATAATAAGATGGGCCCATATTTTGGATGAAATTTAATAAGATTACATATTGCGTCACATAGAAATTGATATGACTAGAGAAAACTCCATATAAATTTTTACTACAATTGCGATTAAACAAAACAATGTATTGTCTGTCCAATGTAAAAAAATTTTATGTTGTGGAAAAGTGCTGTTTTTGGTTTAAAATCCTACTAAAAATTTTAATATCAACTCTATAATTTTCATTGAAAATATCTTTTAAAATCATCTTAAATAAACATCACAATTTAAAATATCAAACCACAAAATTTTTAGATTGTTATAAAAATTTTTGATATATATTTTTGATATATAAAATTTAAATTTAACTGTACGTTAAATTTAAATTTGGCTCTTAATAATCGTACCATAATATCTAGCCTCCTTTATTCATTTTAACAAATTTATTTTTTCTGAATTGAATCGTATCAAATTATATCAAACTAAATGTAATATAATCCATTTATATACAATACGATCCACCATTTTGTTATATGGAAATTTTTTCTTAGTTTAATATTTGTATTATTATCAGTGTAGCAATCTCCTTAGAAGAATTATAAAAGCATTGATTTACTAGCGAATTCAAATAAAATGTTTAAAAAGTATTTTTCACATGTCCTTCTGAAAAATTAATATATAAAATATTTGCAATATTGAAGTAAGTACAAGGTGGCGCAAAAATAACCTTCCGATGTTTTTTGGCTGTAATTAAAAAAAAAATGAAAAACTTTGATTCTTCTTGTGGATTATTTTTATTTGGTATTTTAATTTTTTTAACATCAAGTCGAGAATATGATGATTTTTTTTAACATCAAGTCGAGAATATGATGCCGCCACAGTTGATTGTCATTTGAGCCCTTTTTACGGCATTTTCCATCACTTTGGCCAAAACTTCCGGCGATAGGTCCTCACATTCTTGACGGATATTGTCTTTAAGAGCTGCAAGAGTCTGAGGCTTGTTGACATAAACCCGCGACTTCAAAAAGCCCCACAAAAAGAAGTCTGGAGCGGTCAAATCAGGCGATCTTGCTGGCCAGTGCAAATCGCCAAAACGGGAGATTAGGCGCCCCGGAAATGCATCCTTCAGCATATCGGTTGTGGCACGTGCAGTGTGTGCCGTTGCAACCGTCCTGTTGGAACCACATGTTTTCCAATCCCAATTCATCAAATTGCGGCAAAAAGAACTTGTTGATCATTGCTCTGTAGCGCTCACCATTCACATTAACCGTTTGGCCCGCGACGTCTTCGAAGAAAAAAGGTCCGATGACGCCTCCAGCGAAAACAGCACACCATACAGTGACTTTGAGCAGGTGTAATGGCTCTTCGTGGGTTACACGCGGATTTTCAGTGCCCCAGAAGCGTAAATTTTGCTTATTTACGTACCCGCTAAGATGGAAATGGGCCTCATCACTCATGATTATTTTTGATGAAAAATCATCTTCCTCTTGGTGGTGATTAAGGATGGCTTGAGCGTATGTTACACGCGATTGGCGGTCAGCAGCTAACAGCTGATGCACCGTCTGGACTTTGTACGGAAACATCTTCAAATCTTGTACCAAAATTCGCTGTAAAGACCGTTGACTGATACCCATTTGCGTGGCACGTCGTCTGGTCGATGTCGACGGCGCTTCCATGACATCCTCGGCTACAGCAGCAATATTCTCTGCAGAACGGCTACTCCGGGGTCTGCCACGCCTCGCAGCATCTCGTGTTGTGCCAGTCTCTTCGAGGCGAGCGGCTAAACGTCGCAGTGTTTCACCAGTAGGCGTTGGACGGCCAGGAAATCTGCGCCGAAATTCACGTTGTGCCAAAGTCACCGACCGATTATTAGTCAAATAAATAGTCACCAATATTCCGCGTTCTGGAGCAGTGTAGCGTAACATTGCTTATTAACGTGTATTTCGCATGTGTTTACTACACAAATGTCAAAACAGAACTGACATTAGGGGCCAATCGCAAAATTTATAGCATTTTCTGATAGGAGGATTACTTTTGCGCCACCTTGTATATATTGTAAAAAGTCATTGGTTTTATAACAGCTGTTTTAGGAATGACATTTAACTTTTTGAAACATTCGAAATACCCGTAGTTTTGCTAAAAAAAATTGAACAACGCTATAATTTGGTCAGACAGATGCCAAGACGATAACAATCAAAAGTTCACTGACAAATGCTATTAATAAAAATCGATACAAAACAATAGAAATTGTACACTAATAAAGGGTTGTATTTTATAAAATAAAGATGTACTTTATGTGATAAACCTACAACCATAAAATATATTTTTATAATTAGAAATTTGTTTTTAATGTAGATATTTCCAAACAAATTTATGCCATGAGTTAATACACTCATAAAAAAATCGTACAAATAGCTGAAAATATAGTTGCGACAACAGAAAATAGTACTTGGATTTGCGTCAGTGGAATTTTCAATAAAGTTGAGAATCAAAGTCTGCTAAATTTAGTCTGTTAAATTTTAAAAACCTTACGATCAAATCAAAAAATATGTGTTTACCTATATGCTTATTAATATGCACAAAAATAATAAGTTTAAAAATAAATTTTCAAAAAAACTAAAGTTAATAAAAAAAAAAAAATGTTTTTATTGAAAATTGTTTTTTTTTTAATAAAATGTACCCACTCTGTATTCGAATCTGGGACTCCATAATGATAAATATAATTTGTTTTGCGTAACGAATAATTTTTTATAATTAACTAGTTATTATTAAGTCATTATTTGTGTTAACGTAATGCAGAACGAAAGCTGGTAGTGCGAAAAAAAAATGACATGTCATTACCGTTTTCTGTTGAAAATATAATTTACTTCCCCCAAATCCGTCACCATTTGTTTAGTATGTAAAACAGAGGCAACAAATTGTATATAGGTACTATTTTAACACATTGTATGGAGTTACAATGTAGCTTTCTTTAACACTTTTTCCTATAAAAAAAAAGTAACGGATCTGCAAATTTTGCAATAGGAAACGTTGACGTTTTAGGGCTCATCAAAAATTCCACAGATTTCACTGACTCTTTCTATAATTAATCCTTCTGATTTCTGAGAGCTTTTTCCTATAGATTCCTTGAACTTTAACTATACAAAATCGTTTCACTGGGAAGACTTTTTCCTACAAAAAACTCTCTCTTTCTATTTTTTCTATAGAAAGACCATTATATTATGAGGAATGTTCCTATAAAAAAAATGTTAAGGTTTTAACGAATTTTTCCCAAAGAAAATCCCACTGTTTCTAAAGAATTTTGTCTTTAGAAAAGCATTTTGGATTTTATCTAAAAGAAACTCTCAGATTCTAAGAACTTTTTCTACAGGAAACCCATATGAGGACTAAAACGTTTTCTACGTAAAAAAGTTCCCTGCATCTCAGATTTTTTATTGAAAACGACCAGAAAATCTGAAAGTGCTTAGAGTGTAAGACTTTTCCGACAAAAAAAGTGGTCATTATCTGAGGTCTTTTCCAAAATGAAATGTCCTTAGAATACGGAACTTGTATTCGGATTAAAAATAATAAATTTATTCTGCCATTTTTGGGCAGTATTTTTTTAAAAATTTGCGGGAAAATGGTAAAAAAAAGCACAATGTATAAAAAAAAATATATATTAATTTTTTATGTAAAATTACAAATTGTGTGCGTAATTAAATTACGCATATTGTGTGTACTTTATTTTGATTTACGCTCTTGTATTTAATTTACCCAACTTATAGTAGGAGTTCAGATTCCTACTATAAGTTGGGTAAATTGAAACAAAAATTAATTAGATTGTACAGAGAAACTATTTTTTTGGTCATTTTGCTCTATTTCGCTTGGTTTCCAAGATATAGTCTATTTTATTATCAGAAAATAAAAAATATGAGAAAATAACAACATCTACAAGTGAGACTGATAACGGAGACACAAAAAAATAAAATTAACGGGACATTTTGTAAATTAGATAATCACGATTTACAAAATATTTGCTTGAAAAATAAGTTGAAATACGGATGAACTTTAGTTAAATAACTGATTTAAGCGATAACAACTGAAAAATTTTGTTCAACTGAATTTAAGTCCCGTTTAACAGACTTTTGTACTGACTTTTTTATGAGTGTAAGAATTTTAAAAACATTAATTTTCCGAAAAATTTCTTTTTAATTATCAAATGAATGCCTCGCTCAAATAAGGGTATAAGCGAAATTTTTTTTAAAATGCATTTTTGCTAAATTTTGTCTTTTTCTGTCCCATAATTAAAATTCAAAAACGAGTTTTATTGAATAAATATTTTTATTTTCAAAACTTTTATAAAATTTATAGAGTAGACTTATGTATTTTTCAGTGAAACTAATTTTAACTTACCAACATTTTACCATTTCTGCTATCTATCTATTATATTAAGAAGATCACAAAGTTATATTATTGATATTTTAATCGCGAAATATTAACATCTTAAGTATGAATACAGCAAAAGGGTATATATCCACATATAAATTAAACATTATTTAACTATTATTTTCACGGATGGCAGGTAATACCGCTAAAATACCGCTGCCGATTCAAAACCCTTTCAACTAACTATCGTTATCACAAAACTGCCGTTACCGAAATAATTGAAATACCGTTATCTTACTGACCTATATAACTAAAATATCAATATCCTTTAAATGCCGTTACCGAAATAACTTAAATATCGTTATCGCTAAAATACCCTTATCGAAATACCTGAAATATCGTTACCCCCTACCGAAATAAAACAAAATAGCGTTACCCTACCGGTACTCGCATCGAATCGGCTAACATTCATGATTATTTTTAAGACATTTTAAATTTTTACTTTGGCAAACTAAAGAGTTAAATGTAACATGGTTAGTCACTTTCTATTAAGGTTGCAATATATTTGTGTACTCATGGATTACCTTGTAATGATACATCATTATCTTTTACAGTATTTCGAAACATGAAATAATAACTTACCGATCATCAATTGCATAATGCATGAAATATAAACGTAAACTAATGTTTAAAATATTTTTTTAAAAATCTATATTTAGACACATTACTTTGTGATTTTTTGTAAGCATTTAACCACATGCGTATATTTTTAACATCACAAACGGAATCTCGAAGCACAACAATTTTTACATTTTAAGCAAATTATTATAATATTTGACGATAGCTCAGTGGGTAGAGTTCTCGCCTAACAACCAAAAGACCCCAAGTTCGAATCGCAGCGAGACCACTTTATTTTTTTAATTAAAAAAACATGTTTGTAATAATTGTTTTTAATAATGTTTTTTATGAAAATCTATTTATAGACCCATTACTTTTTCGAACACCGTAACCATATAAGTAACCAGTTACTTAACCCCCTATTAGGTAATGAGTCCACACATTGCTTTTAGGCTCATCGCCTGTTAAATTCATTGTATTGTATCACCCTATGGTGATACATTACTTTATCCATTTTTTGGTAATGTGTGGTTTTGCTGGGATATTTATTGAATAACAAAAAAAAAATATCAAAACTCAATTTTTTTTTAACCGTTTCCTACGTTTTTTTACTATCGGGAACACTTTGGTTTTTGGATTTTATGCCCTTTGTTCGAGTGAGGCAGTCAAATATAGAGAATATACTAAACAAAAAAAATATATAAAATTATTAACTTTGCTTACAAGAAACATTTAAAAGTGAATTATGGAACTGCGGTCATTTTATAAAGAAGTCATATATCAAATGACTATCTTGATTATATATTAATTTAGGAACAACAACTGTAAAAAAAACGCATTCATGTCCAACTTCAATTACATGAAGATAGAAACTCAATATAAAAAAACAAAATCACTGCATCTAAAGTGTGGTTATATTTATTAGAGTATGTTGCAAAGTCTTAGAGAAAGGGAACTAAATACGAGCCCCCATATATCACGGGTCAATGGTGGTAAATACAGCAACATTCACAATATATTTCTATGCTTTATACTACAACAACATATTGTTGCAAGAAAGTACTTAATAAAACCACACACTACACATACGGTGGCTTGATTTAACAACCTAAATACGAGTAAAATGTAAAAATTTGTACATACAACATTTAGAAATACGTTTACGTTCCTCATTTGAAAAAAAAAATATTACAAAAACCTAAAGAGGAGCCCATTAGTTGAATCTTCATTAGATTAGATTGTATGTTATGTTTAGGGTGACCAGATTTTACAAAAGTTTTTTTGAAAATAAAAACTTGAGTATAATACTCGTATAATACGAGTATACAAAATTTAGCAATATTGTTAAAGGTTGTTTTATAGCATTATAAATTCTAAAATAAGGAAAGGCTACACTAACATTATACTAATTAACATTGCGTATTCGCATTTGTACAGAGTCTTACTGAAGCATCAGACTTAGAGTAAATTTTGGCAAAAATGAATACCACTTCAAAAACTTTCTGTATCGAAAGTAAAATATCTGAATAGTTTTATAAAAATAAGAGCTTAAAATTAAGATACTTCGTTATCGTTATATAATTATTTTTTACAGAAAATTTCGCTTTTAATTAATGTGTTTAACCTGTTGTGGTGGAAGTTTCCACATTTTTCTTTAAAACCCCAATTTTTTTCAAAAATCCAACAAGTACATATTCAGTATATTAGTCCACACCTCAAGAAACTTTCACTTTTTGACCTTATCATAAACATTTTGAAAATCCCACTTATAACTGCTGCCTATGTTTCAAAAAGAACGGTCGTTTCTCAAGTTTTGGTGTGGGTAACTAAGGTATAGACTTATAAGGAGCGACGTTCCCCTTAATGACTCTCCTGGTTTGAATTTTCAAAAACCCTGTCTAAGCGAATGTCAACGCTATCCCCTTTTTCCCCCTTCCCTGTGGAAATTTCCAAAAAATTCCGTCAGAACAAATGTTTAAATTTCAAGTTCTTTCAAATTCCTGGCCGAGCCGGAAAGGCAGTGATTTTTACATTTCGTGTCCCTTCCAATGGGAATTTAAAATCAACCTGTCTAAGCTGCTGTGTGCGCGGGACTTACCAAATTTCAGGTACATAGCTTTAGTACTTTGAAAAGGCCGCTACGGGCATGACTTTTCTTCGGCTTGAACAGGCCGTCAAGGTTAAAATTTTTCCCCTTGTTGTCCTTTCCCGTAGGCATTTTCAAAAATCCGATTTAAGATGACGTATACTCGGGATTTGGAACCCACGTACCAAGTTTAAAGTTCCTCTATTTTGGGACTTGCCTAGGCCTTCACATGGATAGACTTTTCGCCCTTCAATATCAATTTTAACCACGTTATTGGCCAGATGTCCAAAAAGTCATACAGTCAGGTTTACGTTCTATTCGAAAAAATACATACGCAAAATGTCAGCTGTTTAGGCAAAGGGCTTCCTCCAAGAGGATTACACGCGATCTATATCGAATTTTTACAGAAAAAATACCTTAAGTTCATATTTTCTTGGAGAATGTTTATACCAAGTTTTGAAATGTTGAAAATTTATTTTTTCTGCTCATTATTTTTAAAATTCGAAACTGTGGATCCAATATGTCAGAAGATGGTTTTAAAAAGGTCTTCAGATTCGTATCAAATATCTTTTTGAAGAGAGATCGGTTTTGTATCCAATATTATATGGAAAGTCTTATGTTTAGCAGATTACGAATCTGAGAGTAAATTTTCAATAAAAAAAATGGAAAATCAAATATGTCGGATAATTTATTGAAAAATTATCGGTTTCGTTGTAAATTATTTATCGAAATGTTTTAAGATTCACATTCCGAATCTGGCATTTGATTTTGGATTAGATTAACAGATTTTTTTAAAATAAATTGATGTTTAACAAAAACCAAAATAAAATAATATTAATAAAAAATATTGTTGTATAAACCCTAGGAAGAGGTAACGTGTTTGCTTAAGAAGACAAGAATTGAGCAAAATTTGGTGATTAATAGGTTTTTTGTTGGATGCCCAAGCTTTTCTAAGGCTTCGGGTTCTGATGAGATGTTTAGCCAGATCGAAATACTAGTATCAACCTAATATGTTCGATTTGCTTTATTTTAGTAAATATACGGATGTTGAAAGCTTGTTATAAATTAAAAATGATATTTTTATTTTGTATTTATTTATTCATCCTTTATTTACAAGTTTATTTTCATGATATGTACATTTTGAGATCTTATCAACTAGATATAACAGCAAATAATATAACAGGATCAGAAGAAATTAATAATAGTATTTGTTTAAGTTGTTTTAAGGTAAAACAGGGGGGAAAACCTTAATATGATTGTACAAAATTCAAATATTATTAGAAAATTTCTATGTTTATAGAAAGGCTATTATCAATAATAGTCCTCTATAAACATATAATTTTCAATTTGGTAATTTTCAAATATCTTCACGTAACATCCATGCATTCTCTTATCATTGGATAAGAAGAATTTTCAATTTTATTAAAAAACTTATTATTTAGCCTTGTTATAAATTCAAATATTTTTCATATTTATTATCATTATGCAGGAGGTATGTAGGATATCTCCAAGTTAAAAATAACATTAAAATAATCTCGATGTATATAAAAACACAAAACTAATAAAAATGTAAAAAATGTAAAAAATTGTAAAATTTTTCCGAAAATTTTCATCTCAGTTGAAGCCATAAAAAACTATTTTGATTTCCATACATTTTTATTAGAATAAATTATTATTTGTTGGGTTTCCAAATAATCAAGCCAATATTTCATCTTCTGGGCGGATATTGAATGTTTACACACAAAACAGCAAACTTAAGCTATGGTTGTTTACTCTTCGTCTGTATTAAAAGCACTCACAGTGTAAATTATAATTATTATGGCCTCGCCAGCTTTGCCTACATTTTGACAAAAACAATTTTTTTTTGTTTAGGTTTATGCGTTTTTAAATAAAAGTTTGTTAAGGATTCTTCTGCAGAAAAAAAGTATGAGAAAAAAATATTTTTCCAGAATTAAACAGAACTAGATTTCATTCTACAAATCTGGCCACCTTTTACATAAGACTATGGTTATGCATAGAGTAAAATAGCAGCAGCAATAGTCGTAGTTTCTACATTCATAAAATGCAGTCAAAGTATGTATAATTATATGTAATACATTTACGTTATAGTAATGTAAACGAGCCGAAGCAAAGTCAAAAAGCATATTACAAATTATGAAAAAATATTATGAAAAAAAAATTAAAATAGGTCGTAACAATTGCCGCACTATCGATTTTTAATATAACTACAACAAAATTGTCTGATGTGGTGGTGTAGCACACACATCACAAGAAGATTGTGTAGCATCAAATCCAACTTATACGAATATGAATGAAATTGTATGCAACAATGAAAAAAACCACCAAATATGAAAGTTAATATGGACAAAAAAAAAACAATTAAATTAAAAATAAATAAATTTAAGTTAAATACTACTGAAAGGGAATTAAAAAAATACCCCGAAATACACTAAAAAAAAAAAACAGATTCGTTTCACTAGGTTATCATCACACACTAAATATTGTAAATTACCATGTACGAATGAAATAAAATACATGGACTGTGAATGAAATTTACAAAAAAAAAATTAAAATTGTCAACCAAAAAGATATTAAAACTTTAAATACTATTCAAGTTGAAAAGGGCATCGTCATTCTCATCTTGTCAAAATATAAAAATACTAAAACAAACCTCTAGTTCATGAAATTTTTTTTTTAAACAATAAATTTCAATGTCAGTTACATCAAGTCCATGGTTTTTAATTTTGTTTCTATTTTCCAAATGATAATTTCAGTATTTGTTTATTTATTTAGTGCTGGTATTAGTATGTGGGTATTTAAAAACATAAACAATTGTCATTACAAATATGTTTTTTTTTTTGTCATAATTACCCATAATAAACAATAATTATGTCTAGTGGTATAATGAGATTTTATACACAGTTTCAACTTTTGATACCCCTACACTATATTTGAAAGAATTTAAGTTTCAGCTAGCGTTTGTATATGAATTTCTTAATATTTGTGGTTTAAGGGCACCTGACTTAATAATTCTCAGCTTTTCATTCTTTAAAAATTCTTATTTTAAAATGTTTATATTGTTAGTGCCTAACGTCTATTGAAATTCGGGTTGTAACAGCAATTTTAAAGTCCCGCAAATTAAAATTGTAAAAAATCGAAATTATCGGCAAGTTCAACTGACGAGAATTCCAAGAAAAAACAAGTTATATAAAAAAATTCAAAAATCGAAAGAGGGTAAGAGTAAAGTATTCAGGTGCCGTTACAAGTATTATGAAAAATATATTTTCCGGAAAGTGAAAAATCGTAGCATTTTTTTCCTGTTAATATAGCTCGAACGCCTGATGTCGGAGTGTGATTATGGGACCAGATTTGTATTTATCATACCATATAAATTTAGAAAAGTATGTTTTAGTTCTAGTGTCAAATATTTTTCGGCCTGAATCTTTAAGTACAAAAAGTACTTACATGAACTGAGAAGAGCTTGCAATTATCGTTTTTCAATTTATTTCGAGTTAATTCAGAGAAATTTTAGACAAATCGAATACGCAATGAAAACTGGTATACAAAACATGTTGCATAACAAAAAACTTTTAATTTTTGTATTACAAATACAAAAATTTACAAAAATTGTTTTATTTTCATATAAAGGGAAACTAACAAAATTTGCCATTTTCAAATGCGGATTGTGCTGTAATCGCTAGGGATAAAATTTTGATTTTCTTTAATTCTCTGAAGAGTATTATTGATTACGATATAAACAATGACAATGAAAATTATTCAAGTTCGAAGCCATACTCTGTATTTCTTTATTAGGACATTGTCCTAACAAATAATCTATAGAGTTAAAATTTATCAATTGACCACTTTCAGGAATGTGTTGATAGATCTATTTCGAGAATTTTCTAGGTTTCCATCATCAGAACACGCTTTGAAAGAAGTGACAATCCCATGAAAAACATCAAACATTCATATTATCTAGTTTTTCCACTAAATGAGAACTAATTATGAGCTCGAAGTTAAAGATTATCACCATTGATCAAAAACAAATTGAAAATAAATCAACACATTCCTGAAAGTGGTCAAGTAATAAAACAAAAAATCTATAGATTATTTGTTAGGAAAATATCCTAATAATGAAATATAGAGTATGGCCTCGAACTTGAATAATTTTAATTTTCATTGCACAATTAAAGACCGAAAAAACATAATTTTATTTTTAATAGAAATTCTATCAAACTTACGGTATAAAGATTTTAAGCCTTAAGACAGAATTATTTTTTTTTTGTCAGCAAATCCATAAAAATTGAGAAAATTGAATTTGGACAGTTTTTTTTTTTGTCGAATTCGGATATTTTTAGCACATTTATAAAAGGAATAATGTAAATTCATAAAATAAAAAACGTGGTATAAATAAAATACATGGTAGTTTTATAAACAAAATGAGAATTAAATGCAGAAGTAGTTGTTTGCGACCTTAATTGGCTGATTGTGAGGGAAGTTTTTCATACCTAAATGTATCGTTTTAAATCAAGTTTTAAGCAAATATTTTTAGAAATGTTTTCAGACATACAAAAAGGTACATGTTTATTAAAACTAAGATCATATAGACTAAAAAAATATATGTCTTAAATCCATGGAGTTGGTAAGGAAGGAAGCGCGATTGAAAATTGTACATTTCAATTAGTCACAATTTGGAAGTGTCATTTAAACAGAAAATAAAAAAATTTAAAATTAAACTAATTCCTGAAGTTGCTTTTTACATCGCCCACTTCGTAATTGCTGTGTAGAAAATATTTACATACAAACATTTTAATTAATGTTAGACAAAGTCTGTACAGAGCAAAATACTGCTTCCGTGGAAGCAGTCTCGTAAGGGAGATTTAAGCCTGAGGCGCTTCGTATAGCAGTGATAAATGCCATGATTTTTGTTCGAGATATCTCAACTGACAGCACTGGTTTTTAGCACCTAAATGTTATGAATTCCTCGCTTTTACTTAGTGATTCTTCTTATCATAAAAAAAGTTGACAAATCATGCCATCTCGGAAGAGCATATTATAAAGCATTAAAAACATTTTAATGCATGTACTTGCTTCGAGCACCTACATGTCATGGATTCCGCGCTTTTACTTAGTGCTTCTTCTGGTTATCATGAAAAATTTTGACAGACACATCATGTTATTAGGGAAGAGATAAAAGTCCCATATTTTGCAAATATGTATCTTTTTTCAAATCTGGAATGGCCAAATTTGTAAAAAGTGCATTTAAAAACAATTTGCATAAAAATGCATTTCTTTTTGAAGCTGGAAAAAAACATTCATTCCTCCAAAAAAAAAAGTAGACGAGTGTACCATTTCAATGCAATTTAAGTGGTGATGATCCGATGAATATTGAAATTTACACTTTTTGCATATTTCTTATTTTTCAATAAAACAAAATCACTCATAAAACTGTGGATTTTTCGTAATTTGAAAAATTAAAAATGCCAATCTTTAAGTGGTTCCATAGAGTTTTTGAATACAAAATTGAATTGAAAGTCCCGAGGTCAATATTTTAAAAATACACGCAGAGTGTGCCAACCGAATTGAAAAGTATATATTAATGGTAACAACTTATAAATTCAGTTAGTACAACGATATTTATATTCGATTTCTGAAATTGTTGGGTGTTGTATTTAAAATTCTGTTGAATTAACCGAACTTTGTTGTGAAAACTAATATAAAGTTGTGCCAACTGTCTGAAATTCGTAATAGCTGAATTTGAGTCGCAGTAACCGAATTTCAGTTGGCAAATATCTAAATATTTTGCTGTGTGTACATAATTTTATTTCCGTTCGAGCAACATTTTTTTAATCCAAGTTTTAACAAATTTTAATCAAAATTCGCTAAAATAATAAGAAAGTGTTGAGAATTTTTAGTTCATTTCATTACTTTTTGGAAATCACAAAAAAAAGCGATGTAAACAATGAATGAAATTTGGACTTCCATTTCGGATCTTTGAGAACCTTTGCATCTTATCATCTTATTTTGTCAATGAAATTGGAGATGCTATCGATTAAAAGCGCTTAATGAGCCACAACAATATTTTAGATTGATAAATGTTCATTTGAAATAGTTTATCAAATCGTTAGCTATATTTTATTAAAAAGTGCTTACAATAAACTATAATCTAGCAACAGCTCGTCACTTTTCTGTTCGTAAATAGAATAATGGAAAAGGGGCATTTAACATAATGTGAAAACTCACCAAAATGTCATCTTTTATCCATGCCGTTCTGAAACACCAAAAATCCAACCAACATTTTTATAACAAATGTGCAAGATTATTTATAAAGCGTCTGAGTTTTCTAAAAAATTATGAAAAATCTGTTATTTTTAAAATTAAACTGATCCGAAAATTTTAAAATATATATGTCAATAACGTAACATTGAGTTTTACAGGGAATAAAGAAAATTCGTCACAATTTGCAACGAATCGTAAAAAAATAATATGGACAAAAACTTAACAGTACTTTCCTTAATCTGTCGTATCATATTTGTTTCTTTTACTTTTTTAATAATATCGTATTAAGATTTCGAAATGGTAAATTTTTTTCGTTTGCGTCCATTATTTAGTTAGAATATTGTTCTACCTCAAGTCCAAAATCTAATATGATATTGTCATATTAGATTTCATTTTGGTGATTCTCAAAAAGTTTGATAATTTTCATGATATGCAATATAATTGTTTCATAGGCGTCACCCTAATCTTCAGTTATCCGCAAAAGATAACGATAATTGTCTTAACTCAACCCGTCGGATAATTTTCAAGTATTTAAGTTAATCAAAAAATGTGTTTTCAGTGAAATTCAAACTTTCGTTTTGTCAAAGAATTATAGTCGGTTTAAGCTAAAAAATGTCTGTATTAATACCTATGAAATTTCGCAATTGTTCTGGAGACTCTTTTTGTTAGCTTAAAATACTTTTTCATTGTGTGTGTTAAAAAAAAGATATTTGTATTATTTTTTACAAAATTGATACCTTAATAACTTTTAAAAGGGTAGCAATATATCAATAATTTTTATATAATTTTTATCAGTCGGGAATACATTTTTATTGTGTGTGATTAAAAAAATTATTTTTAGAAGTTTTTGAAAAAAGAGACTACTCTTTTTCCTAAATGAGGTCCATTCGTTTACTTTTCCAGTAAAATCCAGTAGATGAGTAAATTTTTGGCAAAATGAAAATTTTACTCTCAAAACTGGCTCTTGCACAAAAAAGTAATCGAACGGAAAAAATGCAAAAACTTGCACTTGCACATATGGGCGCTAAAAAGCTTAGTGTTGTAAAATATAGTATATATTGTTTTTGGTACTTGATGCATTGCATTTTAATAATTATAAATTCGTAGCAATTGTATTTATTAAATGAATTTTTGTGGAAGCTTTTAGACTTGTTTAGTTTGTACATGACTTTTAATTTTGTTTCTAGTTAAATAACATACGAAAATACATGAATACCTGATATTCGGTACCCTGAATAATATGCAGTAAGAAGTATTCATATATTCATTAGCTTTACATCTCTAATATATTAATGTAAATAAAAACAATTAACACGGATATTAGAAAACTGATAAATTGTTACTATAATAATTGTAACTGACTACTTTAATTTGTTTGTGGTTGAAAATAATTATTTTTAGTTTTTGCCGCACTTTTAATTCAGCTTTTAATCTTTTAAATGTTTTTATTACTAAATGTATGCTTATTTTTGTTTGTTTACTTAATTTAATCATATGTTTTTGTTTTCTACTGGATTTTACTGGCAAAAATTTGTTCAGTAAAAATTTGCAGGTTTTTGCTGACAACTGTCTTTACTCTCTTAGTAGATGCTCTCTTTTGCAAATTTATGTGTACGCGAACGCATTTCAGTAATATCCAGTACAAATTTGTGCAAATTTTGGTGTAAACGAATGGACCTATGGTGTACTATAAAATCTGGAAATTTTCTTTTAACTAATCATCTTTGACGTAAAATCGAATGTCGAGTTCAAACTTCATATAAATAAGGCACTTTTTGCTCTGTAGGAAAAGTGGCCTTAAATCACCGTTTTGTGGACAATTGAAAGGAGTTGAAATTTTAAAAAAATAAATTTCAAAATAATATGATATCCTAAAATCAAATTTTCGTAGCGAGCTGTAACAAATAATCTTCATTTTTTTAATTTCCACCCGTAATGGAAAAAACTGTAAAAAAATAGCCAAACTTCAAAAGGCTATAAAAGTTAAATTCAAGCTAAGTTTTCAAAACTCTTTGGGAATTTTGGTCAACTGATAGTCTAATTTTAGCTCCCGTTGGTTTCTTTATGGATACATACATAAACGTCCCATTAAAGAGATTCAAAAATTTATTTTTTCCAATAATTATATGACAACTCTGGGAAACAATTTTCCCAAAGTTTTTTTTTCACAATTGTACTAAAGATATTGATTTATTTTAAGTTTTTACACCACCTCTCCCTCTACCCAGTGAAACATACTCGTATAGCTGTTGTACTGCTTCGTAAAAGGAACGCTGTGTCAAAGACTTTTGTCGTGAGGCAAACCGCTGGCTAATATGGGGGTTTATAAGTATATATATTAGAACATCATCAAAAAATGTTAATTCGAGTGAAGAGTTTGGTCTTTTTATGGTATTCCAGCTAGTTCGGATTTCAGTCGAAGTACAGGTTCAACTTGCTTAATACAACCCCCGGTTATTGCTATTTGAATTCGTAAATCAGATATTTCTATATAAAATCCGCTCTGTAAGCTTCATAAATTGTTTGCAAGTTCGCACTCTACTATTTTACCTTTAAATATTTGAAGTAGAAGCAATTCTGGGTACTAAAAAACGGTATATTTAGAATTGGGTTTTACCATCTACTTTTTATATTGGCTCCTAAAAATACACCTTTTTTTTGCTCCGCTACAACTTTTGTCCCTTTCTCATCTTAATTATAGCAAATCAACCCATAGTTTCAACATTATTTATATTTTGTCTATATTGGTCTATTTTTCATCAAATCAAAAATTTAGTTTATTTTAGCTTAGGGTACTTTTCTCATAAGTCGTTATTGATCAGCCAAAAATGTTAATTCCTTTAAATTGCTTACTACAACGATTTCCATTTTTTGTCATATAAATGTTCAAACAGTGATAATCCATACTTAAATATTTATTTTTTTGTTTATGGTCAATCATATTTAATAATAACAAAATAAAAAAAAACCAAAAATACTAATACTGATTTATATTTACTGTGTATTTTCTTTAATTTTCATGAGTCTTAAGTACACCCCCGAAAAATAAACAAACAGATTTATGAGTAGAATGGAGAAGGTTTAATGGTTACAAAAACTGTATATCATCTCGTAAAGAATACACCAAAGCCGCGATTAACACAATATGTAGTTAAGGATTTTGTTTAAAACAAATAATTGAACTATATATTTTGAAAGTGGTATGAGTCCATTTTCATAAAAATTTAGATAATGATGGGGGTTTATATATTCAACAAAAATTCACTGGAAATTTTTTTTTTGTCAAAACTTGAAAAATCGCGGAAATTTTAACGGATTTCTTGTATTGTAAGTTATTTCCTTCCAGTAAAAGTATTGCCTCTGTCTTATAAACATTGATCTTCATATTTCAAATCAGCTATTCGAATTTTCCTACCACGTACCAGTTTCGCCAAATTCGCAATTTCGTTACTTTTTCAAATGGCGTTTTTTGAAACCAAAAAATATGGCGTTTTCTTCCGATGGAGGAAAAAGTGAAATCGCAGTTGATATTTATTTTTTGGAGTGTGTTGAATCCGAATATGATAGTTAGAATCCGTTAAACCCATGGGATAGTTAATAAAAAATTATCAAATTCTCGCATACATCCATTATAATGAACTTACGAAACACTTAAGTTTAATCAGTTGCTACTACAGTTATTTTAGTTATTTTTTATAATCATTTGGAAAAGTGAAAGTGCAAATATTTTTATTTATTGTTTCTACACAGAAATAAATTACAAATTTCTGTTTGTAATATCAAACATGCCTCATAGAGCATTTTTGTAAAGACAAAAAAAGTTTTATAAATATGTCCAAATTATTTTTCTTTAATATTTTTTGTATATTTTTATCAAAAATAATATATGTCATGGGATATAAGTAAATCCAATTTTATATAAAAATATAATATAATAATATATATAATATATATAATTAGATCCAAGTAGATCTAAATTCATCCCACGGGATAATTAGGAATCCATCAGGATCTTAAATAATATATTTTTAAATAGCCCAACGTTGCTTTTGGAACAACCCCATACAAATATTGAAATATCTTTATTCAACTAATATTTTGTCCAAAACCAATCCGAAACTTCCTGTTTCGATAAAAAAACATTTATAAGTTTTTATGAATAAAACAAGTTTAAATCAATTTTTAGAGAATAGTTTTCTATTTTGGACAGATGGCTTGGAAAGCATCATATTTAGAATCGCTAATTTTTTTTGGAGTGTTATTAGTTTCGTTCAGGTTTGCTTAGAGTCATATACCCAGCAAAAAATTCCAAAAAGGTAAGCGGGTTTGTAATCAAGCATTTTGGGCAGAACGCATTCCTTACTAGATTACCTACTCGATTCTTTTAACAGGGCGTGAGACTAAAATAATTGATTCTTTAGAATTAATTATATTTTTTACCGAAGAACCATTTACTTTATATTTTTAAGAACTACATACATTTTTTAATAAAGAAATAGTTCCATTGAAAAAATAAGAAGCACTTACATTTAAAAAAACAGAAGTAGTTCCCTAAGTAAATTCAACTTTTACTCACACGTGATTCTCCTAGGTCACTCAAATATAACGATCTAAACTCATACGGAAATAAAATCCTAAAAAGTGACACATCGAATTGTTATGATAGATAACATGGGTTTGTCATAATTTTAGAGCTATAAACCACGAAAATATAATTTTTTTTAAAAAAAAGAACAATTCAAAATTGAAAAACAAAAATATGACTCGGCACAATCACCCTCGAAAATTTTTTTACACTCACTCACGATAACGTCCGTAATTTCAACTTCCACTCACAATTTTCTGCTCACGTGCACTTCCCTAATTTATACCTAACCACAGTTTAACAAAATTTAGGCAACATGCAATTTCTGTTTTTAGTATTATTTTCCTTCAAATAAAAAGTTGTTTGAAAAAATATATGAGCTAAATTCTTTAAAACTGTATAACTTTTTTTTCAAAATGAGGAACTACTTCCAATAACGTCCTTTTATTAAGAAAAAGTATATGATTACTTCTTGAGTACAAAAAGTTAAACATATAAGTTAATAACATTGTTATTTTCTTTTAAGTAAATAATTACTTTGTTATTGAGGTCATGCTTTCTGGTTTAAATTTAAAGAATTGATTACAATTCTACTTGCTTTTTTGACTCTATCGTTGGAATGAGTTTGGTATTGCAGTTTCTAAATTTTGCAATGAGATATGTAAGCAAGTGTGGGCATCACCTTCTTTTTGCAATGTGTAATTTTTTCCTGGGTACTTAATGTTAACGGATAACAGTAACTCAAAATTATTTCGTTAGTTTCGTTAATTTTTAGTGGTATTTAAAGGTTAACGATACGCATTGTTTGGCACTTTAACGGACCGTCACTGCGTTAACGAAAGCAGCAAGAATAGCCAAAACATCTAATAGCAATTAACCTAGGGTCTTAAAATTTGATAATTTTTTTCTTTTCAAAGACACGTGATTATTTCATGGTTTTCATTTTCAAAATTTTTTTTGTTGTAAATCTCAAAAGTATGTAATTTTGAGCTTTTTAAGCTTTTAACGGATTTTTCTTATTCAAAAAGCATTAGATTCACATGGTTGTCCTCTTTCTTTCTTAAAACCTGTTGAAAATTTCAAATTTCAAATTTTTCGCAAAATAAAATATATATTTTCAATAAATCGAGTAAAATAGATTGCAGTCACGTCACAGAACAATTTCGAAAATGCACATAAGACTTTCATTTGCATTAAAAATTGAGTTTTTTTGTATGGGTCATTCTTTGTGAACGTTAGAAAACTGAATATATGTATGTTTTTAATACAAATTGAATTGAAAGACATGAGGTAAAAAAAAATAAAATTTTTTAGTCTTCTTTCAAACAATGAATGTTATGATGATTGTGAGAATAAGAAATGAAGAAACTAAAGCTGTTTTGTTAGGATATTTTAAGGTTAACGATATTTTAAATTATTTCGATATGGTATTTTTGGGTTAACTCATGCGCGGCTCCAGCAATATAATATAAAGCGAAATTTCATGAGCCTCAGTGTACAAAAAACAACAAACACATGCAATTGTACATCATGGCGCGCATGCGTTAACTACATATATTAAAAATAATTGCATCATAGTATTTTATAAGGTTATCGGTATTTTCGGTTTCGTTAAGTGTTATTTTTAGGGTTAACGATAATGTTTTGAAAATGTTTTTAATTGGTAGTGGTATTGAAGGGTTAGTGTTTGCCAACCATGGTTTTGTTTTATTGATTTTCCGTGTCAATCGTGGAATAGGTGTTTTCATTTTACTATGTGTGTTATTAATAAACTCAAGTGCTTTGTTATTCTTAATGGGCACAGAGTTCTTTTCATGTCTTATGGCTCAAGCGCATGCCATTCCAGCTTTAGGTTTCTCCACGTCTTTTTATAATAACTATAATATAATTTACTATACAAACTCTTTTGTTGTGTTAAAATTTTGACAAATTGAACGAAAGAAAGAATAAAAATTAAATGAAAAACCCACGTGCTCATGTGCTAAGTATAATGATACTTGTATCGTACACATCGTTATAGTTGCTTTTTATTTTTTTTTTTTTGTTGGCACCAGTAATTTAATCAAAACTCCCAACTGCTTTTTTATGGGGCTCCTCGTATATTTTATTTGATTCAATAGTATATTTTTTTTAAAAGTTCTTGAAAATGTTTTATTATTAAAAACTTGTAACTGTTCTTTTTTTAGTTATTTGTGTGTGTATTTGTGTGTGTTTTTAACTATTTATGTATGTGTGGTATATGAAAAATTGTATAAAAGGAAAATAAATATAAAAGAACTGTCTAAATGTGGGTGGATTTTCAAAAGAAACTCAAGTCTTTGACATTGTTTTTATTGTCAATTGCATTAAAAAGGGTTGAACAATTATAATTTATCCGTAAGGTTTCATAGTTTTATTATATCTAAGAAAACATATGAAACATATAAATGAAAATTGAATGTGATAGTAAAATGAATACAAAAAATTAATGAATACTACAAAGAATTGCATAAAGTCAACCTTCCATATGTGAAATGGTGTCCTAAAAAAATTATATCTTAAGTTTTCACGACAGATAACATTTGTAATTAGTCTGATAGAAAAAGGGTCAAAGTAGCAAAATGCGAACCGAGAAAAATTTAAAGAGGATAAACCCCTTAAATGTAGGATTGGCATTTAATATCTTCTCATAATAACGGAAGTTGGAAACCACAGTTATATTAAGACCGAAATGAAAATTATTAAATGTCGATTCCATTAAAGACATGTGGGTTCTTATATAACTGGTCTTAATTCGCTATTTTACTGGTTTGATTCTGAAATATCTTGAGCTAAGGTAAAAGTAACGCTACAATACCGAATTATAATGGTATTTTGTAGATACAACAAAATTTAATGGGTAAAATTTTGAAATAAACTCTGTGATACTATTTACCCTAATAAACCCTGTGCCACTATTGGAATCGTTAAAATAAAAAGGTAGTGTTTGCGAACCTTGCTTAAATGAGATTTTTTAATTTTTTTAAATTTATTTGTAAAGTTTTTCAATTCAAATTTAATTTTACCATTATTATTTTAACATATTTTCTTTTTCTTTTTAGGTAAGTGCAGTCAGCCATTTGAATATTTCGAAAATTTACCGAATTTCCTTTCGGAACTTTAATGGTAAATATGCTAAAATTAAAAAAAAAAATCCGTCTTAGAGGACGTATATTCTGGTGGAAGAACTATAGGATTGCCAGACAAATTAACTAACTACCCAGACTAAAATGGTGTCGTTTTAAAACATATATGATCTTTCATGGCCATGTTTATGAAAATTAATTTAAAAATTTTTCGAAAATTTCGGATTTTAATGAAATTTGGATATGTTGTCTAGTACAAAAAATATTAGACACTTATTTTTTTTTTTGCGCAATCGCATGTCTAATGCTGAATCACCCAGACGTAAACGTATCTCGGTGTGTTTCTATGTGTTCAATGTATACACACAAAGAAAAATTCAACTATTTGCCAACTGAAATTCGGTTACTACACTCAGGGAACTTCTGCTTTAAAAATATGTAGTTGTTTGGGTTGTAATACAGTTCCTTTATTTTTAATGGAAATGTCAGTCTTTCGTAGAACAAATTAAATTTTTTACTAACCTTGTAGGTCATTTAAAAAAACAACCCACATCAAATGACTCTTTTATGATTTTAATTTCATTTTTTACAGTTGTTTTTTGTTATTTAAAAAATAAAAAGAAATTAATGTTTGTTTACTTTTTACTACCATGTGGTTCATTTTTAATACAATTTTTAAGAATTTTTTTACCATTAAAAAACAAATGACAATGTTAGTTGAATTTATTGTAATTTATGTCGTCCTTTCTTTAAATGAAATTTCATTTGTTTTCAACTACATTTGCAGTGGTCTTCACCTACATAGTCATTTATTTGTATTCTAAGTGTACTACTCAAAGTCGGTTATTACGAATTTCAGTCGGTTAGCACAACTTAACATTAGTATTCAGAACAAAGTTCAGTTAATTCAAAAAAAAAATATTCAGTAATCTAATGTAAATATCCTTCTGCTAACTGAAGTTCTTACCATTAATATACACTTTTGAAATAGGTTGGAACTTTATTTCTCTGTGTGTATGAATAAAACAACCAGCACTACAACTTCTATTCTTATATAACTTACACTACAACTTCTATTCTTATTTAACTTATTAAATTTTCTATATTGAGATATGTTTACTTTTACATCTGTCTGATTCAGTGCTTAGGGGTTAAAAAAGGGGGTCAAAAATGACAACATTTTTTATGAAAACATCTCTAAAATTTAAGAATTTTTAGATTTTTTGTAATCAATATTAAAGTACTCAACAAACCAATATTTTGTATACCCATATTGCCCATGCAGTGGTTCCAGCGTTGCCATTTATTTGAAATATTTAAAATATGGTTTATAAAAGCTCTTCGGACCAATCCGAACGATTACAAAAATTGAAAAACCCCAGACACCCCACCCCCTTGATTAAATAAATAAACATTATTATACGTTAATTAGAGTTCAAGCCAAAAACAACTTCACATACGAATATTTTTTTTAAAGAACAAAAATGTTCGGACATGCAAGGACATGTTTTATATACCAGTGGATACGTCTTCAAATCTTTCATTTCATAGCCAATTTGAATATAGTTTAATAACTTATATACGAAATATATTTTAAAGTTATCAAATTGGGTAATTTTGGACTCCACTTTTATATCCCTAAACTTGAAATTGCGCACCTAAAAAAAATATTTGTCTAATATTTTTTGTCCTTTACAACATATCATAGTTTCATTCAAATTTTAGAATTTGCCACTGTGTAGTTTCCTTGTAAATATTATTTATTTTTATTTATTTTTTAAAATTAATTTTTTATGAAACTTATTTTTTAGAAATATTGAAATAGTTGTTTTTAACCCTTTATGGGAGATTAAAAACTGTACAACAAATAAAAAGTGTATCGCAGCAATTCCAAAATAACAGTATTTTTACTCCTAGAAGAGGTTAAATATTGACAAATTTTGCGATCATTTTTAGTTTAGTGGAGTTCGGTAATAACAAACTAGTGGGGACCGGACAATTTATAAGAGAAGTTTTGTATAAGCGTGGCAAACAGTTTTCAAAAATTATTAAATTTTTTAGAGTTTTTCTAAGTTCTTCTAACTTTAAAATTTTTGTTTGTAATATTGAAACAATTCTTCTATAAAATAAGATTTTATATAATTTATATTCTTTTTTGTAAATTTCAATTAAAAAGCTAAAGCTTTTAAGATTTGCAGCAGAATTTCGATTTTAGAATTTAGATTTTTTTATGTGTTCGTTATATGTATATGTAAAAACTTATATCCAAATTCGTTCGTTATATAAAAAGTTCACTACAGACAATATTCGTTATAACTGTATTACTTTGTATGAAATATGTTAGTAAATGCGTTGGGACAAATTATTATTAAAGGGTCCGACAAATAACTTTTTTTTTTGAAAATGCTATAAAAAAAACTACTGAATATTTTCTCAAATTACTTTTTTTATTTGAAAGTACAATCCTTCCGGTTAATAAAGGAAAATAATATCATTCAAATGGCTGCCACGGCTGGCCATGCAGTAGCCTACACGATCGGTCCAATTTTTAAGCACAATATCGATTGTGTGCAGCTGTATTTCCTCCTCTTCAATTTTTGTGAACAAAAATTTGTTCAACATGGCCCGATAACGACCGCCATTGACTGTAACGGCCACTCCTTGCTCATTTTCGAAGAAAAATGGCCCAATTATGTCTCTGGACCAAAATCCGCACCAAACAGTGACTCGTTTTGGGTGTATAGGCACACATTCTGCAACATTACCATAATTTTCAAAGTAATGCCGCAATATTTCCCAGCGTTGTTCAAGCGTATACACAACGATATTCCTTCAGCGGAAGGATAAAACTAATTATCTGTCAAATCAGACATGAGCTAAGTGTTATCATTCACGAAATAAGCACTAGTTAAAAAAAAAAAAACTTTAGATGGCGGACCCTTTATTTGACTGAATTTGGAAAATTCTCCAAATTTTATTATATCAATATATTTTAAGAAAAAAAGTTTTTTAAAAAAAAATTCAAAACTAGTTCCGAATTTTTAGGCAAAATTTGGAACTAGTTTTGTCTTAAGATCGTGTAAATATATTTTAATTTATTTTTTTTTATCTGAAAAGTTTAATCACGCATACTTCACCCAGTTTACGAAAATATTGAAAAAGTTCAGTTGTTTTTATCTTATAGGAAAACAAAGGCTGTTAGTTTGGAATTGCTGCTATAAATTTTTTTTGTTGAACAATTGACTTGGAAAGCAGCATACATATATATATATTTCTCTTACTGATAAAATAAAGATTTTTCAGTAAATAATTCAATATTAAAAGATTTTAAATAACTTCTAACGTTTTTGAAAAATTTTCTGTCAAAGTTTTGCTAATGAAGCGTATACTAAATATAGTTATACTATAAATATTAAATTGGTAGGCAAATGTCCAAGGCTCAATGTAAAAATTGTTTTCATTGTTTCCTACTGACGCATTATTTTGAGTGTGCTATCATTTCTCTTTAAATGACATGCAAAAAGTTAATGCCAACAAACCCAGCGATAACAATTTAGCGCTTTTCGCATTATATTCAACGTTTTTGGATGACCCTGCAACCGCATTTTCTGCTACCGGTTTTTCGCTTGGTTGATTGTTTAGGTTGGTTTCTTTAGCGCTTTAAATGCTTTTTCGGTAAAACGTTTATTTTGAAACAACTTTAAATAATTAAAGATTCAAATGTATTTCAGTTTTAACAATTGTATATAAAAAATATCTAAAATTGCTCTCGAAATAGCATTTTGAGTTAAGAACTTTTACCTCGATATTTTTTCAGGTATAGTTTTTTTGTGAGTTTCCGAGTCTTTCTACAAAATGAAAACAAGTGTTTAAAATAATTTATGACGGCTGTGAATAAAACAATAATCATATAAAATCAAGTTATATATTTCATATATAATCCGGCATGTAATGAAACGCGATACGTTTTAATTTCAAAATTTAAAGAGAGAATTGAATTTATTTTTAATTTTTTCAAATAAATCAGGCCCCATCATTTAAATCAGATGAACACATTTTTTTTTTAACAAATTCAAATTAAAACAAATTTCTCGAAAACAATGTTATCTTTTTTCAATCAATATATTTCTTAGCGTTTTTGAAATGGTGAATTGTTATTACTTTAAAATTACGCCATAATTGAAATAATCGTGAATTAACAATATGTGTATGGAAAATTCGAGATGACATCACATTTTCATTCATAACTTTTGAACTTGTCTACCGATTTTTCTTATTTTGAATATCAAACTACATCTAATATCGAAAAATAATTTCGTTAAAAACTAGTTACCCCCGCTTTTTTATTGGCTGAGTATTTGGCATTTCAACAAACTCACACCGCTGTATCGACTTTGCTATTCATGCTTATCAACAGTGGGTATGTTTATGAGGTTCGATGAGTTACAAACCGAATGACAAACTGATATTCATGATCCTACACAATGGGATAGAGGGTGTAATAGTATGATACATTCGTGATTGAAATTTCCAAAACGGTCGATCTACACCACATACCAAAAAAGATTTTTTGAGCTTTTTGCTTTAAAATATTTGGTATCACTGGCATTTGTATTATGCAATTTTCGTTTTACTTAAAAAATAATACAATTTAATTTATTCGGTCGTAAAATCGTGTTAGTTCCAATAGAGTTTATGGGACAAAAGAAAAAAACAACAACAGAAACAAATACGCAACCTATTGTCACTTCAGACTAACTTTTGTGTCTGAATCTAACAACTATTTACGACAACAAATTTTCACATTCATGGCAAAAAGTAAAAGGCAAACTTTTATAACTATCGACATTTTCATATTTACATAAATTCTGGCACTACAAAAGTATATTTTAAAATATAAAAAGAGTTTTTTATATATATTTTGAGTACTTTAATATGTGCTTAAATTGATTTACAATGCAGTCATGTTTTAATGGCGCCACAAAAAACAAAAACGAATATAATATTTTAAAATTATTATTATTCTTAATAGTAGTGTTTATTATTGTGATACCAACAATAGTCATTTTTATAAGATATTGATATGAATACATAGAAAGAATTTTAGCTGACGAGAAATAATGAAAAATTTCATTAAACTAATAAATATTTTCTTCGCAACTAGAACGAAAAGTTTCTTAATATTAGTGAAAGCATTAACTTTTAAATTTTACAAAATTAAAACAAAAAAGTTTACTTTTCGATCTTTTATCATAAATTATGATGTGATCAGGATTATTCGAGGAATTTTGGTGATGTGCTGTTTTTTGTTTTTTGAAAAGCTTTATACTTTTTATAAACCTAGTTTTTAAATGAAATTTCTTTATTGAGTGAATAAAATTTTAATAAATGAAATGAAATTTTGCACGAGTTCCAGTGCAACTTCATTGCTTTTATGAAAACGTATTAATAGCATGCAGATAATTCTCTCAGTGTACAATTGTATAAAATTATGTACAAAATACTTATAATGTAAATAATTCTATAAGCAATATGACTGTCTGGGAATTTCTATAAGACTACACTCAGGGAACTTCTGCTGTAAATATTTGTAGTTGTTTGAGTTGTAATACAGTAATCTTTATTTTTAAGTGAAAACACAGTCATTTGTAGAAGAAATTTAATTTTTGACTACATATGTAGTTCATTTAAAAAACAAACCACATTAAATTACCGTATTATGATTTTACATTCATTTTATACAGCAGTTTTTTTTTTTTTTTTGTTTAAAAAGACAAAACATAAATGTTTGTTTATTTTTTACTGCATATGCGGTTAATTTTTACTACAATTGTGGTTAATTTTTTGAACATTAAAAAACAAATGACAATGTTAGTTGAATTTACTGAAATGTAAGTCGTAATTGCTTTAAGTGAAATTTCATTTGTTATTAACTACTAAGTGGTCTTTACCTACATAAAATTCTAAGTGTACGAGTTGATATAATAAGATTTTTCTATTGAAATTTCTAACTATAAGATTAGAATCGTTTATTTCTACAAATGTCAGCAAAATGTGGAAAATTGTATAAACAAAATTGATTTTTAATTAGCATAATTACAATGGTCAAGCCAGTTTTTTTGTGGGTTGTTTATTATTTCGTTTTATTTTTTTGGAATAAGTTAAAATTTATTAAATTAGTTTAGTTTCTTTATTTGTGTAATTTAAGGGAAAAAAATGGTATTGCTTAAAGTTTAATATAAACTTTATAATGACTTCTTAACAAAAGTTAAAGAAATATACTGTAATTTAACGTTAATCAGTGGAATATAAAAAGTAATGGGTTTATTTTGTTGAAAAGCAAAAAATGTGTTTGTCAATAATTTTGTAGAGATATAGCAAAATGAACAATATGTTTGTTTTGTTTCTCTTGAGTACTAAATAGTGCTGGTAATTTCGGTTACTTTTCAAAACTCGATACTAATCGATATTTTTAATTTGGATACTCGATACTACTCGATACTTTTAACGGGTTTTAAATTTAAAATTCCCTTTAACCTTTTACAAAAATATTATGAAAATTTTAATTTTTATTCAAAATTCCAACTTAAAAAAGGTATTTGGAAACTTTTTATAACAATGTACAGTGTTTTTTTTTTATAGTTTTTCTTTAAACTTCACCTTTGAGTTTTCGTCTAACAGAGTTGTATTTTAATGCAAATTATTTAAGCGGTGTCGCAATTTTGTATTGTTTTCTGTCCAAAATACTACTATTATATTATCAAGTAGTTGCTTTTAAGTATCGAGTACCCATAAAAAAGACAAATACACGATACCCACTACTCATAAATTTGTATACCACATTTGACCCCTGGCATGATATTGTCAAGCTTAGATTTGATTATTAACAGAAATAAATTGTAATGTAACTAATTGTTAATTAAATCGTTTACTACACTAATAGACAAAAAACGGTAAAAATGTTTGCTAAAACTTCTAAAAAATTGTTAAAAATTATGTTGCTGAAAAGAACTGCGAAAATTATCAGATTTTTTTTTTCCTAATTTTTGGAAAGATAAAAATAGCAAAAATAAGTCAGTTGATTGAATCTACGAATATTTCGTTATATTTGAGCCAAATTTTAGAAATTTCAAAGTAGCAAATTAATCTGCTAAAATCTGCAAAAAAAATTCTAAATATTAGTGGACGCAGAAAATAAAAAAAATAAATTTTGAGATTTTTAGTGCGAATAAAAATCTGCCCCTCTAAAATCAGAAATCTACAAACTTAAAGCAAACATTTCCATTGATTTTAGCAAAACATACAATTAGTTGCATTCTACTAAATTTATTACAATAGAAAATTTGTTGATATTAGAGATTTGTTTGCTGCTTTTAATCTACAAATATTAAGTAAAAATTTTTGCTAACTGTAGCAGAGTAAATTTGCAATTTTCAATTAACGAAAATTGAACTCGAATATAACTAAAATTTTGTAAAGTTAACTGTTTTATTTTTCCTGTTCTCATTTTATTAACACTAGAACGACCGGACCAGTCATTTTGACTTATTTGACATCTTTAATTAAAAAAGTTTTTGTTTCAACTTATATGACTTTTGTAGGATTAAGTAACAATTCCACATAAACGATTTTTATAAATTTCACTTAGTTTTCGAAAAAAAAAAAATTTATACCTACTCTTCCCCACGACTAAAATTTTGTAATACCTACTTTGCACAACACCAGTCAAAACGACTGGTGTTTCTTTTTAATTCTACAAAAATACATTTTTCATCCGATCATTACGGTTGAAGCAGCACAACACTTCGATATTCTTTAAATCCAGTTTTTAAGTGATAGACTTCTAGATTACATAGCAGCTTAAACCGTAATGATCGGATGAAAAATGTATTTTTGAGGAGTTTTTAAAAATTAGAAGTAACTTTGACTGGTTTTGGACAGAATAGGTACAAAAAAGTTACGGTTGTAGTGTTAATATTTAGCAAAAAAAAATTGCTAATTTTAGCTGTCATTTTTATCTAATTTCTAATACATTTTCTGCTATTTTTAAAGGTTTATTTCTATGAGTGTAACATTTCAAGTGAGTGTAACATTTTACCTCATATTTCACTTATTTCCATTGACGTATTATTGTGACTGTAGACCAACTAACAATTCAAATATATTAAACTTTTAAATTCAGTCCACATGTTTTTTTTTTGTATCAATTAATTTTTTATATAAAAACAAAGTTCCTTTGGTCAATTATACAACAATTACCTACATTTTCTTTTACCTATTTTTTTTTTTTTTTTGCTCTGCAATTTTTATTTTTCTTCTTCATATATTCGTTAAAATTTCCCATGCTCAATTTATTGCCAATGTAATGATGATAATGTTTAAGTGATTGATTTTTATCAATTTAGTTAATTAACTTATTTTATAGTATTTTATTTACGGCATTTATAGGTTTGTTACACGCGATTGTTAATGGTATTTCAATTTCTCGAGAATTATGTGTTACATTATAAATGAAGTTATGTTATTTATTCAATAAATACTTTGATATGTGGTTTAAACAATAATTTGCAATTACTTAAAAAAAATCTTCAAATGAAAGGGTTTCGAATTGTTAGCGATTTTAGAAAAAGTTTTAATGTGGTTTAAAAGTTTATTATATTAAAATGTAATTATTTAATTTGCCAAAAGTTTATGTGTATTTAACATTTCTTAAAATTTTGTTATTTTTTAAATCTTTTAAAAGTTTTGTTAAGTCAATTGAATTATAAAAATATTTTTGCTAAAAACATTATTGTTAATTTTATTTTGTAGATTTTTTTTGCAAATGTTTTACTAACTTTTTTCGTTGTTTATATGAGGCGATATTAGTACAACCTTCATACTACAAAAATTACGTAGTACACTGAAATTAATAGTTTTTCCTCCAATGAAAATGTTTCATAAATATTTATGAAACTGTGTCATAAAATTAGTTTTGGGCTGATGCGTTTCAAACTATAACCGGAGTTAGCTCAGTTTTTTTTTTTTTGTATCACTCAAAAGAGTCCTTAATTCACGAATATCTTAAAAAACGCACAATTAATTTTTATGAAATTTATTTTGCTATTAACTTAAATTATCACTTACAACTTAAAAAACTTCAGAAATGTTGAGGTTAAGAAGAAGAATTAACGTTTTTCTCTAAAAAAAAATTATAAACACTATTAATTTTTAAATCAGACTAGACTAGTTTCTGCCACTTTTTATGGACAGGCGTCATCAGTGATTTTCCATTTAAATGTATTATTATTTGTGTATTGTCAGATTGTCTCTATATGACAAATTTTTCAACCACCTGCGGCTGTAAGAATCAAACCTGCGCTCTTCTTACATTACAAACGTAACGTTTGAACCTCTCTGATTCAATTTGGAATCAGAGGGGTTCAAAAACAAACTGAATTTTTCCGAAGGTATCTTTGATATTTTATATAAAATGTTGTATGTTGGCATAGTTAGCATAGTTCGCACCCAACGACAAATTTAAATATTTTTTTCTGTCCATTTCAGAATCGATGTGCACGATAAGCACGAGACCATATATAGTGAAACTGCATTTTCAGATTTTCGTTATCGTGTGTCCATTCAAGAAGACATTTAAAGTAAAATTTTTAAACAAATTATTAAAATATTTCTAGTTAATAAGTGAAGCCAGAATGGCTATGAGATGAAAGATAATAGTCTCTGCTATACCACAAAATTATACGTTGTAGTATTTCAAGAGCAAACATTTTAAAAATATCCTTTTAAAAATTTGATCGTTCAATGTCCTTGATTGTTTTAAATAAGCTCGTCAAAAGAATAAAAATAATGTTAAAGGTTTGACAGCAATCACCTCATGCTTTCTGTCATTGTTGTGGTTTGTACACTCAAAAAAATTATAACTTTTTAAAATAAGAATACACAATTTTCCTTAATATAAGAAAAATTTCTTTAAAACAAAGAAAAAATCTTTAATTCAAAGAAAAATTTACTATTTCGAAGTACAAGGTAAAATTCTCTTTTCTTAAAATAGGGAAATCTTTTTCTTTAATTTAACCCTCTGAATTTGTACTTAAGTGATTTAAAAAATCTCTACAAATGTATATAAAATGTATCATTGGAAGTTCCAAAGCGGGAGTTGGAACTAGTTTACACCCCAATGACATATCCATGTTAATTCTACAGTTGTTTGTATGGAGAAGCGGTAGAACTCGTACTAGTTGCCTGGTTCAAATAAACTGGTACAAAACTGGTTCTGTACTAGTAGTTTTTACTACTGGGTTAATACCCAATATAACAAAATAATATTTTCAAAAAAAAAAAAATTTTTACATGACATTGTTAAAATAAAAGGTTTTGTAATAGAAAATAGTAACCAGTTACCGACCTTAATTTCTTATTCCCAAACTTTTTGCCGGGTAATAGAAAATTTTGCTGGGATGTTGTATATATGAATCTCAATCACAATAACTTCTTTATTTGGCAAATGCTAGTGAACAAATAAATATGAACGAACAAAGAGTTCAATTTCCTTCTAAATAAGAGTTCTAATTTTCTTTATAGTTTACAAACGGAAAAGGGAAATGAAGTTGGAAATTTCTGTTGTTTTTGCTGTTTGACTGCTGTTAGTTTTATTGCTTTGTATTAGTTCTTGGTTACAAAAGTTTCTTCAATTACGTTGCTTTAATTAAAATGTTATTACCAGGGACCGGAAGTTCATGCCAATGCATGTTTTCCCCCCTTAAGTCTGAAACTCTTTGCGAATCAAAGAGTTAGCGTTAAAATGGCATCGATTTGTTAGTGCGTATTTTTGCATATTTCGCTTTAAATGCATATTTTTATTGCATATTTTCATTTATTTTTCTTCAAATGCATGTTTTTATAGCATATTTTTACGTATTTTGCATATTTTTATTGAAAAAAATCACTTTTAATATTAGTTTTTGATTGACCAAACTGCATATAGACTAAAGAGGATACAATCTACTCAATCCCTTTTAAGTGTTCTCTTAAATTTTATTTGCAAACTGGGATTAAGAGGTACAGGTTTTAATGGTTTTTAAATGCTTATTTTTCAATACAAATAATTAAAATTGTGTGTAAAATGTTCATAACGTGTGCAGAGAATATACTAAACAATACAAATTATCATTAAAAATTGAAAACAATTAATATAAAAAAATGTAATTGCATATTTTTGTAGTTTTTATAGCATATTTTAAGATTGTTCATGGATATTATAGGTGCCGAAAACACTATTTTTTTGTAAACGAAGTTCCTATCCCTGGTTATTACAATTATAATGAAGCATATAAACGAATAGACATCATAATTTTTAATGATCATGATGATGGTAATGATGTTGATGTGAATATTTATAGTTTATATAACTGCATTAAAATCAAATAAAAATATCATTAACAATCATAACAATGACATTACAATCATTTGTTTTCAAACGCAAATAAATTACAAACATATGGTATTAATTTTTTGGAAAAATTATGATTTACATATATGTCAAATGTTGTGCTAAAGTTTATTAAAGTGATTTTGTAAATAAAATTTAGAAAACGAAATGATGACCTCTTACTACACTGAGAGAGTTATCTGCATAATATAAATTAATTTTTGCGTAAAAGCAATAAAGTTGTACTCGAAATTGTCCATTGAAATTTCTTTTATTAAAAGTTTCATTCACATTCAATGAAGAAGTTTCATTAGAAATCAAGTTTCCTTGAAATTATAAAGCTCTTTATTAATTATGAGAAAATTTTCGATCTCTGTGAAGAATAGTGTCATTAGTCTATTGAAAATTTTCATTATTTTTCGACCACTCAAATTCTCTCTGTGTAAATTGTGAAAAAAGTAACAATCGAAATCGTTATGCAGATAATTATCTCAGTGTAATGTTTTCTGCTCTATAACATACCTACATTTGACTAAGTTAGGAGAGAACTCATCGGGAGACTTCCCTTGTACGATACAGATCAAGAAACTTGAACCTTTTAAATATCAAGACACATGCACTAATACAAAAAAAATATTAAAAATTTTTGCTAAAACTACTAAAAGTTAATTCAAAATGACGTTTAAAAAAAAACTGCTAAAATTAGTAGATTTTTTTCATAAGATGAGAAGAGCAAAAATAAATCTGTTGAATCTACCCACACAGAAAAATTTAGCTTTTTGACAACTTAATTCGGTTATTACGACTCAAATTCTGTTATTACGAATTTTAGTCGGTTGATGCAACTGAACATTAGTTTTCGCAACACAGTTCGGCTAATTCAACTAAATTTTAATTGCTACACCCAAAATATTCAGAATTTATAAGTTGTTACTATTAAAATACACTTTTCAATTCGGTTGGCACTTTTTTTCTCTGAGTGTATAAAAATTTAGTTCTATTAGAGCTACAGTGGAGGATACTTGCCGATTACAGTGGCGGATATAACCAGAAATTTGATTAAAAATTCAAAATTATTTTTTGAAAAAAATCAAATTTTATTTTTTTTATATATTTCTTACACATATACCAAAACACTTGTTCAGGACCCCAACATATTCACAATTCTTATGCAAAAAGAATTTTGTAAATATTTTTCACACAACAAAAGTTATGGCCTTTTCCATGATGTCCCAATCCCTCATTTTTCGATACATAAAAGCTTCAGGGTTTCCACAGCTTTCAAAATAAAAAAATCGTTTTAACAATATGTGTTTAGCAAACATACTCACCACATTTTATTAAAGTCGGAGACCATCGAAAAATTACCAAGTAAAATTTTTTTGAACAGATTACCTTTGAACTTTTTCTAAAATAGCTTATATTACCACCGGTCACATGGAACCGGTTAAAATTGTAAGATTTTACTGATCCAGAACCAGTTCTGTAACTGGTTCAAGAACTGGTTCCACATGTTCTAGTTTGGAGGTAAAGAACTAATTGGAAATAGGGCAAACTCCATATGAAAAGAATCGGTTGTACAAATTATTGCTATAATACAGTAGTTCTGCAACATGTTATTTGGATTTTACTATTTTACTGGGTAGTCATTAAAATAAAATGGAAATGCTCTATAGTCGAACCAAAACGACCATTTTTAAGGTACAGCGTGGTCTAGGATGCCTAGACACTTTCAGATTTGGTGGCGACCAAATATTGTTAGTGAAAAATCAGGAGTCCCTGTAAGGTATGTCAAAAATATGAAAAAAATATTTTTTTTTTTTATGCTTTTTCAAAAAAGTGCAAATAAAACAAAATTTTTTCTCGTCAAATGTTAATAAAATTTGTTCAATGGACTTTTAGACACATTATTGCCAAATATAGTCAAGCGGTATCACCAATTCTGAATTAGCTGTTGGATAAAAACTGATGACACCTTTTTTTCAAATGGCCGACTGATTTTTAGAATCTTTGTAGGTCCATAAAAAAAAAAAAAGATTACCAATGACAGCAACCCGAGTTTAGGATTATACTACCATTTTGGTAGTCGAATCGAGCCTATACTGCAAAGTCCGTGTATTTTTCATAAAGTCTTTATTTGTTGCATAGTGTAATATTTCGCCGAACAATAGGCTAATTCAGGAAACCTTCGGCGGCAGATTATTTAACATTAAATTTTTACTTAAAATCGAATTAAAAGGGCTTAACAAATATGTTTTCAATATTTAAATATATCCACATTGTCTCCAAATACCAAAAAACCCACAAAATATCGTTTTTTCAGCCGAAGTCTTAGGTCGGACACTAATAGGTATCCCTTGGATTGCTACGAACCTTGAGTATAGTATAGAGGAGAAAAAATAAGTAACATCTACTTTTATTTTAGCTGCACTCAGGGAACTTCTGCTGTAAACATTTGTAGTTGTGTCATAGTAATACAGTATCTTTATTTTAAAGTGAAACAACAGGGTATTCATTATGTATCCTTTTTACGACACACGACAATGAAATGACACCTAAATCATTCTCGTTTTAACAGCGTAAATGTAAAAATGTTTGTTGCATCGGTTTCATATGACATTTATAAGCCATGAGATGAATAAACAAAATTAGTTGCATCTCCGAAACGATAATGATCTAGTTGTCATTTCATTGTCGTGTGTCGTAAAAAGAATACATAATTGATACCGAGACATTTGTTGAAGAAATTTCAGTTTTAACAAACCACATCAAATGACTGTACTACGAATTTATATTAATTTGATCAGTTTTTTTGTTTCAATTTAAAAAAAAATAAAACAAATAAACCATTGTCAAATTTTTACTACATTTGTGGTTCATTCATCAGTAAAAAACAAATGGCAATGTTACACAGATATAATTCCTTGGACGAGTTTTAATAAAATTCTTTCACATAACTAAATTTCTTGAACTTCATGAAAAAGCTTCACAGTTTTAACGAAACTATTTTTAATGAAACTTTTTCGTTAAGGCTTATGAAATTTTTAATAATTAATAGGAAATTTCTCATTAAATTTTATGAAAAACTGCATTAATTTAATGAAGAGTCAATTGACGAGTTCCAGTGACAATTTATAGATCTAATGCAAAAATTTATTGATATCATGCAAATAATTTTCTCTGTGTAGTTGAATTTAATGAAATGTAAGACGTTCTTTTTCAAGCAAAATTTCATTTTTTTTAACTACATTTGCAGTGGTCTTTACCTACATAATATTCTAAGTCTGCCTAATCTCGTATTTAGGGGTTAAATAGTGTTTTTTCAGTTTCGAAAAGCAAATTGAAATTGGGTATCAAATGAGAAGAATTTTGAAGATCTATCCAGTGGAGGCAAAAAATTCTGAAAAGATCTTAAGAACACGTTTCGAACAAACTTCAACCCCATTTTTACCCGAATAATATTGGGTAGGTATGTTTCTTAGCGAATATTTCTTAATTTTGTCCCCTTGTATTAAATACCCAAGATTTATTTGGGATGCAGTCATCTGCGTCGGGATATCCCCTTGTGAGAACAATAACATTTAAAATGTCCCCCTCTCTGGATTCGCGTCTAGGTAACAGCATCGAATCGGTTACCATCCATAGTTTCTTTTGCAACGTCACTTTTAATTAATTTTTAGTAGTTTTGCTATTTTCACAGTTTTATTTCTATGAGTGTGCCAGTTTTTTATTTATTTTTTTTTTATCTGGTTGTCAAGAAATTAGGTTTTAATTAAATTATTCATAATTAAATTCTGTTAACGCTGAATATGTAAACACTTAGAAACAAAATAAATAAAATGATTCTCACATTTTTTGCATTGAAGTTTTCCCGATATATTTTCCTTATTATGAATCGTAGCTATCAAATAGCAAATAAATGTTTTTCGTTTTAAATGAATTTTAAATATTGACTTGAACTAATTGTTATGTGTGGAAAAATCCTTAACTTAATGCTCAATAGGAATTTTATAGCCATGAAATTCAAGAAAAAATGTTTTCATCTGCAACAACAAACTAAATGCCAGTTCAAAATCATCCCTTAGACAGTTCATGAAAATTTTATTCATTACACATGTGCTATACATATGACAGTATTTTGTTGAAAATCAAATTTTTCATGGTCCATAACAGTTTCTTTTTTTTTGAATTTTCAAAATTTTTCATTCATTGGCACATTGCGGGCGTTCGTTTAGCTACCTAGTATGGGCAATAAAATCTAAAAGTCTGGTGTGGATTTGTTATGTATTAAGTTAGAGTACATGAATGGGTCATACCTAAAAACTAATTTTTCAGACTTAATGTCTTCAACACATTTTCATTTTAGAAAAAGAATTTTCAATTTCCGTCCACAGTGGGGACTTGTTGGTAAATAATACAGAACGTGTGTTTGGGAGGTAAACAAAATCAATTGAATTTAACTACTATTTTGCGTTGTTTTTCATGTTCTTTAACAAACTCACATTTGTTTTATGATGATGAAATATAAAATATGTCATATGTAGGGGAGTTTTGGTTAGTGTGGTAATAGGGTGAAGTAGTAAATTATACTCAAAAAAAATATGAACTAAAATTAAGTTTACGCCTTATTAAAATTTTGTTTCTAAAATAAAATGCCTTACGAATACTGAAAATTTATTACATTTTTGTTTATATTTTTTAATTTTAATAAACTCAAAAATAATAAGCCATTTTCTTTTATTTTACTTTCTTGAGTTATGTTAATATTCTTAAAAATATTATAAAATTTATTTCTTTTTAGTAAAATATCTTAAATTCTAAGAAGTTAATAAACTAAAATTTAAGAAATTAAAAATTGCATGAAAAAATCTTAAACCAAATGCGCACCTTACTTAAATTTAGTTTAAAAATTGTAACTTCTTAAAATTAAGTATAATAACTAATTAAAATTTGTCTTTAATAAGTTTAAAATTTTATACCTATAAAATTCAGATTTGGTTTATAGTGTTTTAGTTTCGTGATGTATAAGTTAAGTAATAAATTTCAAATTCAAAACGTTTATATTAACGAAAATAATCTTATAATTGCCCTACGGGAAATAAAGGGTCGATTGATCCAAAGTGACAAATATGTGTTTGGTGAACAGGTGATACGTCGCAAAACTGTCATTAACAAAGATTTCGGTGTGGGAAAGAGTGACAATCTCAGCAAAATAACCACCCACGTGACTATTTAAATGATGTTAAAACTTTGGCTGGTTAATTCTACACTCAAAATAGTTTGTAGTTTAAATTAACTGAAAATGTCATTTAACATAAATGTGAAATCACTTAAAAACCGGTCTACTTACTTTTCATTTAAATCAAATGTTTCTTGTTATTTATTTTTAAATATCGTTTAAATATCTAACAAATACGTAAGAACAAGTAAGTTAAAAATAAATGTTTTAACTGCAGATCAGTAAAAATAAAAGTTATATTTAGTTATTTGAAATTACAAGTTTGTTATAATTTCTATTAAAAATAAAAATTATGTTTTTTTCGACCCTTAATTGTGCAATGAAAATGAAAATTATTCAAGTTCGAGGCCATACTCTATATTTCTTCATTAGGATATTGTCCTAACAAATAATCTATAGAGTTTTTTTTTTCAAATTTATTATTTGACCCTTTCAGGAACGTGTTCATAGATCTATTTCGGGAATTTTCTAGGTTCCCATCATCAGAACACGTTTTGAAAGCGGTAATAATCCCATGTCAAACATCAAACATTCATATGAACTAGTTTACTCACTACATGAGAACTAATATACATATGAGTTTGAAGTTAAAGATTATAACCATTGATCAAAAAATAAATTGAAAACTTGTTTGATATGCAAGATCCACCTCTGGTGGATATTCAATACACGTTTTTGTTTTTCTCTCCTTTTTATATTTTGTAAACAAAACAGGGGAAGTAAACTAGGCGGTACTTTGCCTTTTTCACAAGTTTGTTATAATTTCTATTAAAAATAAAAATTATGTTTTTTTCGACCTTTAATTGTGCAATGAAAATTAAAATTATTCAAGTTCGAGGCCATACTCTATATTTCTTCATTAGGATATTGTCCTAACAAATAATCTATAGAGTTTTTTTTTTGTTTTCAAATTTATTATTTGACCCTTTCAGGAATGTGTTGATAGATCTATTTCGGGAATTTTCAGTTTTTTGTTTTTCTTTTCTACAAAATGTATACACGCACACAACATGTATAACATTTTTCAATTTTTTGTAATTTTAATTGAAACAATTTTGTATATAAACAAACCATTTCAATAAAAAAAAAAACACGAATTTTTTGAATATTAAAAAAAAAAAAATAATTCAAATTTATAATAACTGTCACGGAAACAATAAATTCCAATTTTCCGTTATTGTGATAAAATTTTTATGAAACTTTAAATAAATGAAAATAATTAATGAAACTAAAAAAAATCGGTAAATGGTAGTAAATTATTTTGAACCACTGTAAAACAAAGTTGAAAAAAATATTTATTTGAAAATTAAATGAATGTTACTTTATTTTCAACTGAAAACTATTTTATTAAACTGCAAACAGTAAACTACGATGGCGGATAACAAAGTCCGTGACTTTTTGAATGAAACACAATTTTTTTGCAAAAAAAAAAAAATATTTTTCAACATTATCTCCTTTTAGCTCAATAAACTTAGTGAAATGTTCCTCAAATTTTTGTATCCCCTGATGGGAGCAGTGTTGCATTTCATATAACTACGAGGTAAGTTCGAAAAGTCACGGACTTATTGATCCGCCCTCGTGCATAATGTTCTTAGTGTCGTTATATCGTGGAACTCGAGAAAAACTAACGTAACACTAATATGGACAAAAAAAACTAGGGCCGTTACTGTAGAAGTAGTGACGTAAGTCTGAACTGGTGCAAAATAACTAGCTGTGTATACAAAAATGACAATCGGTGCATAAAAAACCAATCCCTTGGCGGATATAATACAGAAATAATTCAAACATAACCGACTTTTAGACGGTAAAATGTTCACATATCAAAAAAAAAAAAATGTTATGACGTTTTTAATGTTGTAAAAACAGGTAATGTGACATAATATTTTAGATAAGTTCAGTAACTGGATCGTCAGTGTTCTTTCTGTAACCTGTACACAGATAACATGAAATTATTTTAATTTGTCATGTGACTTGTTCACTTTTAGCAGTCCAGTGATATGTCACGAAACTATTCATTTTATACTTTGATGTGCAACAAAACACATTGCAATAAATATGTGACTAGTCGTTTGCACATATTTTTCTTCAATCATGTGTTATGTACACTTAGATTCGTCACATGGTACGTCATTTTGCACTGGTCATGTCACATATTAAATAATGCCTAATATATGACCAGTTGCATGCTAAGTACTTTTAACTTGTTCTGTTGCGTATTTACTTGATCCAGTTGATCCATGTTGTCTTCGGCAAATTCTCCGGCATGTCACAAAGAGCTCTAAAGCTAGAAATTTAAACCTTCTATGACAAGCCCATGTTAAAAGTACCGGCAACTTTTATATACATACAGAACTGAAAGTATGACAGGTTCATACACACAAACTTCTAGTCACCTGACCATACCAGTGACAGGTCCATTTCCCGCAGGGTATTTTCGTTAATATTAATATTATTACATGTCATAGATCCGCTGGACATTTTTCAACCAAACTTTCCAAATTTATAGAACCATGCTTAATTAAGAAATGTTTGTATTATTTCCCCTTAAAGCGCCTTCTAGTGAACACCAAAGTTGAAACTGCGACAGCATATAAATCGTAGACGGCTGAAGATATCTTAAAAATAATAATTTTTTATAATTTTGTGAACAAATCTTTATTTATGAACATATGAAAAACAATTTTTTTTTGCGTCTGACATTTACTAGCTTGTTGCTTGTTAGTTAAATGTGTATAGTATTATATATTGTTGTAAAGCTTTTTGAAATGTACATAATAAAATCGTATTTATAATATAAATTTACATATAAAAAAACAAAAAGTCTGTTAAACCACATAATTTTTACAAAATTTTGTATTGGAGCAGGTCTCAAAACTGCGATAATTGAAATTTTTTTTACATGTATCAATGTATTTTTGAAAATATGAATAAACGATTTTTGTTGAGTTGTGTAATATAGTGCGGCCCTTCGTAAGTTTTCGAAATCAAAAAGTTTACGCTTGAAGCCATGGATGTACCCAGCCCTTTTTTTTACTTCGATGATTGACGAAGATGATTTTTTTCTAAGACATCCATTCCATTGTTGTATTCCAAAGCTATCCATTCCATTTTTGTATTGATTTGTTAACTTCATATTTTTTCTTATCTTCTTCTTTTGTATTTATCTGTTAATAATCATAAATTGCGATAAAAATAATTATTTTTTTAATTCTGGTACATTTTTTAATATAACCACTTCCCACGAAATTTATAACTTCACCCCGAAAATTTATTTAAAAATTCAACTAACAAACAAATTATTTGACAAGAAAGTTGGCAAATATGTTATTCCACTAATTATTCTGTAAGATGTGACTATTAAACCACTTAAAATAGTGAGTTTCCATTTCACCCCAATTTCCCCTACTTTTGTCCAAATATACAATGCACCCCAGGTTAAAACGTGAGCTGCTGCTGCTGATCAATGAATTAAACCTACGAACGTCGTTTGCCTGAATGAATGTGAGTGGTGGTATGACGTTGTTATACCAGTAGAATTTCCCCATTAAAAGTATGTTCATTTTTACGAACATAAATGAAAAATCACAAAGTATTCTCGTCGAGCAAATTCCTAGTGCGTGGGTAGATTTTTAGCATTTATTAATTTAAGTATAGTGCAGTGGGATTACAAATTTCACCCTTATTTTGTTGGATTCAAGTTGAATTACTCAACAGAGAAAAACACTAAACAAAGCCTTAGGCCGCCACATGTTTTTTGTAATTTTTTTTTTTTTTTTTTGGAACGTGCTATATGTGTAGCATTAGACTAGACGATTTTCAGTTATATTTCTGTACATAGTTATTTTATAACCATAATTTATGTCAGTCAGTTTGTCTACACATTGCCAACAATTCAGCGTAACAGCGTTCTTGTGTAGACAGAGGTGATGAAAAATTTAGTAAGTAGTAGTAATATTATTTTTTATTTAATACATATTTAAGCAATATACATAAGCATTAAGCATAAATTAAAAAAAAATATAATAAAAATGAAATAAGTACGACATTGACCTATGGTCGTCAGTCGACATATACCAATTTACACGTGCAAGATATACATGATATTTATTTAAAGATTAAATTCATCTAATAAAAATTTTCTGTATCGAATACAAGTTTTCACATAATTAGCTATGGATTTCCAATCTACAGTAAATCCGTTTAAAATATTCACTATTTCATTTTCCTGAAGTAAAACCTTTTTGAAAAACATAAGTCTGAATATTCTTAACGCTTGACATCTACCTAGAAAATGTTGTATATTTTCCGTTTCATTCATATTACAAAGAGAACATACAGTTGATGCATTAGCTTGAAATCTATTTTCATTTAGCTCTATCAAATCACTTCTAGCCTTTAATATCCAAGTTTTTGTTCCTTGAGTATTGCCTTCTGTTATATACCGTTGGCCAGCGTTTGTGTCCAAAAAAAAATGTAGTAATTAAAAATTCAGTTAATATCCCAAATTCTACATGTTTCGGAGATAAAATAAAATAATTTTAATTTATTATATATTTGATACATGTACTACGATTCATTAAAAGATCTCCGATTCTCCAGCTGTCCATCATCTGAGTAAAATTAAAGAAATTACTTAATTAATTTAAGATAAAAATTCTGTAATAATATTTTGTTCGTGTTCCCATAACTACACTCAGGGAACTTCTGCTTTAAAAATATGTAGTTGTTTGGGTTGTAATACAGTTTCTTTAATTTTTAATGTAAATGACAGTCATTTGTAGAACAAATTAAATTTTTTACTAACCTTGTAATTCATTTAAAAAAAGGAACCCACATCAAATGACTGTTTTTGATTTTACATTAATTTTTTACAGTTGTTTTTTGTTATTTAAAAAAATAAAAAAAAAAATGTTTGTTTATTTTTTACTAACATGTGGTTCTTTTTTACTACAATTGTTAGTAATTTTTTGAAAATTAAAAAACAAATGACAGTGTTAGTTGAATTTACTGTAATGTAAGTCGTCCTTTCTTTCAATGAAATTTCATTTGTTTTCAACTACATTTGCAGTGGTCTTTACCTACATAGTATTCTAAGTGTATAATTACATATGTATAAACAAAGAAATATAGCAAATAAAGACAAATTAATTTATTTCTGTTTAGAATGTAATTTCAATCAATTTGCAATAAAATGCCTCGTGGTTCATATCTAAGTGATTTTGAAAAAGTGAAAATTTCGGCTTATTTAAAAGAGGCTTTAGTTTTCGGGAATTTGCTAGAAAATAAACCGCCACATGTGGTTGTGACAAATTTTGCAAATACTCCGATTGCTTATGGTAAAAAGAAAACAGGCGGCACGAAAAAAAGTTTTCTGATCGGTAAAAAATTCAACTGTGCCAGCAACACAATGAAGAGTCTCAATCATATAATCGATGAATGTAATGTAAATGTGCCCAAATGTGCCTTTAAGAGCCTACTTATTAGTAGGCTCTTAAAGCATTCCAAGATAATTACTATCCAAAATCTGATGTCTTTGCCATGGTTATCACCCTGCCATAAAACTGCTCGACTTGAATTCGCTAAAAATTAATCGACAAAATCCATAAAAACAATAGATTGTTTTCGTTTATTTCAATACTCAATATAAAATAACAACTTTTTGTTTTAAATAGAAAACTTTAACTGAATGTTTTAACTATTACCGAAAGTCCGTTTTTTTTGTTTATTGAATAACAGACAGAATTGCTAAAAAAATATATTTCTTTGGTAATTTAACTGTATATTCCATTGAAACAACTTTACCGATTAAACTTTTAAATAACTGTTGATTTTTTATGGAAAAGTTCTTATGAGTGTAAGTTAATAATCGCTGTTGTTGGTAGGACTGTTTAAACATAAATTGCTTTTTCTGATGAGAAGATGGTCCAGATTGGATGGATGGTCCAGCTATTGGAGAGACATACGTAAGGCACCACGTTATTTCTCAAAATAAATTACTGAGGTGGATAATTAATGAGTCTGGGCTCTTTTTGTTTCGACGGTGTGGTTGATTTGGCATTTCCAAACACTAGAATTAATTTTTCTCATTACAGTATTAGAAGAGAAATTGGTACCATTTATTGGAAATAGCAACGAAGAAGAATTCATTTTCCAACAAGACAATGCCTCAGTATTTGTAAGTCGTCAGACGATGAATTGCCAATCATCAAGAAATGCACTCTCATAAATAAGCTTTTTATTGGTAAGCTCACTATCATATCATTTACATTTGGCACTAACAAGAAAAGTAACACAAGTGGTTCGAAAACTCCAGGAGGGATATTGTATTCAAAATGTTATTCATATTTTCGAACTTTTTTGTAATTTTAGTAAAAGAAGGTTTTGAAAGAACATTAAAAAAATTATAACTTTTACCTCTTATCTTTAATATAAAATTCGAATTTTTTAGAAAATTAAAAAAAAACCAAAATAATGTAAATTTGAAGAGCCACATATTCGAAAGTTGCTATCGGATTTCTCTAATTCATATAGCATTAGATTTTTAGGGTTATTTTCTTTCACATTTCTGATTTTCCTTTTTTACACTTATACAATAAAAAAAAATACACAAGACAATGCATTTTTGATGCTAATGCATTTTTTAGATGCATTTTAGAAACTTTTTCCCCACTTTAAAATTTTTTAAACTTTTTTTTTGTGTTGTTGCATGAATATGTTAAAACTGTAAGCTGTCATCGAGTTTAATTTCCTCTATCACTATTTTCAAAAAGTTTTGACTTGAATGCACACGTTTTGCAATACATAAGATAACCTCTAAAGCAGCTTTAAACGATATATAAAACGTTTTATTAAACAGAATAAAAATAAATTTTAATTTATATGCAAATTGTTGTCGCTCTTAGAGAGTATTATAATTTAGGTTCACTTTAGGGTACATGTTTTAGAATCTGAGAAGTCTGATAACAACGTTGGAATATAGAGCTTTTAAAATTTACATACTTTTATGATTTTATAAATTTTATTGAAAATAAATCCGTGAAAAACAGCGAGTTTTTGAAAACCTGAACATGAAGATGTGTTGTGAGCACTATGATTTTGAATTTTTTTAATAAATTTTATGATATTTTTTATTTGTTTTAATATAGTCTTAGTTATTTTCTCTGTGTCCCCCATAAAACTTATACTGCTATATTTGTGTCTCCATCTGTATATTTTGTATAATATATTGATTGCATTTCATACTATAACGTTCATGGTCACACAAATATAGTACTGCAATCCACCCATTTATAACCCCAAAAAAGAAAAACACAATTCTTTTTTCATCCCCAATTTTTAGTTCAAATATAACAAACGCTTATAAAATTTTGTGTCTTTAAAAAAAAAGCAATTTAGCCTTTTTGTCTATAATATTTACTACTACACTAGTACTTATTCTATTCTATAGAGATTTTTCGTATTTAAACGATTTTTGCACATATTTCTATTGTTTAGTGTGCTATGTACATTAGAGAAGACTGAAATTTAAAAATTGAACGATTCTAATTTATTGGCACATTGTCCATTGGGAAAGAGAAACTCTTGAAAATATAATTTTGAGCTTTCGAAACAAAATTTAAAGCTTTTTTTGGTTTAATTGAATTTTGAAAAGTAATCATTAAATTTCTTATAATTTTCGAGATGCCTAATTTCTAGCTTTAGGTCAGATTAAGATTTGAGTTTTCAGCTCACTCTAAGGTGCATATAAACCATTTATTTTGAAAGTGGTATGAGTCCTGTTTTTTTCTTTATGAGTCCTGGTTTTTTCTTTAAATAAATATGAATATTAAAATTATATATGCATGGTGAAAGTAATAAAATAATGTTTGAAAAAATTGTTATTATCAATATTCGTGTTGAATGTTGAAATTCGCGAAAATTGTGAAAACATAGATGTTAAGTTTTTTAATGGCAAATTGTATTAAATAATATGGAATTTCAAAATCATTGCGAAACTACTAATTTTTAAATATGTTATAAAGTAATTTTGGTTAACAATGATAGACTTTTTGCAAATTTTTTTATTTGCAAATCGGTAAAAACCTTTTTAAAAATCGAGTTAAGGAAGGAATTGGGTGTAACAATATACAATATTGTAGGTAAAATTAAATTTACATTATAGAGCATACACAAAGAGTAGTTGACCCTAGAAATAATTTAATCTACATGTCTCTCGAAATATAAACTATTGTCCAACCACAAACCAAGACACTTGATTTGATCGACAAACTCTATATTTTTATATAAAACATAAATTAAATAATTACAAAACTATAGAAATATTTAAAGAGAATTTTTAAAAGTTAAACAAGTATGAGTCCTTCTTTTTTTGCTAATAGGAAAATATTTGAATAAACAAGAATATTGAAATTATTTTTGTATGGAAAAGTAATAAAATGATGGTGGAAGAAAATGTATGACCACTATTCGTGTTGAAAGTTGAAATTCGCGAAAATTTTGAAAATCCAAAGTTTTTTTTTAAGAAAATTGACTTAAAGATAATGCAATGTCAAAGTCATTGCGAAAAGACAAATTTTTAAATATTTCGTGAAGTAAATTTTGTTAACAATGGTAGATTTTTTTCCAATTTTTTTTTTTTCAAATCGGAATAAGCCCTTTTGAAAAAGCGATTTAAAGATAGAATTCGGTACAGCACAAGACGATCTTTTGATATAAAACCAAAATTATATAATTTTAAAAACTATAGAAATATTGATTAATAATTTTTTAAAGTTAACGTTTTCACAAAAATGTTTATTTTGAAAGTTTTTTTTTGTTAATAGAAAAACCTTAAATAAACAATAATATTCACTTAAAATAGTTTGTAGTTTAAATTAACTGAAAATGTAATTTAACATAAATAATAAATCACTAAAAACGAGGTCTACTTACTCTTCATTTAAATCAAAAGTTTTTTTTTTATTTATTTTAAAATATTGTTTAAATAACTAACAAATCTATAAGAACAAATTAATAGTAAGTTAAAAATAAATGTTCAAATTTCAACCACATATCAGTATAAAAGTTATGAACAGGTATTTGAAATTTATTCCGTTTTTTTTTTTTTTTTCTACAAAATGTAGACACACACTGCATACAAACATATTTTTTGAATAGCTTTAGCATTTATATAAACAGTAAAATACTGGAGTTCGGTTATAACGAACTTTTTTGTAGCAAACGATTTTTCTGGCCCCAACACATTTACTAGCATATTCCATACAAAATAATATGGTTATAAAAAACATCGCAAATAGAAAACTTTTATATAACGAACAAATTTTTTGAATTATCTAACAAATGTTTACTCTTATAAGGAACAGTTAAAAAATCAAGATACTAAAATCAAAAATGTACTGCAAAATTTTAAAAACTTTAGCTTTTTACTTTAAACTTTAATTAAAAGTATTGAAAAATGTATGAAACGCAATTTAATGGAAAAATGGTTTCAAAATTAGGAGCGTTTTATAAAAATTCCTGTAGTTTTATTTATTTTTCTAAAATGTTTACCATTCTTATAACTAACTTTGCTTATAAAAAACTTAAGTCCCCGCTCTAAACGAGTTCGTTATAACCGTACTAAACTGTAATTTGTATTGAAATAATTTTGTAAATAAACAAACCATTTGAATAAAATAACAGACATGAATTTTTGTAATATTTTTTGAAATCATACAACAAAAATCTGTAAATGATAGTAAATTATTTTTAATTTATAATTAGCTTCCAACCTCCGAATATTTACAAAATAAAGCAAATCAAACATATTAGCTAGACTGATACTAGTATTTCGATCTGGCTAAAGATCGAAGTTTTAGAAAAGTTAGAGCCTCCATAATAAGCAGAAATTTAACAAAAAACCTATTAATCATTAATTTTGCTCCATTCTTGTCATCTTAGTAATCAAGCACGTGGTTAGGGTCCTTTCCTAAATTATTTTGAATAAATTTATAAAAAGTTGAAAAAATATGTATTTTAAAAATAATTGCCTGTTCCTTTATTTGTAACTCAACTGAAAACTTGTTTATTAAACTACAAGCAGTATATTACATAATATTCTGAGTGTTGGAATTTTTTTTATGGGAAAGTAATAAAATAATGTTAGATAAAATTGTATGACCACTATCCGCGGTAATAGTGGAATTGGCAAAAATTTAAGAAATACAAATTTTAAATTTTTATATGGAAAATTGTCTTATTATCTGTTATGCAATGTCGTGTCGTTGTAAAAATACGTGTTTTTAAATATTTCTAGAGATATTTTTTGTTGAAAACTATCAATGTTTTTCGCAAAACATTACAAAAAATTTTAGCTATGGCACTCTAAAAAATTATTGTAAATTTACTACTTTAAAACGAGTAAGGTTTCAGTATTATTACGCAAATTCGGTAAGTTTATACATCAAAATGCGTAAAACTATTTCGCGCACACTTTCATATACAACAATACACGCTTACAGTATTTTTACACACTATGTGTTTACAATTAAACACGTTATGTCTAAAATTAATATTCATTTGTTAAATAAAATTTGTACTCACAAAGTTTGTAAATATACTAACTTGTAATAGTAATACTAAGCATTTTTAAATTGAAAAAAAAATCAAACAAATTCAAAAAGAAAAAATAGATTAAATATTATTCTGCTTTGGGCTGTTTTTCTTTCTTGCCACAGCAATGGTAAATATATGCTTTTTGGGGATTTTTACGCATATAAATATAAAATATAAATATTTTACGCTTATAAACATGTATTTTTAAGCATTTTATACGTATAATTGGACGTAAATCATGTTTTTTTACACGAAAATTTGGTAAATTTACTCATTTATTTATAAATTTTATCAAAATTTTACGCACTTCCATTGTAAATTTACCAACTTTGTGTTCACCAACTTACTCTCAATGTGCGCATTTTTTTCATTTACACACATAGAGTAAATTTACCCAACTTATAGTAGGAGTACAGTTTCGTACTATAAGTTGGGTAAATTTCAACAGAAATTAATTAGAGTGCATATTCAATAGAAAAAGAATATTCTTACGAATTTTCGGATTTTCAGAAATTTTATACACTTGTAAAATAATAAATTGGTTGTTACTTGTATTAATTTTGGATAAATCAGCGAACTTTAGCTAATAAAATATATCAAACAAAAAAAGTTCAGTTAAGTCCAACTGAAAATAACAAATGATAAAAATGTTAATTTGGAAAGTGGTATGAGTCGACTTGCAGTTAAAAATCAGGTAATTTTGCACCATCTATGAAAAGTTCTATGTGATACGAAAAATGTAACTATATGTGATAACAAATGTATGTACACATAGAGAAATAAAGTGCCAACCGAATTGAAAAGTGAATTTTAATGGCAACAACTTATAAATTCAGTTAGTGCAATGATATTTACATTAGATTTCTGAATATTTTGGGTGTTGCAACTAAAATTCAGTTAAATTAACCGAACTTTGTTTTAAAAATTAATGTTGAGTTGTACCAACCGACTGAAATTCGTAATAACCGAATTAGAGTCGTAGTAATCGACTTTTAGTTGGCAAATAGCTAAATTTTTCTCTGTGTGTAAAAATTCTTAAACAATTGCACTCAGATTTTTAAACACGTTAAAATGCAAAATATTTATATCTCAATTTAAAAACAAGTGGACTCATACCACTTTCAAAAAAAAATGGTTCATATGTACTTTTACAAGTTCTTTTTATTTTTTTCCGCTATGTTTTGGTATAATTTTAATTTTATTGTTGAAAATTCTCTAACAAATAAATATCCAAATATTTTTGTTATTTTAACATAGTTTTCATATGTCAAGGGTTCTTTTCTGTTTGTATAAAGTGTTTTTCATGTAAACACTTAAAATATATTCTTTCTATGGCTCATATGGGGAACTAATGCAATTTTTATTAAATTTATTTAAATTGTTTAGATATTTTAGAGAATTTATTATATAAATTAGGGTTTTTGGAACATATGGTAGAAAATAGTGTGTTTATGTTTTATATTGTGGACTTAATGCATTCAACATTGAGAAAATTTTAATGGAGTATCGAATCAAGAGTAGGTTATGCTAAATGGAAGATTAACATATTTTAAATTCTTTAAAAAACAATATCATTTAAATTTGTAATCGGTTATAATGGATTTCGCATACAAAATTTGTTTTTCGGATACAAAATTTGTATATCAAAATTGAAGAAATTTCCAAATTTGTTTAGAACCCCAAACAAACTTTTTGTGGGACTTTTAAAAATATTTCAACTACTTTCATAACATATTTTACAAATTATAATTTCTCCAAGAGTCGAAGGCCCTCGATGCTAGCACTCGTTACAAATCTTGTATTATATAGTACTATTTATTATATTATATAATTCTAATAAAATAAAAAAATAAAATATAATTTCTCCAATAGTGTTAATTTGTTTTACTAACATTCTACTCTTCTTTTAAACACAAAATTTTCAGAAATTTGTGTTCAGAACAGTTAAAATCTTCTTTTCAAAAAATGTATTTAGTTCATTGATCTCATCTTCTGAAATATGTATTTCATGACTCAAAAAAATATATGTTTTTTAAGCAAGTTTAATGACCTTTTTTAAATAATGAACTCCTTTAAATAAAAAAACTTTACTTTATGGTTTAAACATAAACAATATTAGTAAATACTGGCAAAACAAAAAAAAAAGACAAACATGAACAAAAACTGATATTGAGTCACACCCAAGTTTTAGATTATTTGACGATGTTTGGTTAATCCCAGCAAAATTTAATTCCCGTTTGTGGTAGACAAAAAGCTTCTCAACACAGCAAATTTGAATTAACTACATTCAGGGGGATAAAAGCTTCATCATACTTATTAAACAGTTTCATTGGACGAAAATGTATGAAGAATTGTCATATTTATATGAAGTTTGCATAAATATGATGAAACTGTTCTTAAATATACTTCATCATCATTTCATAGAAAAACTTTATCAATATTTTTTATTTAATACAAATTTAAAAAAAAAATGGTCTTAATTAGTATGTTGTGATTTCACCAAAATTTTTGAATTCCCGACGTTGTGGCAATGGTGGCAAGCAACGGTTGGCCGTTGTTATCAATCAGGTAACAGGACATTACTGTCAAGATTGCTAATTACACGTTCTGCCAACACATAACCGACCGTCGCTGACACTAACACCACTGTGCCGATTGTATTTTTCTGCCTGGGTATTCATAACAAACTATTTTAACCCGAAACACCCTAGAATTTTTTTTTTGTTGAATTTTGAAAAAATATTTTACTTATGCTTTAGTAATAACCTAAATATAAAAAAGCTGCAATCCGTGTTTGATCCTGCCTCCAGGACATTCAGAATGCCCTGTTAACATATGATAACTATGTGCGGGCTAGGGGACTGGCTTTTTTAAATAAATAAATTAATTACCCAGTCGGAAACTGCCAGTGGAACGAAAAAACAAGCACTGGTATACCACTGGCAAACCGAGGAGGCGTTTTCAAAAAGGGTTTCGCCAGTATTTTACATTTAAATGTAGTTCGCCCTAATACTACTGCTTATTATTAAGATATTGGTAATGAGAGCCCACTACTGAGATTTTACTGGGTAGGCAATTTGTAAATTTTCATAGAAAATTCGGTAGATAACACACCAAATTGAAACTGTATTTTAATTTTTTTATTCATTGATGAAAAATGTTGCTTTTTTTTAACAATTTACAACAATAAAAATATTATTTGTAGCTAAACTTTTGATAAAACCACAAAATACTTATGTGTCCTAAATCAGCCCCCTAGCCCGCACACAGTTATCATATGGTAACACCAAAATCAGTCATTAAAGAAAAGTACAGCAACAAATATATTTGAAAAAAACAAGTCATTCATTTTGAAATATTGGAGTTGTATTTTCAAATGAATAACACTTTGGTTCAATATTTGTAATAAATACTTCCATTTTGAATACATTTACTTTTAAAAGGCATTTTTAAAAATTGACCAATTATGAGGTTATATAGCTTTTCTAATCAATGACACAAAAAAATATGAAAACCCATTTCAATTACAAAAACCACCGATTCAATAACTTTAATTGCTGAAATTCCGCCAACAACGAAAATTTCTCAATCAATTAGAAATTAATAGCTCTTTAATTGAATTATTTCTCAATTAAAGAATAACTCATTTGATTAAAAAGTGATCAATTTCGTTTACCTTCCCAAAAACCAAAAAATAAATGTTGTTACCATACCAAATATTTTTTAACAGCTTGAATTTTATAACACTGAATTTAAGCCAGCTTGCAATTCTCATTTAGTTAGCAGATTTATTTATACGTATGTGAATAAATACACACATGAATTAGTTTTTTTTTTCTTTCTATTGAAGCGTTGGGGTTATGGCAATTTTTTTTTTTGGATTTTTTCTTTGCAGAAATTAGCCCTTATGTTGAAATCAGAGTATTTTTTTGCTTAAAACAATTTCTAATTTCTTTTTTGCATTTTCTTCCTATTTAAAAAAATTTTAAATTTTTATTAAACGAAATTAAACTTCAAAAGTAACATTATCAATTTTATGATAAGGTTTTAGAATAAAACATTTTCAGATCTAAACCACTGAAACAAAATTATTCAACTTAATATAGTAATAAATCTAATAAGAATTAATTGAAATTAATTTAAAATATTTATTACTAATACCACTAAAAATAAACATTTATAAAAAACAACTACATAAATATTACAAAAACAACAACAATGTGTTGATGTTTGCTTTTGAGCGATAATATAAAAAAAATGTCAAACAAGTTCCGAATTTGAGCAAATATTTAATTGATTCAATTAATTTTTAATTGACAGCTTTTAAAATTTTCAACAAACCGATTTAATTGAAAAAAGTAAAGAAATATTTTTTTCGGTGTGAGCTACTGTCCTAAAAATAATTTAGTGGAAATTTACAAGTCTACTTTATAAAATCTGCCTTTATAACGGTATTTTTATTACATTATGTACAAGAACCACAAACGTAACATGTACGTTTTGTGTTGCTACAGGGTGTTATGAAAAAAAGGAATAAAGAGTTCTTTTATTAGTTTTGCAAATAAAAACGTAATTTTTAATGTTTTTTTAATAATAAAAGTACTTGAAATTTATCGGACATGTTTTAAGTAACCAGTTGATTTGCCTAAATATGAAATTGGGCATCTAAAAAAACTATTGTTTCTTAGGTTTGTCGTGTCTAAAACATATCCAAAGGTCATTAAAAAGTCCGCATTAGGACATTTTACCACTTTTTTGGATTTTTGCAACTCTTAAGTGAAATATAAATTCATATGGGCCAAAACTATTTTGAGAATTTTTGAGGTCGCTAAAATGCGTGATAAAAAAAGGATATGAAACAAAAAAAAAGAAATATTCTTTTTACCCTTTGCTTTCACAAAACCTGATAAATCAATACAAAAGTGTTTCAGCCTTTTAAAAAAATATTCATGGTATAAATTATTAGTTTGACGATCAATCTGTTGACTTTTAAGGTGAAAATTCATAATTTTCCAAATGCAAACCTCAATAACTTTAGAAGTAAGCATCGTATTGGAGGGAACTAAAACATTTAAAGGCCTTTAAAATATCTTTCATTTAATACCAATATGATTTTTTTTAAATAAGAAAAAATTTACGTCATATGCAGTAAAAAATAAACAAACATTTACTTGTTCCATTAAAAAAAAAAAATTATAATATAAAAAGAATGTAAAATCATAATACAGTAATTTGATGTGGTTTGTTGTTCTAAATGAACTGCAATAGTAGTAAAAACTGAAATTTCTTCTACAAATGATATTTTTTTTACATAACAATAAAGATACTGTACTACAAACTCAAACCACTACAAATATTTACAGAAAAAGTTCCCTGAGTGAATACTTCCAAAATAGCGCTTAACCGCATTGCATACTAATGCATACAATGAAGCAGTAAATCATGCATACAATGAAGCATTAATGTTGGCAACACACAAAAAGCGCTTTTTATTGCCTATGAAGGCATGACTTTATTACTTCTTAGAGCACATGAAAGAAGCGCTTTTCAACTGCCTAAAAGAGATATACCAAGTGGGACATTGCGAACAAAAATCATACCTTCTGGATTTGCTTTGAAAGCGCTCGCTAATTATATAATGCCTTCTCCTTTATTTTTGAATTTATTGAGGTTTATTTTAGTTAAGGCCATCAGTAACTCAAAAATATTCATGCAAATAAATATTTATCCGAATCATCGAATTTAGAACAAAATGGGATCGATTTGTAGTTTCATATCTTTACATATTTTGGTAAAAATGCATGATTTACCATATTTGTTCTTTTAGTGAACACTTTGAGGCTTTTAATGCATATTTTTCTCTTTTCAATGCACGTTTTTGTTTATTTGGACACTCATAGAAAAAACTGCTAAAAATAGCTGATTTTTTTTTTGCTAAATATTATTACAAAAAGAACAGAAAAAAACTGTTAACTTTAAAAAATGTTAGTTATATTCGAGTTGAGTTTAAGTTAAGTAATTGCAATTTACTCTGCTAAAATTGGCAAAAACTTTTACTAAATATTTGTAGACCAAAAACAGCAAACAAAAACTGTTTGCTTAAATTTAGTAGAATGCTAATAACAGTATATTTTCCTAAAATCAACAGAAATTTGTGCTAAAAAAATATAGATTGCTGATTTCAAATTGCAGAAGGTCAAAATTTTATTTGCATAAAAAAATAATTATAAAAAAAATTTTAAATTTCACTTCTAATAATATTTATAATATTAGTGGGCGTTATGGTGTAATGGTTAGCGCGTTGGACTGTTACACAGATGGTCCCAGGTTCGATTCCCGGTGACGACAACATCAATTCAGAAAAATAATATGTATGAGTTTTCTAACACTTATATGTATCGCTGCACCCACCTTCGGTGTTCCCATAGCACTAACCCCACCGAAGTAAAATAATGAATCAGGGCTATGAAGCAAAAAGCTTCAATCCAGTCTCTCCTGATCTCTTGTAGTCGTTAGACATAGTTCACGCATAAAATCAAAGTTTAAAAATTCTTAGTAAAATTACTGTTAATTAACAAAAACAATTCATAAATACAAAAATATTATTTTTGTTTATTATTTTCGTTCACATCATTCGGAGGGATTAATTGTTTTAGTGAGTGTTATTATAACCACTCTCTCTGATTCGAACAATGAGTTCGAAAAAGAGAAAGAGAACAGATGATATTACAGCTGGCACATCTAAACATGCCAACAATAAGTCAAATTACTTTTACCCACTTCAAGCACTTATCGATGACAAAAAAACAGCTGATGATGATATGGATGATTCCACTATTAAAACATCTAAAGTAATAATTCCACCTATAACAATAGTTAAAAGTAATATGGAAAAAATTCATGAGATGTGTAAACATCTTAAAATTTTAAAATATGCAATCCGAAAGATTTCGATTGGGCACAAATTATTTTGTGAAATACAATATGATTTTGAACAAGCAGTGAAATATCTGAAAGCTAATAATATTGAATATTTTACATATACAGCAAAAAACAACAGGCCATATAAAGTAATATTGTCTGGCTTAGATAAAACTGATCATATCCAACTTAAGTCCACCTTAAACAAATCAGGACTTCAATGCACTGATGTTAAACCGATTTTCAAAAAAAAGGAAAACAATAGAGAAATTATTCTTTATGTTATTTATTTGAAAAAAGGTACGGTAACTCTTAAGGAACTAAGAGATAAATATAACAGCATTAATTTTATCAGGGTCAAATGGAGTTACCAAACAAAACGCCCAAACAAAGTTACCCAATGTTACAACTGCCAAATGTTTGGCCACGGCTCAGATAACTGTAATGTTAAAACTTTCTGCGCAAAGTGTTCCGGCCCACACAAAACACCAGACTGTAAAACCGAGGAAGTTAAATGTGTAAATTGTCAAGGAGATCATAAATCCACTGATAACTCTTGTCCCAGTAGAAATTCGTATGTTGCATTAAGAAAACGTTTTTCTAATGGCTATCGATCAACTGGAAACGCGCAACAAGTCGCTAGTCAAGTAAAACCAAATAAAATTCATCAAACTATAGTACCAAATCAACCAATCTCGAGTAATATGAGCTGGGCTAATGTTGTCTCGTCAAATGGTAATACTGCTTCAAATGATTTATTCTCTGTGCATCAACTTAAAGAAATGACATTTGAACTTATTAACAATTTAAAAAACTGTAAGACAAAGTTAGAACAACTTGATGTTATTACATCATTGGCCTTTAAATTTTTATCGTAAACATGGATAGCAAAATTAAAATATTGACTTGGAACGCTAGAGGTATACGTAAAAAACTTATAGAATTTTATAATTATTTATTAAGACAAAATATAGATGTAGCGTTGGTGTGCGAAACTTGGTTAAGTCAGGACATATCTGTACTACATCAAAATTATTTTTGCTACCGCAAAGATCGATTAGGGTCGAAAGGAGGAGGTGTTGCAATTTTTATTAGAAAAAATATAAAACATGAGCTTCTTTCTGAAATTGACACACAACTTATTGAAAATATTGGCATACAAATTACTCTTTCAGATAACTCAACCTTAGATATTTATAGCTGTTACTTTCCTGGAGGCTCCGCCGGTCCATTAGACATAAAGAAAAATAATTTTAAATCAGATTTAAAGAAATTTTCTAGAATAAAAGGTAAATATATCTTAGGAGGCGATTTTAATTGCAGACATCAAAGTTGGGGATGCCTAAAAGCCAATTGCTGGGGTAATATACTATTTGATTTAATTACGGTAAATTCTTTTGCATTGAACTATCCGCCTAATCCAACAATGGTTCCTGTGAGTAGTACAGCAAATGCTTCTGTTTTAGACTTTTTTATAACTAATATTCCTGATAAAATTACTGGAGCTGAAGTTCTCAATAGTTTGAATTCAGACCATCTACCAGTGCTCACTTCTATTGAACTATTTACACGACAGTCGCATCTGTTAAAACCTGATTATAGGAATGCAAACTGGACTGCTTTCAGGAACTATATTAGTAGCAATATTGACACTCTTTTAGACATGGAAGTCTATGGAAATGATGACGTTGATAAATTAATAGAACTTTTTACAAAATTGGTTCAAGATGCTATTGATATCAGTGTACCAAAAAGAACAGTGTCCAACATTTTTGTAAAAAGGCTACCACAACCAATTTTGCACCTCATTAAGTTAAGAAACCAAGCTAGAAGGAAATGGATTAGACATAGGACCGTTTTGGATAAGGCTCAAATGACTTTCCTAAATAACCTCATATCTGAACAAATTTTTCAGTTCAGAAATTTGCAGTGGAACAATCTATTGAATAGTTTGCCAAAAGCTTCTACTAAATTTTGGAATATATCGAAAATTATTAAGAAGAAAAATAAATGTATTCCATCACTTAAACAAAATGGTAATTTTTACATAACGAACAATCAAAAGACAGAAATTCTGGCTCAAACTTTTGTTTTGAATCACACTATTTCATCTGACTTAAGTGATCAGAATACAAAACGGCTTGTTAGCAATTCAATTGACATTATTAAAAATCACAGCCAACTTACAAATAATATTATCGTTAGTGTTAGCCTTGTTAAAGGAATAATTAAACAATTAAAAACAAAGAAATCGCCTGGTATTGACGGGCTTTCTAATCGTTGTCTAAAGCAATTGCCTTTCAAAGGTCTACAGTTACTTTGCCGGATTTATAACTCATGTTTAAATCAATGCTACTTCCCTTTAGTTTGGAAGCAATCAAAAGTAATTGCAATTCCCAAACCAGGTAAGGACAGCAGCTGTCCAGAATCTTATCGTCCCATTAGTCTGCTTAATACGTTAAGTAAAATATTAGAAAAAATTATAAAAGAAAAAATAGTTAATTTCATTGATGATAATAACATTTTACCATCACAGCAGTTTGGCTTCCGAGCACAACACAATACTATACAGCCTCTTGTGAGAATACAAAATATTATTAAAAGTAATTTTAACTGTGGTAAATCCACTGCAATGGTCCTGCTGGATATTAAAGCTGCATTTGACTCCGTATGGCACGATGGTCTATTACACAAAATGTTGGCAATTGGCATGGATATCTCTATTATTAAAATAATAAGAAGTTTCTTGTCGAACAGATCGTTTAAGGTTCATATTGGAAACAATGCTTCACAAACATATAATATCCCTGCTGGTTGTCCACAAGGGTCGTGCTTATCACCTATTTTGTACAATATTTTTATCTATGACTTCCCAGCCCTGGATGGTTGCAATTCCTCGATATTTGCGGACGATACCGCTATCTTAAGCACCGATATTTTATCAGAGGAAATTATTAATAACTTGCAAATTTCAGTAAGGATAGTAGTAGACTTTTTCAACAAATGGAAAATCATGATAAACCCGGCGAAAACACAGTCAATATTTTTTACAAGGAGAAGAAAAGATTGCTTCGTTCCTCAATTTAATATTAAGGTTGGAAATACAAGGGTTCCCTGGGAACGAAAAGTTAAATATTTGGGTGTAGTACTAGATACAAAATTACTTTTTAACGAGCATATAAGCTTTATAATACACAAAATAAACTCTACGAAAAAAGTAATGTACCCGTTAATTAATAGACACTCTGAATTGAGCATCGATAACAAGCTCCTAATTTTAAAAGCAGTTTTTCATGCCATTCTGTTTTATGCGGCTCCTGTGTGGTATACTGCGTCCAAGTGTCATTTAAAGAAGCTACAAGTTTGCCAAAACAAACTTCTCAAAATGATATACAATCTTCCCAATCATTTTTCGACATCGACACTACACTCTATGTCTAACACAAAATTAGTGAGTGATAAACTTCAAATTTTGTATGAAAACTTCGCGAACCGCTGTCGATACTCTAGCTATTCCCACATCAACTCCTTATGTTTATAAGTTAAACTTATAATTTTTTTTTTTTTTTTTTTTACTTTTTAAACGATTTTGTTTTTTATTTATTTATAATTTTTTTTTTTTTCTTTATCCTTCAACGGGTTTTTGTATTAACTTTTCCCTTCTTCAAATAGATTATATTTTTTGAACATGTATTATTACTTGGTATATTAATATTTAAGGTGAAAAATTGTACAGATTGATCTCTTAACTTTAAATTAATAAATTATTGTGAATATGTATAATATAATTTTCAATAAATGGTTAAAAAAAAAAAATAAAAAAAAAAAAATAAAAAAAAAAAAAAAAAAAAAAAAAAAAAAGCTTCAATAAATTCGCCAACTCTACATCAGGTGGCGAGCAACAACTGTTCTAAGACTTATCTACTCGCGCAATTACAGTGTTGCCATGTTTGAAGCCCTTCATCTTTCACCACCTTTCATCTCTCCACTATCCCCTTTCCAAAGAAAGCAACTCATTAATTAATAGGAAGAATTTCCAGAGTGTTGCGCTTTTCAACTGCCTAAAAGAGATATACCAAGTGGGACATTGCGAACAAAAATCATACCTTCTGGATTTGCTTTGAAAGCGCTCGCTAATTATATAATGCCTTCTCCTTTATTTTTGAATTTATTGAGGTTTATTTTAGTTAAGGCCATCAGTAACTCAAAAATATTCATGCAAATAAATATTTATCCGAATCATCGAATTTAGAACAAAATGGGATCGATTTGTAGTTTCATATCTTTACATATTTTGGTAAAAATGCATGATTTACCATATTTGTTCTTTTAGTGAACACTTTGAGGCTTTTAATGCATATTTTTCTCTTTTCAATGCACGTTTTTGTTTATTTGGACACTCATAGAAAAAACTGCTAAAAATAGCTGATTTTTTTTTTGCTAAATATTATTACAAAAAGAACAGAAAAAAACTGTTAACTTTAAAAAATGTTAGTTATATTCGAGTTGAGTTTAAGTTAAGTAATTGCAATTTACTCTGCTAAAATTGGCAAAAACTTTTACTAAATATTTGTAGACCAAAAACAGCAAACAAATACTGTTTGCTTAAATTTAGTAGAATGCTAATAACAGTATATTTTCCTAAAATCAACAGAAATTTGTGCTAAAAAAATATAGATTGCTGATTTCAAATTGCAGAAGGTCAAAATTTTATTTGCATAAAAAAATAATTATAAAAAAAATTTTAAATTTCACTTCTAATAATATTTATAATATTAGTGGGCGTTATGGTGTAATGGTTAGCGCGTTGGACTGTTACACAGATGGTCCCAGGTTCGATTCCCGGTGACGACAACATCAATTCAGAAAAATAATATGTATGAGTTTTCTAACACTTATATGTATCGCTGCACCCACCTTCGGTGTTCCCATAGCACTTAACCCCACCGAAGTAAAATAATGAATCAGGGCTATGAAGCAAAAAGCTTCAATAAATTCGCCAACTCTACATCAGGTGGCGAGCAACAACTGTTCTAAGACTTATCTACTCGCGCAATTACAGTGTTGCCATGTTTGAAGCCCTTCATCTTTCACCACCTTTCATCTCTCCACTATCCCCTTTCCAAAGAAAGCAACTCATTAATTAATAGGAAGAATTTCCAGAGTGTTGCTTCCCTTTTTAAAAAAAAAAAAAAAAAAAAATATTTGTAGATTCATCAGATTTATTTTTGTTATTCCTATCTTACTAATATTTAGCAAAAAATTTAAGTTTTTTCTGCAACGTAATTTTTAACTAATTTTAAATAGTTTTAGCAAAAACGTTTACTAATTTTTTTTTCTATTATTGTGTTAATCACACGCTCAAGATAAAGATTCTTACCTTGGCAAACTCCTTTAAATTTTTTGTTTATAGCACATATATGCATTTTGCTGGGACTATCTTAATTTTTCTCGACTCTGCATTAAGTTAAAATTTTGTGTTGTATTTTTTTATTGTTATAAAACGGACGTGCAATAGTCATGAAATTTGCAGTGAAATTAAGAATATAATGACAGGAAAATAATACAAAAACCATGACGAAAGAAGCTTTCTTCACTTAAGCCGTAGTAAGCATTTTTTTTTTGTCTTTTAGATTGTAAACTCGTAACAAACAAACAAACAAACAAAAAATAGTGAGTGCCAAAAAAACTTTGAAAAGTTTACATATCAAATCGTAAAAATAATGCATATAATGCATGTTAAATTTTTGTTGTCAAAATGGAGTTGCCAGCCTATAGAAATAGTTGGCAATAAAAAAAAGACAATAGCATTAAAAGTAAAGAAAACTATGAATTTTTAAATATTTAAAATGTAAAATTTACTAAACGTATGCAATTAGCAATAACCTTAAATAAATTGTTATCATACACTACACAACAAATTTCACTTGATTTTGAAATACATATTTTGTAATAGACTTACAAGGAAGTATTCCGACCAGGACCGGCAGATCTTAATGAACTTGAGATATGTTGTAGAGAATAAAAGTTTAAGGGACCCCTGTTATTTTTAGCTGCCATATCTCATGTTAAGGCGCTACTAAGTGGGGTAAAAATTACACCATTTATTTCGTTCTATTAAAAGTAAATATAACCAAAGTTAGTATAACATGAAAGGTGTTTTGAAGACACATTCACTGATATACAAATTATGCCCAAAGGCTACCAAGTATTTATGTTATTCTAAACAATGTGTAACTCACATTAAATCTGGCGTTTTATTGAGGAATTTAAGTTGTAAAGGGTGTTTTTTATACAGGTCTAGAACTTTTCAGTTTGGTTTGGCATTTCAACATGAATAGACTGACGCCTGAACAACGTTTCTAAATTGTGCAAATTTATTTTGAAAATCATGGTTCTGTTCGAAATACGTTTCGCACACTACGTCCATTTTACGGTCAACATAATCGTCTATCAGAGCAATTAATTCGATTAACAACGGAACGTTTTCGCAGTTTCGGAGTGATAATAATCCTCAAGTGTATGTTGAGACACCGCTACATACAGAAAAACTGACTGGTTTATGGGCTGGTGGAATCATTGGTCCACACTTCTTTAAAAACGATGCTGGCCAGAACGTTACAGTCAACGGTGACCGCTATAGAGCCATGATTACTGACTTTCATCAATTGAACAACCATGATGTGCATGAGCTGTGGTTGCAACAAGACGGCGCAACATATCACACAGCTCGTGCCACAATTGATTTATTGAAGGAAACGTTTGGTAAGCGCATAGTTTCACGTTTCGGACCCGCGAATTCTCCTTCAAGATTGTGCGATTTAACGCCGCTGGACTATTTTCTGTAGGGATTTGGGAAGTCGTAAATCTACGCCGATAAGCCCGAAACGAGGATAAAATTCGCCGAGTTATTGCCAATATACGGCCACAAATGTTGGAAAAAGTCATCGAAAATTGGACACCCAGATTAGACTACGTCCGAGCTAGCCGTGGCGGTCGTATGCCAGAAGTCATATTTAAATTATAACGCCAGAATATTATCTTTCGAATAAATTAAATTTCATGTAAATTTAAAAAATTCATCTTTGTTTTATTCCATTTCAAAGTTATATTCCTCTATAAAAAACACCCTATAGTATGCTAAAAATAATACATACTTAGCAATGCCTATTTAATTTAATCGAGGGGGTGTCTGAGCTTCTTCCGATATTTGAAACCGTTCGATTTTTATGCGACTTTTCCCGAAAAGCCTTTTCTCCCTATATTTCAAATAATTTAAAGATGTGGCAACTCTGGGTCCACAATTTTTGTTTTCTTGTGTACTTAAACCCTGCGTACAAATAAATCTAGTTTTCGTAAATTAAAGACAAATGTTCATACAAAAACGTGAGATTGGTCAGCTAAATACAAATACGTGTCTTTCTTAATATTTTTTTGTTTTTAATTATATAAAAACACTGATTCCGTGAACTTTTTTTAATTGAAAATTAGATCAAAATGGCATTTTCTTTCTTAAAAATATTAGTTTCTAATAATTGTATCCCACAGAAACTCATAAAACTTAAAAAAACTGTTCTACTTAAAAATAACACTATTCGACAAATGAGGAAGGACCTTCTCTTGCGATACATAATTTTTGTATGTATAACCTTTTCAGGCTGATTACAAATATGGTTAAAATTTTATGGTACGTTTATTTTTTCAGATATGTTATCCTTTTGATTTTCATTGAACACCCTGTTTTTAAGAAGTTTTGTCTCAATACCGTGGAATTCAGCTCAAAATATTTAAATTGAACTTAATATGATTTAATGACCAAGGATGTTTTCAGGATTCTGCATGGAATTGTAAATTTCTTATTTTTAAGTTTAAGCCCTCTAGTTTTTACCGCAGCTTGCAGATTTTATGTAGTTTTTTTTTTAAATAACACCTCATTTAGACACTTTCACCAAAAAATATTTTTATTAAACTGGCATAACCATTTAAAATTTCCTGAAATATTTGCAAAATAAATCGAAATTTTGACAAAAAATAATATGTAGTACCGTTTGACTCTATTTAGTAAATTAAATTACTACATTTTGAACCAGACAATAACACTAGTTTACCGATGAAATGCGACTTGTATACTTATAATACTATGTAGGTAAAGACTACCACAAATGTAGTTAAAAACAAATGAAATTTTACTTGAAGAAAGGACGACTTACATTTCAGTAAATTCAACTAACATTGTCATTTGTTTTTCTGTTAAAAAAATTAACCACAATTGTAGTAAAAATCAACCACTTATGCAGTAAAAAATAAACAAACATTTCTTTGTTTTATTTTTTAAATAAAAAAAAAACGACTATATAAAATGAATGTAAAATCATAATATAGTAATTAGATGTGATTTGTTTTTTTAAATGAACTACAATTGTAGTCAAAAAAGAAATTTTTTCTACAAATGACTGTTTTTTCACTTGAAAATAAGATACTGTATTACAACTCAAAAAACTACAAATATTTACAGCTGAAGTTCCCTGAGTGTATGAGACTATTTTTTTATTATGTATTTTGAACTCATAAAACGGAAAATCGCATTAAAAGACCACAAGTACGTGAGATAAATATACAGAAAATCTTTTGATACTTTTACATAAACGGTCATAACATTGGTATTTATCTATGGATTTGATTATTTTCTTTTTTGAAGTACTAAGTTTAAGCAAAAAAAAATTTTTTCAATTTTTTTTTGCATGATCGAAATTTAAAATTTTTAATTTTTTATCGAAAAAAGCGTCGACGACCCATAGGTTAAAAACTACTGAACCGATTTTAAAACACCATTCAAAAGATTTGTTACGCATTAAATGATGTTTGTTTCGAAATGTGACTAGATCCTAAATCGAGATATAGTCAACTTAGTGAAAAATAAAAAAATATTTCAGAAACTAATCCATTAAATTTTTTTTTTAAATGCGATTTTCGGTTTTAGGATGCCAAATACATACACACAAAGAAATAAAGTGCCAACCGAATTAAAAGTTGTATTTGAATGGTAAAAACTTATTTTTCTCTGTGTGTACTAAAAAAAATTGTTGTATCTTTTTCGAATAAAATTTTTTTAAATTTGTTAACTAGTGTAATTTATTTCAATAGTTTTAGGTTCATAGAATGCTAACCTTTTTGTTTTTATTTTCAACCCTTCATTGCAATATTTTTTTTTGTGGAGCTACTCATATAATTCTCAAAATATCGATTAGTTTTGCAAATATTTTAAGAAATATTAGCTGGTTTAGCTATTTTAATACAAAATATTTTTTGTTGAAGTATTTAGTTAGCGTATTATTTAAACACAACCAAATACATTTGCTGGTGTACAAACTAAAGGGACTAAAAAAAGAATTTTCAATGTCCTTTCAGAGTCCTAAGAACGTCACTAAACATGAAAACACATTATTATCCTCTTGCTTGACTTGCGTTGATTTTAAAACCATAGCAGAAAACAAAAATGAAAAAGTTAAAATATTTCAAAAATTTCAAAAATTAACAGTACTATTTTAAAATTGCCACATTTGTGATCTTTTTGTGGTCTTTTTTTTTGGAATTGTTAGGAAAAATAATTGTACAATTTTTCGTTATATATTCCACACCATGCCTCTTGCTGGATAAAAACACTGATTTTGAATGCTTTCAACCAGGGACCGTAAATAATGATTATTGTTCGTTTTTTTAAATCAAAAAATCAATCACTTAGAACAGACATAAAAAAATGTATTGCACCATTATTATTATTTTTTGACAATCTTTGAATATCCGTCATGATTTTTAAATTTTTGATTTTTAAAGTTTTCTTCAATGATAATGATTATTTTTGAGTAATAATAAAAAAAATCAGCCATAATCATTATTTTTGAGCAAAAAAAAAATAAAACTCAAAAATAATCATTATTTATGATTTTTATTTTTTTCGCTCATAATAAAACTCACTTTCAATTTATTTGTTTTATGAGGATATGCAACTATGTTGGTAAAAAACCTCACAAAAAAGTCATAAATTGAAAGTGAGTTTTATTTTGAGCGAAAAAAATAAAAATCATATATAATGATTATTTTTGAGTTGTATTTTTTTTTTTTGCTCAAAAATAATGATTATGGCTGATTTTTATTAATATTACTCAAAAATAATCATTACCATTGAAGAAAATCCTTAAAACTCACAATATAATCATTATTGTGTAATTTTTATTATAAAACTCATAATGATTACGGTCCCAGCTTTCAACTGATTACACATTTTTTTTATTTACAAACTATTAAAATTATAGTTTTTAACGCTTTTAAAATGTAACGAATAGCAATTGATTTGGTCAGAAAAGTCTGATATATCGCGACTCTTTTTAAACTTTACTTAGGTTACTTTTTTTAAGCCCTCATCTAAAAATTTTTAAGACTGAATTAATTCATACAAAATTTCTGGGTGGACAATTCTGAAATGTATTACCATTACTTAAGGAAGTATAGAAATTTAAATTGAAATAAAAAACTTTAATGTAAAAAAAACTTAATTTTTTATATATTGTATAATTACTTTTCTCATAGTAAGCTTTGTTTAGACAAAAGCCATGTGACAAATTTATAACTTTAATTTACCAAAATTAATGGCCACACATGTTTAAACTTTAAATATATTTGTTGAACTTTAAATTGTTACAAGTTGTTTTTGTTTAACACGAAACTATAAAACACGTTAAAAAAAAACGAACAACATGTTAAAAAATATCAACCATGAAACTGTAAAATCCGAGGAGAAGTCAATTTAGTTACACTATTTAAGTGTACAAAATCCATTTTATTCACTTGAGCAAAAAAAGGTCTTCTCCACTAAACACGATATAATGGGGAGTATAGTAATGTTGCACACAAATCTTACAGTGATGTCATTGTTGTAAAAAAGATTTGTTTTTATGATTTTTGGCATGAAGAATAAAACAACAAAACTTGGAATTACAAAAAAAAAAAATAGTATAATCGTTAATGGTAACATAAGTTTTAAGACTTTATGAAGAAAACTTCACAAATGCATTAAAAAAAATACTTATAAAATTATAAACTTTGGTTAGAAATGCATGCAATATTAAGGGTATTCAGGTATTTAGGTACAAGAGGTACACACGCGGAACTTCTGCTGTAAATATTTGCAGTTGTTTAAGTTGTAGTACAGTAATCTTTATTTTTAAGTGAAAAAACAGTCATTTGTAGAAGAAATTTAATTTTTGACTACATATGTAGTTCATTTCAAAAAGCAAACCACATCAAATTACTGTATTATGATTTTACAATAATTTATACAGTAGTTTTTTTTACTTAAAAAAATAAATGTTTGTTTATTTTTTACTGCATATGTGGTTCATTTATACTACAATTGTGGTTCAATTTCTGAACAGTAAAAAACAAATGACAATGTTAGTTGAATTTACTGTATCTTTCAGTGAATCTTTAAGTGAAATTTCATTTGTTTTTAACTATTTACCTACATAGTATTCAAATTGTAGAGTAAACCATGGTTTAATTACAAGGATAATACCCTCCTGCAGACGCGGATCCAGGGCAAATGAGATATTTCCTGCCCCAAAATTAAAATGCAAAAAATATTTAAAAAGTTTGTTAAAAATACTCTAACTTCCCTCCCCAAAATCTTTTTCTAAACTCCTGCACAATATAATGTTGGGTAAAAAAAACTTTAGTATGACCAATTTGAATACTGAAACTAAACAATTTCTAATGATGAGCTTCCAGAGTAAAAACCTTCATCTTATTTAATATAATGTGACATATAGGTTTATGATCATGTATTAGTATTGAATTTTGTGTTTATGTTTATCAATTTTTAATTAAAACTTGAATTAATTAAATTAATTAAAATTTTGACGATTTCAAATGTACTTGTAGTTGAGTCTTAAAATTGTATTTTTAGTTTAAATTTTAAAATTAAAAATTTTCAGCACAAAGTTTGATATGTTGTTCCGAAATTTATAAAATTTGAAACATAATTTGAATTATGCATTAGAACTTTCAAAACCTACAAATTAAATTGAGATTATCTAGTTTAAATTGTGCAAATTTTAAGTTAAATGTTGAATAACTTAAAAATCTTAATTTTAATTTGAATATTCTCATAATTGTTTTATTTTTTATTTTTTTGAAACAATAGGCGTTCTTTAAGACTCGTTTTTAGCTTGAAAAGTATAATTCATTTTATGTTTAATATTAAATTGAATTACAACGTGTAATTTGATATAATTGGATGAGGACAAAATTCGGATAAAATTTTATCAAATCACTTCTAATTGTATCTAAATAAATCCAATATGATACAATTAGATCTAATTTGATACAATTTAATCGGGCCATTTTTCGCATAAAATTTTATATAATTATGTTTGGGGTCATATTAATTTATATAAACCAATATGCAGCTCCATACAGTGGCGTTCCCAGGATTTAGTTTCGGGGGGCCCAACATATATTTTTTATGAAAAATGTTTGATAGTTTAAAATATTAAAACGCAACATTTTCTACATATTTGAAACTTGTTTTGTTGGGCAAGTCCTCCAGATTTCATAGAAATATGGATATAAGGCATAAATGGACAAAAGTAATAAAAATTGGTAAGAAACATAATGGTCCCATCGCATATTTAGTGGGTATAAATGGATTTCATAGATGCTCGAAATTTTTTTGTTTTAAAACTTTTCACTATTTATAGTACTCCAATGCAAAGCTTGACTACAGTTTGTATTTCATTTGATACCAAATTTGTATATTTTTTCGTTGGAATAAGCATGAAAACACGCAAATCACGGAAAATTGGGTTATTTTTTCCGCATTTTTAACCACTAAACGGGAAATTGGCTACTAAAAATATATCTTCGCTTGAAATATATCTTTATATCTTTTATAAAGTCATATTTTTTACCTTGTTTTGACTTTTTACAATTTTAACAAGATGTTTTACTTGAAAAACTATCAAAACCTTTAAAAATTCGCTATTTTTATACAATATTAAAAATTGGGGAATTTTTTTTTTTAATTTTTTCTCCATTTTACATAATAATTTTTTATTAAAACCGGTTTTATAAAAATCTTCTTTTTCGGACAAACCACTAACCTATTTTCTAAACTCGTGGGTTTTTTGGGCCCTCTAACTGTATTCGTTTGATTTTTGACACATTAATTAATATTACCGCGCAAAAATAATTTTGTAATTGCGACAAAACTGGTCTTGTAAACAAAAGCGATCTTTTAATTTTATCGACTAACTAAAACTCAACCCCAATATAATCCAAAGTTTGTATATTTAACTTTTTTTATTTTGTTAATAATAAGCAAAAAAGATCTGCTAATTTTATTAGTTTCTTCTGCAGCCGAATTGTTATCTAGTTTTCATGAGCTTTTTCCGCTATTTTTAAAGTTTTATTTCCATGACTGTAATGTAATTTTGTTTATGGTTAATAAAATTTTTCATAAAAATTTATGAATTTATGAACCAAAAAAAATCGAAATCATTTCGAGGGGCCGGGCTGTTAATAAAAGGCAATATTTTTATTTAATTAATGTTTCTAATCACTGTCAAAAAAAAGTTAAATATAGTAAAATATGGATACCAGCTGTAACGTACACGAGGGTAGGTATTATGTGTTGGCCGAGAATTAGACCCTGCGGGCAAGCTGATAGCATTTTAAGAAAAACGCTTCCGAAATAATGACGTACAGCGGCAAAAGTTATCATGAAGCTAAATATTTTTTTAAAATTATAATCTCGAGTTCAATCGAATTGAATACCCCTACTATTTAGTATATAAACAAAAACAATAGCAGTTTGTCTTTTTTGTGGTTAAAAGAAAGTAAACTTATGTTTAAATAAAATAAACTTATGGTTTATTTGGAGTGTATTCGTTTTTTGCTTAAACAACATTTGAACATTGTACCCTGGTAGTTTATTCCATAAAGTATCAAGGTACTTCTAATATCTTGTATGTCTGTACGAAAAATATGCTTGAATAAGCATTTTGTTTTTATAAAACGTTCTTTAAAAATCAACATGATCATGATGATGATGATCATCATCAGTATTTTATAATTCTTTTGTATGGATTTGAACTTTTAAACCGGTTTAAAATAATCGACCGACCTGATAAAATGATGCGCTTTATAATTTCCATCTGCATTTGTGGTGAAAAGAGGATGGAAAAACAAAATGAATGTTATATGGGGGATTTAAAAAAAATTGCTTTGACTTTTTTGTTGAAAAGTCGAAAATTTGTTTGTTTCAAAATGATGTATATTTTTTTTTTATAAAGCTTAGGTCTGTTCCTTTAAGAGCTTTGTGGTCGCTTAGTGGCATGCGAAAGTGCGGTACTTTTTACTCTTTTCTGCCAAAGTACGGTACTTTTTACTCTTTAATCGATTTTCATAAAATAAACACATTTCTAATCTGCTAATAAAAACCTATAAAGCATGCTTACGAACGAAATCAAGGCCAGTTTTTTTTTTAATTCTTTGATTATTTAACAAAATACATTTTCGATTAAATAAAAAAAAATAACTCGATATCTTGTTACGCTCAAAAACTATATTATTTTAAAGTATAATTCACAATGGACCGTATTGGTCTCCGAGTGGAGATGTGCCCTTGGGCACATAACCCTTCCTAACCTAACCTAACCTAACCTAAAGTATAAATAAAAAAAAATGTTAGCGATTTTTCCACAAAAAGTACCAACAGTCTTTTAGGTCCAAATAAATACTTTCTTTTTAAACATATAAAGCCTGCATAAAATTTTTAAAGGCCTTTTTAAGCAAAAGAGATTTGTGTTAAAAAATATTTGATTTGTATATACTTTTCCACCCAGCCGCTTCTAAAATTGCCATATTTCTAAAGCAAATATCTAAAATTGCCATATTTCTTAAGCAAATATCTATTATAACCCACTGTTCCAAAATTTACACGCCTCTAATTAGGTAGCGGAAGTGTTTGTAGATACTCCAAAATCTACCTAATTTATTGGATAAGTTCCTTTCAAGCCCCGCCTTAAATGCAGACATGGTACATAGCAAGAAATCAAAAAAATCGCAGTTTTGGAAATTTTAATTTTATTTTTGTGAACTGTGGTATTGGTTACAGCAAATCTTAAATTCTGACATCAGTTTCATATTTGTGACTTAAAATCCATAAAATCATTGAATTGCGTCTATTAATAAATATTTTATTGAATAGTGAAATTTTATATTTGAACAAACTCCGCAAATGTTGCCTTTCTGTTAGGATTTCCCAAGAATCAGATTTAGTACTAATGGTAGAAAAAAACTTGGGAAACCCTAATTGGGAAGTAACATTTGCGGATTTTGTTAAAATATAAATTTTCACTATTCAATAAAAAATTGATTAATAGACGTAATCCAAAAATAAAATTAATATTTAAAGAAATGTGCAGACAGCAATGTCTGCATTTAAGACGGGACTAGAAAAGCACTTAAAAATGGCCCACTTATAATCTGGACTCACAAATGTGTTAATTATAAATTTATTAAGCTTTAAAAAAAAATATAAACAAATCTTTAATATCTTAATAAATACAAAAAATAATTGACATATGACATAAAATGTTATGGATTTTGTTAAACATCCATCTATATTTCATAAAAATTTTGTTACAGCTTACTAGCTTTCCATTTGCGTAAACTGCAACAAATTTATTTGTGTTTTCTTTTGGTAATAGTTTTACCGATATAACTACGATGCCAAATAATGTCGGCATTTGAGATAGAAAAAGTCTGTGGTCCAGGTAAATATTTTTACTGATAGTCCATTTTGTGAAAAAACTCAAAATAGTGTTGATAGAAACTTCCGAAAACGCAAAATTGTAATGCGATTGTCAAACCATATACACATGGGGACAGAAAAATAGGTGTGAACTTTTTTATTTGAAGTAGAGTATGGTTTTTATATTTTTTGTTATTTAATTTCATATTTCAGATTTATTTATAAAGTAAACATATTTCATGTATTTAAAAATTAGTTTAGAGTTAAGATAGCACTAAAAAAAATTAAGCTAACATAAATTCAAGAAATTCGTTCATTTTTATGTGGACAGTAAAATAGGTGTATATAAAAAAACTCAAAAATAACATAACAATTTATACATGAAAGTTACTGTTTTGAATAAACATCAAACCAGGCAGTTAATATCCTGTATATCCACCATTATTTTTAAGGACAGCTTCAATCCTCTTAGGCATGGATGAAATAAACTTACGACAAGTCTCTACAGGGATATTATACCATGCTTTTTGAATATTTTCCCATAATTCTTTTTTATTACGGCAGGGAAGCTTAGAAAGCTGTCGCTTGAGTTCACCATAAAGGTTCTCAATGGGATTAAGGTAGGGGGACTGACTTGGCCACTCAACAACGTTCAAATTATATTCCCGAAACCATTCACTCACCAACTTTGATGAGTGTTTCGGATAATTTTCCTGTTGACATCTCCATACTGGTGGCATATTTTCCTCAGCATATGGTCTGCTTACACCTATTTTACTTTCCACATGTGTATAGGTGTTTTGAGCAGTATGTATTTTCCCAACATACCAATTATTTTAAAAGAGAACTTTTTTGTAGCCAAACTTTAAATTCTAGTAAACAAATCCAAAATCCTAACAAACATTTAGTTGTGCCCTTAACCACTTGCATGCAAAAAATACCGTTTTCGTGCAACTTCTTTCGTTTTGATATTTTGTTTATTCGTTGCATTTTCTACAGTTCTTAATAGCATAACTTCAGAATGAAAGGAAGTAATATCTGTAATATTTCTAAAATCACATATAAACATCAATTTCGTAATTACATCTGGGGCGTTGTTATGTCTGTTTAATTTTGTCCAGAGTTAAGTGGATCTTTCTTTATCCAATAAATTAGGTATATGTTGAGTACCTCCAACCGCTATCTATTTCCGCTATATAATTGGTGGCTTGCAAATTTTGGAATCGTGGGTTAAAATAAATATTTGGCTGGTGGAAAAGTCCATACAAATCATATATTTTTTTAACAAAATCTCTTTTACATAAAAATATCTTTAGGAATATTATGCATACTTTATATGTTTAGAAAGAAAGTAGTATTTATTTAGAGGTAAAAGACTGTTGGTGCTTTTTAGGGAAAAAATCGTAAAAATTTGATTATTTTTAATTTATACTTTAAATTAATGTAGTTTTTGAGTGGAACAAGATATTGCATTATTTTTTTTTTTTAATTTAATCGAAAATTTATTTGGTTGAATAATCAAAAAATTAAGAAAAAATTGCTTTGATTTTGGTCCCGTTATTCGCAAAAACTGGACCTGATTCGGACCAAATTTTGAAATTGTCATTTTCAAATGGGAATATCTCAGGAACTTTCAGATATAACCCACAACGGTAAGCATGTTTTTTGTAGGGTTGTACTAGCAGATTAGAAATGAGTTAATTTTATGAAAATCGGATATAAAACAAAAACATTGAGAGCACTCAAAATTTTTTGTACAAAAATTGCACTACTTTGAAAGAAAAGAAGACCGCAAAGCTCTTAAAGGAAAAGACCTAAGGTTTCTAAAAAAAAATAACCCACTGTGAAAAAAAATCAAACAAATTTTTGACTTTTAAAAAAATAAATTTTTTTTGTTTTTTATTTTTTTTTTTAAGATTGAAGAAAAAATCCTTGACCGATTGCGCTAAAATTTTATGTCATAACTTCTACCCAATAGGACTCAACTTGGTTCAAGTTTCATCTCGATCCCTAGACATCGGTTTTAAAAGTTCGCTCATTTGAGATGAAATCCCCCATATATAAAACAAAAAAAAAAAAAAAAAAAACAAATAACCAAGAAAATACAAACAGAATAAACCTAATCTTAAAACCACAATAAATACCGTTATATTTACTGCATACACTCGACTCCATCCATATACTAGACACATTTAGACCCAAAAAAAAAAAAAGAATTACGGTTACAAAAATTAAAACTAACAGGGGAGCAACTAACTAAAACCAAGCACTAAACAATAAGTGAAAGGTCGTCCAATTGTTGTTGAACACATTTGTTTTTTGTTAGTTGTTGTATACACTTTATTCTCTCTAGAGATCTTTATTAACATTTTCAGCGGAAAATATGGTTAAAATAAATAAATAAAAAAAAAGCCAACACAATAGACTCTTTGAACCAATAAACAAATTTGAAAATAGTTTATTACAAGTAGTGACGTTCAAGCCATGTTAGTGGTTATTAAATTTATTTTCAGTTGGCTAAGCGCATGTGCAAAGCTTTTTCTTTTTGTTTTTTAAAACCACAAAAATTTAAAAACCATAAAAAAATGTTAATAAATGCATTTAATTATTGCATATAATTTGAAATTAAGTAGTAGAAAAATAATTATGTATATCTTATATGAAATTTTTTTTATGTGGTTTTTAGCGATTAAAAGAAAGTTTTGAAATAATATTCTAATATTTTTTACATAAATGGAAAGTTATTAATAATAAGTGGAGGTTTTAAAAACTTACGACACACCTTTCAGATAAAGGTCTTTCAAATTTTATTGTACTTGATATTTATATTCTATTAGTTAATGTTGAGTTCAAGTATTTTTTCTTTTTGCAAAATTCGTTATAGATAGTTCGCGTTTTGTCGTTGGTGTGTTTTCAAAAAAAAAAAAGGGTAATAAGTAGTGTCCGACCGAACAGTTCAGCCAGAAAATGCATTTGGTCTGTATTCGGTATTTTAAAGCATTATGGACAAATTTGGCGGATGGAAAAATGTTTATTGGACTGATTAGATGCTATTTTGAGTGTCAAATTTGAAGAAAAGTCTGTAGTTAAGCAATGAATTCACTGTTCGGCCTCAGAAAATTCAGCCAAATTGAAAATAGTTTGGCGGCCGAACTTTTAACTTTATAGCTAAACTTCGGCTTTTCTCTTAAATTTTATACACAAAATCGAATTAAATCGGCTTAACAAACATGTTTCCAATACCAAAATTTGTCATCATTGCCTCTAGATATCAAAAAACCGACAAAATATAGTTTTTTGGCCGAACTGTTCGGTCGGACACTAGTAATAACTATAGAACTTCTATAATATACCACATACAAATTGGAGGAGTTATAGGGGAAGACTTATGCTTTTATAATATTGTCATTTGAGACACCCTGTGCTTACACAGCGTGATTGCTATGACACCAAAGTTGACCTCATCGCATATAGAAATTTTTTAAGTGCTTTCTACTTTGGCAAATGTGAACCGATTTGAACAAGTTATATCTCTTATTACTTAAACGATATTTGATGTTAAAAATTAAAATGTTAATTTGTCCCTTGATTTTTTTAGTTGTTGGCCAATATATGTTTTGTTACCAAACCAAATAAAAAAAATAAAATTTGTGAGATTACTAATATATTCAGAAACAAACTTCGGAAAAGATTTTTAAATTATCTGGAATAGCTTAGCAATGAAAAATGCGAAAATTCAATATTTTAAAAAAACTCTTTAAAATCGTCAATTTTTTTCCGAAAATATACCTTAATTCATTTACGTTTTTCTCAGAACTTATTAATAATTAAATGTTACTATTACATTTATAAAAACCTAATTGCTAATAAATGTAAGATCTTGTGGGGATCAGCGCTAGATCGATTTGATTTTCTGTGGCTGATTGATAAATATACTTGATCAAACCTTGAGTTTCTTGTGGGTGATGGATTAGAATGAGGCTGAAGATGACCAAGTCGCTTAGGTCCAAAGTGCGGCACTACCTCTACCGCTGACCCCCACAAGATTTTTTTCACCTTTTCTTACATTTATTAACAATTGTTAATAAATGTAAGAAAAGGTGAAAAAATAATTAATTATTGTTTTCTATTTGTAATAAAAACATTTTATTATAATCTCAAACCTGACAATTCAAAATGAAGTGTTTTATATAATTAATTATGGGGTCATATTAAATTAGATAAAACTATATAAAGCTCCATATAATTTTTTTTCTCGGGTTCTTAATATTATTTTGTGAACTTTTCAGGTTCTACTAATTTTTTGCGGTATTTAATATATTATAAGCAAAATATATTTAACTTCTTCTATGATAATTCGTTGTCATAATAATCGTAATGACAAATTCATATACATAAAATAATTGCAAAATATTGTTTCGTCGACTTTGATGAAATACAACAGCATATTTGCTTTTAGCGCAACAATGTTGCAAAAAAAAACATCTCGGTCTTTCCCAAACGTTAAATCATTTTGCATTTTTTTTATATCTTTTTATTATAGATACAATATTGATAAGATTTTATTATGAATTTTGTGATTTGTTATTTATATTTATGGAGCTTTCTACAGTAATTGTCCGGCTAAAAAAAAGTATATCGCATAAATGTAAAACTTCTTAGTGAAATAGTAAAATCCAAATAACTGGTTGCAGAACAACCTATACTGTATTATAACAGGTTCTAATTTCTGTTCTTCAACTGGGTCTTTTTATATGAAGTTTGTCCCATTTGCAATAGGTTCTTTACCTCCAAACAAGAACAGGTTGCTTTAGAACCGGTTCTTGAACCAGTTATAGAACTGGTTCTGGGAGAGTGACACCTTACACTTAGACTACCAGGAACCTGTTCTAGAACCGGTTCCATGTAACCGGTGGTAAAAGAAGTTGTTCTAGAACAGGTTCAGAGGTAATCTGTTCTTAAAAATTTTGCTGGATTACAGTATTTGCAATCCCATATGATTCAAGTCAAAAATCTAACAAATTTTACAATTTTTCCAAACAGTTAGCGAAGTTGGCGTGGTTAAATGTTGACAAACTTTGCGTTCAGTTTAAGTAAACTATTTATAATAATTTAACTGAATTTGGAAAATGTTAGAAATTTAACTATATCAATAGATTTTTTAAGGAAATTTAAAAAAAAATCTAGTTTTTTAGGGGAAAAAAAAAAACTAATTTTTTAAAAAATTAACTAGTTCGAAATTTTTAATGTTATAAAAAACTTGACTTATCTGAACACCGGCTTTTTTCAGTTTATTTATTTCTAAAAATCTTTAGATGTTATTCTTTAGATACAGAAAGTTTCATTATGTAACTGGGATTAGTTTTGGAGAAAATACTCTTTGAATATTGTCCTTCTGCTGTATTAGAAATGTTATTATATATTTGATTAATGTAGCTTTAAAAAAATTTAGAAACAAAATCAATTTTTAAAATTAGCTGATTTTTGGCAATTTATAAAAAATATGAAATAACTGGTTTTAGGTACAAAAAAAAATATTACACAATTTTATATTTTTTCATTGTCCTAAAAAAAATTGGTGCAAAATGTCTCATATATATTAACAATTAATTTCCATTTTATCAATTTTATACTATCATTTATTCTGCACTAATGTTTATAAATAAATATTGATATTATAAGCACTTTTTTTTAGAAATTTATCGCTAAAAATGTAAGACAAAGACTTTATCAGTTATTATTGATTTAACCTTAAAATTAATAATATTTATAAATTCTGGCGTTAATAATGTCACGCGTTTTGCTAAAATTATAACTACATAGAGAAGCAAATATTTGAGATATTGCACAAATTTTATATTGAACTAATCTTGCATTTAACTGATCAGGATACGGAATAAACTATATATTAATTTTCATTTTCAAGTATTAGTATGCGATATTTTAATAAAACTATTATACAAAATCGAACATCAAATATTCGGAATACGATATACCGCGAAAATTTAAGTTATTTAAGTTCAAGGGTGCTTATGATTAATAATTGATATATATAAAAATTGGTCATAGTTTTATTAGTTAAAATTAAATTCTTTCAATTTTGTTTCTTCGTTCTCATCGGGTAAAACGTTGATCTTTTTCCTTCAAAATTTGGGTAAATCTTCTACCCCTTCTACATTGGTCCTCTGAAAATTTTCGGTGACGCGAAATGAAACATGTAAGGACCTAATTAGATAAAGTCTGCTTTAAATTAGCGGATGATGATATTTTTTAATTAATAAATAAACATTGCACCGTTTTGTTTAACAAAAAATAAATGATATCGAACTTGAATAATGTTGCTCACATCATAATTTAGGACAAAAGATCGAAAAATAAACTTTTAGTTTTAATTTTTTTAAATTTAAAAGTAAAACACAATTTTAAAAATGTTTTAATTTTTGTTTTAAAAAAAAATTATATTTTCAATTAAAAATAAAAATTTTTTAATGAATTTTATATTTTCAATTTAAAATTGACTGATTATTGACACTGTGTTTTTTTTCGATCCTGTACTATTAAACGGCTATATTTTTTTATTGGCTATAGATAATTAAGTGGCTTAAAAATCTTCAAATAATTAAACATCTTGACTACAATTGTGAATTAAAATTTTTTTTTTAAATATTTATTCAGACTTGGCAAAAGTTTATTTGAAAAATGGAGTTTTTAATTTTTTGATGGGACCTTTTTCAAATTAATTTAAAAATGTGAAAATGCCAAATCTTTTATATTTTTGATTGTTATGTTGATGAAAAAAATATGAAAATGTATTTCATCGATTGTATTTATTTTTTGAAAGTCTGACCGATCGGACAATCAATTTTTCAAATACACAAAGTCTAAAATAAAATGTTCTTATATTATTAAAAAAAAAAATAAAATGTTCTTATATTTTTGAATACATATTTGTTCACAAAATTATACAAAATTTAAAATTTTCAAAATATTCTGTCAAAATTTAAACTTTTTTGGCTTATATTTCCACTAGAGGGCGCTCTTAGACAAAAAAAATACTAAAATTTCTATATAAATATCTGTAAAGTTCAGTAAAAAAATGTCCAGCTGATGTATGACTTGCCATTCATGAGTTTAGAAAATTTTAAATGAATTTGGGAATTTTTATTTTAAATTGAGAAAATTCTAAATGAGATTTGGATTTTCTATTCAAAATTTAGGAAATTTTCAAATTAAAATGAGATTTTTTAATTAAAATTAAGAAAATTCTAAATAAAATTGAAATTTTTATTTGAAATTGAGAAAATTATTTGTTAAATTGAGATTTTACATTGGTGATTAAGAAAATTACAATTGATATTGAGACTTTCCATGTGAAATTGAGACATTTTCTTTTTAATTAAACTTTTTAATTTAAAATTAGGAAAATTTAATATGAAATTCCATATAAGAATGGGTAAGTTCAGAATAAAGTTGAGAAAAAAATTATATTAATAGTTCCAAATAAAGTTTAGAAAAAAATTATATTAATAGTTTTTTTTTTCTTTCCAAATAAAACATTTAAACCGTATACAGTGGTGTTCAAAACATTTGCAACTGAAATCATGGTTTGGGTAATTTATAATTTTTTTGATCAAAAAGATTTGTGGTATAAGTTTTTGTTTTTTTTATTAAATTCAGTTATAGCATATTATTTTACAAATACAAAAAAATTATTCATAACTTCTCAAAAAAAAAAGAAGTAATTTTAACAAAATAAGTCGATAGTGCAGTGTTCAAAACATTTGCAACTCTTAAAGTAATTAACAGGAAATACAAACAATGGTTTTAGCGCTCAGTATTTTGTAGCGTAGCCATTATTTTTTATAACTTCTGAACACCTCTTAGGCATTGAGGCAATGAGCTTTTTAATAAAATCGTCAGAAATTTTATTCCACTGCTTCGCCAACTCGACGAAAAATTCATCACCATTACGGAATACTTTATTCCCGATATTCCGTTTTACAATCATCCACATGTTCTCAATCGGGAGATTGAGTCGGCCACGACATGATATTAATTTCATTTTTCTGCAGCCAAACTTTTACAACCCCCCCCCCCTTGTGTTTTGGGTGGTTGTCGTAATGGAAGTTCCATGAGAGTGGCATTTCCCATTCAGCATACGGAAGCATAACTGAACTCAAAAGATCTCTATAGATTGTGGCCGTCATTGTGCTAGTAATGCGGTGAATTGGGTCAATCCCATTTCCTAAAAAACACCCACACACCATAATGTTTCTACCTCCGTGCTTCACTGTGGCGGTTGTGTATCTGGAATTAAACTTTTCGCCTCGTAGTCTTCGAACATTGGTTCTTCCATCTAATCCCCGAAGTTGAATTTAGACTCATCTGACCACAATAAATTTTTCCATTGCTGTTGAGAGCAGTTCAAATGGGTGCGTGCAAAGTCAAGCCGAGCTTTTCGGTTTTTTCCGATACAAATGGTTTTTTTGTACATATATAATTTCTAAGACCATATTCTCGGGCGCTTCTTTTAATGGTGGGAAGACTGGCATCTATTAAAAGTTCAGTTTTAGCTTCTCTTGTAACTGCTTTGGGATATTTCGTAAAAAAATTCTTGACTTTCCGATCTTCTCTTACAGTTGTAATACGGGGTCTTCCACCTTTATGAGTTGTGTGGATGTTACCACTATTAACAATGCGGCAAATCGTTGATTTTGGAACGGAGTACATTATAGAAATTTCATTTTGGGAAAGTCCATTTTGAAAATCATTTAAAACTTTTGATTTAAAATCAGAATTGTATTTATTTCCTGCCATTTTTTACAAAAATTATTCTTACGATGTTTATGCTTCCAACATCTTATTACAACTATTAAAGAACAATAATTATAATAAATTTGTTTAAAAAATGTAACGGCCTGAATCTCATATTAAAAAGGAATACGATTACCGTTATATCCTAGCATTTGTTAGTATAAATTGTTTCGTTAAGAGTAAGAATAATGAGAGTTGCAAATGTTTTAAACACCTGCATTTTGAATACATCTATTATTATTAATTTGTTTGTTGTTTTAATTTATCGGAATTAATTTTTTTTATTTGTTTAACATAAAACAATGTATGAAGAATATGTAAAAAATAAATATCAGTAACTAAGTGTGATTTGAAGAAAATAAATCAATGAAAACAACAAATGCGGTCTCAGTTTTAAATGTTTTGACCACTACTGTATCTCGAAAAGAGATTCACTAATTTCCGAAAAATTTCTCGATTACAAATGGAATTTTCTCAGTTTGAAGTACAAAATTTCCATTTTATTTAGATTTTTATCAATTTCAAAATAAAAATTCTCAATTTCATTCGAAATTTCTAAATTTTAATAAAAAATTTCTCAATTCCAGTACAAAATGTTGTAGTTTCAAGTCTTCAAAGTATATTTTTTTAGTATTTTAATGCGTTTTTAGAAAAACAACTCCTCTAATATTAGTTTGGTTAACACTGAAAATGTTTTGTTACCGCGTGTTATGTATTTTAAAAAAGCTCCATATGGTCTAGAAGTTTAATCTACAATATCATTTACGAGTAATACTCATAATTGAACTAATATTGGCATACTTTCAGTACAATTTTTTTATTTTCATAGTACTCATATGTATTTTAGCAACAATAATCAGTAAATAAATGTTGACTTTTTAATGAAGTTTCCTGACCTACACACTCTTTCTACCATGTACAGTGAGCGCCGGAATAAAGTGTACACGATATTTTTTTTATTTATATATTTTGTTATTGGTTCATTTTTATTGTGTGTTTTTTCTAAAGAATTAAGAAAGGAATTTTTAAATCATGAAATGTTTAATTTAAAATTGTTTAAAATTTTGATTCACACTGTCTATGCGGTCTTTTTATATTGTTTACGAGTAGTAATATTTACTTTTTTTAAGCCAGTTAAGGCGTGTGTAATAAATCATAATTTTTTTCTTCTTCTTTTGCTTCATTTGTCTTCATCTTTAATGAAGGAAACAACAAGAAAGGCTTAAAACAATATTTTATAATCTTATGACTTTAATCAGTTGTTTATTATTAAATTACAAACATAAATTTTGTACGAAACTTTCGTCCGTATAATATGTATGTATCTCTTTAGCTATGGTTTAATTCAAAAGTTATTAAATGCCTCATTAGGATTATGAAATATGTTTTTTTTACGTATTTAGATTAAACTAACTATTCACGCAGAGATAGATATGGTAGCAATATAATCAAGGCTATACTAAAAAAATTCCCAAAATTTGAAATTTTGAAACATTTAAGTTTTTATTTTATTTAATTATCGAATATCATTAACCCACTGTAGCTAGGATTAGAAAATTAACCACGATATTGATAAAAATGCGAAAAAAATGTGTGCTGCGAATCTATTCCAGGATATTTATAGAAAATTGATTATTTTGTAGTGTCAGACCGAACAGTTCGGCCAGAAAATGCATTTGGTCTGTATTCGGTATTTTTAAGCATTATGGACAAATTTGGCGGATGGAAAAATTGAAGAAAAGTCTGTAGTTAAGCAATGAATTCACTGTTCGGCCTCAGAAAGTTCGGCCAAATTGAAAATAGTTCGGCGGCCGAACTTTTAACTTTATAGCTAAACTTCGGCTTTTCTCTTAAATTTTATACACAAAATCGAATTTAATCGGCTCAACAGACATGTTTCCAATACCAAAATTTTGTCATCATTGCCTCTAGATATCAAAAAACCGACAAAATATAGGTTTTTGGCCGAACTGTTCGGTCGGACACTATAATTTTGTCAAAATTTTAATTTTTTCATAAAATTTGGCATAATTATCGGGAAATATCACTTACAAGGAATGAAACCTGGATATGTTGTTGAGGGAAAAAAATATTAGACAAGTATTTTTTTAGATGTGCAATCACAAGTTTAAAAGGGGTGTCAAAACTTAAAAAAATTTTCTATAAAAACATGTCTAAAATTTAAGAAATTCATATTTTTTGCACGTTGCACTATGGGGATTTGATTTGGAATTGTTGGCCAAAAGTCTATTTTTTATATGTTTAAAAAAATTTTTTTTTTGATAACATTATAAAGTAAATTAGTTAAAAGTAGGGTGGGACATTTTTGTTTTACCAAACCCTTTTAGCGCTAGTACGTAAGCGTCAAAAACAAATTTTAATTAGTATACCCTTCACCATGTGATATGTGATGAGGGTATATCCACCTAGTTCAAAAGTGACTCAACTCAAAATTTTTCATTTTTCAGAAATCGAAAAAAAATATTTGCAACTTTATACCAGTTGAAGCATAAAGAAAGACAAAACTGTTTTTTTACACAGAAAAAACTGATATTTTTTTTACACAGAAAAAACTAAAAACTAAAAAACAATTAAAAAATGTATTGAATCAATTAATATTTTAATTGATTGTGCACCTATCACGGCAATGATACTATCAATTAAACCTTTTATTAAAATTAAGAAGGGAAAAAAAGTTATAAATAGCTTCTACAAAAAAAAATATGATACTCACAAAAAAGTGTGTGATATATACGTTGGTATGTATGTTTTTTGCAATTCTGAGTCTGTTTGTGTGTGTGCTTGTTTTGTTTGTTAACTTCAAATGCATTTGGTATTTTATACTGAAAATTTTCTATTTATGCATACAGTGTATGAAAAAATAATATGATAATTGCGTCTAAAATAAAATATGTATTTATATATTTAAAAGTCAATTAAAATATTAATTTATTCAATTAAATGTTTGTTTAGAAACAAATTAAATGCAAATCAAATCTTTAATTAGATATTTTAGGTTTATAATTTTTTCTGCGTATAGATAAACAAGTGTATTGTGCATAGTTTAAGCATATAAACCCGAAAAATTAAAATTTTGAGTTGAGTCACTTTCCGTTTCAACCTCATCGAAATAAAGATCTTAGAACCCTTAAAGTATATATATTATGGAACCTTATTGAATTTTAAGCCGATTTAGCGATGTCCGTCTGTCTGACCGTCTGTCTGTTGTAACGGCGATCACTGCCCGAAAACGCAATAGGGACTGCTCATTTTCACCTAGATTGATCTACATTTTTTCGAAATATTTGGTGTTGAAAATGAGCAAAAGCGATCCAGTGGTTCAAAAGTTATGAGTGAAAACGTGGAAATACCTCTAAATTTTCCATACAAATTTGTGTACTGTATATTAGTACAAAAAAAAATATATCGTGATATTTTTCCACCAGACGCTAAGAGGTGAATAATATTTAAAATTCACCTCAAATTTTTATTTCACCTCAAACTATTTTTTTCACCACAAAAACAGTTTTTCACCTCAAAAATGTTATTTCAACACAACAATATTCTTTTACATCCAAAAAATGTTTTCACCTCACAATAAAAATTGTTTCACGTCTGTAATGTTTTTTTTTTTCAATATTTTTTGTTTGTTTCATTTGTAACATATACACGGTGGATGGTTTTTTATTTCATTTTTGAAGATTAAAGTTATTACAATATTACAGTGTTTAAAATACTATTGTAAAATATTTTAAAATTTATTTCAATTTGCAATGGCGTAACTAAATATATAATGTACAAATTAAAAATTTAAAAATGTGGATTGCATATTTTTTAATTATTTGATTTTAAAAAAAAATAGTTTTTGTTTACAAATTTTTGGACTGCAACTTTTTTTTTGCATATATTTCCAAACTTCCATACTTTTTCAGAGTATAAAGGAACTCTTCATAGGTAAGATGTATTTGACCGCTTATCCATGCGGTTCTATAGGCAAATGATATTTAAATTTTAAAAACGTGTTAATTTGTATATATTTTTTTTATTTCATTTATTTATAACGCTATTCAACAAAATGGGGGCAACGATCTTGGGCGTCTGTGGTCCCTATATCATATTCGGAGCATTAGGGTAGTATAGAAAACCCCCCAAAAACGTATGTGGCTATGTGGGTACAGTCAACTTTTAAAGTTTTAAATTTGTTGACCAACTTTGTATTCTATAATACGCTAAAAACAGTATAAATATTCTTTTGTGCTTAACTCTGTGTTCGGGTCTGCACAATAAAAGCTATTGAGGATTTTTTGTCTTTGTAGAACTGATTAACCCTATATATTTTTTCAAAATATACTAAAAAAAAGGCTCTAAAACAGGGGCTTTGAGGATTAAAATGTTTCGGGAATATGTTCGGCTGCAAATTTCACTAGGGGTTACTGAAGACGAAAAAATCATTCAGAGATCGCAAATTGTGAGAATGTGAAATTGATTTTTTTCCCTTTTAGCAAAATGTTAAATGATGAATGATGTGTAAAATTATGTGAAAAAACTTCTTGTGTCATTGAGACTCACTCGTGACTTACCTTCATCGTGTGTGATAAATAGATAAAAGTAAAAATACATTTGTCCTGATGCTTATAGATGTCTAAATTTTTTAGTGTTGTTTTATACACATACATTTTTATAATTAATACATATATTTTTTTATTCCTTAAAAGAAGCCGTAATCATGTCCGATCATGCCAATTTTTTATACAGAGCCTAAATAACCTTGCCAAATTTCGGGTCGATGTCTCTTTATTTAGAGTTTTGGCCAGAAAATCCAAAAAAAAAACCCATAATGCGCTGTAAATTGTATACCCATAATGCCTATGCTGTGGGCCCAGGGTTGTTGCTTATTTGAAAAATTAAATATGGGCTATAAAAGCTCTTCGGTAAAAGTTGTGTTTACAATATAAATCAATAAAACAAAAAAGGGTGTTAAATTATATTTGGGATACATGATAGTTTATAAAAAAATTATAATTAAATGCAGAAGTAGTTTTTGGCGGAGTGAATTGACTGGTTATGAGGGTACTTTTTCATGGCAAAATTTAACCTTTTAAATCAAGTTTTAGTCAAAGTTTAAAAATAGCTTTTAGACATGCACAAAGTTACATGTTTATCAATATTAAGAGCATATAGATTGAAAAATATTTATCTCGAAACCATAGAAAGTGGCAAAAGTTTCAGGAAGAGCGATTGAAAACTATATATTTCAGTTAGTCATAATTTTTAAGAGCCCTATAAATAGACAATAAAACCGAGGAATAATTTGAAATAAAACTAATTCCTGAAGTTGCTTTTTGCATTGTATTACTTTGTATCTGTTGTGTATAAAATATTTACATACAAACATTTTTATTAATATCAGACGAAGTCTATGTTTGCCAACGAAATGGGTGATGTGGTCGATTCAAAGAGCTTAATGAGCCACAACAATATTTTTGACGGAAAAATGTTCATTTAAAAAGTTTATAAAATCTTTAACTATCCCCAGGAAAATTTTTTAGAACAGATTACCGTTGAACCTGTTCTAGAAAAACTTCTTTTACCACCGGTTACATGGAACCGGTTCCAGAACAGGTTCCTGGGAGTTAAAATGTATGGTGTCACTGTCCCAGAACCAGTTCTGCAACTGATTCTAGAACCGGTTCTAAAGCAACCTGTTCTTGTTTGGAGGTAAAGAACCTATTGCAAATAGGACAAACTCCATATAAACAGAACCAGTTGCAGAACAGAAATTAGAACCTGTTATACTACAGTATATGCTGTTCTGCAACCAGTTATTTGGATTTCACTATTTTACTGGTCTTTTATTAAAAATTGCTTTCACAAACTTATAATATAGCAACAGCTCGTCACTTTTTTCTACGTAAATAGAGTAACATAATGTGGAAACTCACCAAAATATCATCTTTAATCCATGCCGTTCTTGAAAAACCAAAAAGGCAAAATTTTTATAACAAATGGGCTAGGCTATTAAATAAAGAGCCTGAATTTTCTAAAAATTACTGATCCGAAAAATTTTAATTACAAGTGTCCAAAACGTAACATATAGTTTTACAGCGAAAAAGCGAAAAAGCGAAAATTCGCGACATTCCTCAACGAATCGTAAAAAACCCATATGAGCAAAAATTTATGAATATTTTCCTTAATCTGTGGTATCACATTTGTTTCAATTGTTTTTTGTGTTAATAATATTAAGATTTCAAGATGGTAAATTTTTTCGTTTCCAGTGGAACATTCGATTGGCAACAAATACTGTTGCTACAACCGACTCTGTTTTCTGGGTGAATGTAAAGATGGATATTTCTATTTTTTAGCCGGTATAAAAATTAAGTCCCCTGAGTCTGTTCAATGGCCCGATTTAAAAATAAAAGCTCTTTTATAAAATGGTAGCCATTGTTGCCACGGTTGTCAGAATTAAGAAATTAAATTTTAAAAAAAATAATAATAGTGATTTGTCTTTTTATCACAAACATTATGTTTTTAAAAAAGCATTTCTTTATTTTTTATAATCGGTTAATCTCTTCGAAGCATTCTATGATCTTTTTTGATGCAGCAATAAAATGTAATGACGCAGAGGAAGATTTTTGTTGAATATGGACATATCCGGAGAAAATCGAATTTAAAACTAAATATGGAGATTATAAGTGTTTTAAAAATTTGGCCCTTTTAAACACACTGTGGAGCAAAAGTTAGCCTATGTTTTAATATTTAAACTCAATGTGTATTTATTAAGAGAATTATAAAATTAAACTCAAATTGTATAGGAAATGTTCATCGGCTCACTTTTGCACCAAGACTATAATTATTTAAAAACAGTACTTTTATTGCAAAACTAATAATATATCGGGCAACGGAGAACGATAGCTGTCAAAAAGGCTACGCAAATTTAAATTTAAAATAATCAGGATAATAGTTAAAAATCATATCCTTAAAAAACGCTTTTAGACCAAAAGTAGACAAAATTTCTTAGAATGTGTGTAATAACACAAAATCATTATATCCTTAATAATTATCCTTTCGTTGGAATTTCAGCATTTAGATCTGAAATTTAAGTATATTTTTTATTGTGATTTAATTGTATTTGAAAAATATTAGATGTTTCACAATACCAATAGATTTTTTATCAATATTCTTAATTATATATATATATATTTTTAATTCAGAATTAGCTCTACATTTTTAGTCTAACAGAAACTAGTTTTGTTTCAAAATCGGCCAAAATTTTTTTTATAATTTTTTGTTTATGAAAAAAGCTTAGATGTGCTTCTATCTCTGCAGAAGGTTTAACCGTGTAAATAGGCTTCGATTTGCAGAAAATATTCGTTGAATATTGTACAACTTAAAAATTCAAATAAAAATTTGTTAGAAATACTAGGCGTATGATGAATTTTATTATATGTATTGTCGGATTCATCATACGCCTAGTTGTTCTGTCTAACATCTATTGTACATCTACAGTGGGGAGCACTTGTGAGAACATGTAAGTACTTTTTACAGCTAAAGATTCTGGTCGAAAAATATTTGACACTAGAAGTAAGGTATTCTGTTTTAAGATAAAAAGTAAGAGTAGTGTATTAGAATGCCGAATCGGTGAAGAATCGGAGCATTTTGATCAAAAACTACACTTGCCCCGTTAATATAGCTCGAACGCCTGATGTCGGAGAGTGATTCTGAGACCAGATTTAAATTCAGCGTACCTTATACTTTTACAAAAGTATACCTCAGTTCTAGTGTCAAATTTTTTTGCGGTATGAATATTTAGAGTTCGCCACTAAAATTTGATTTTTGGGATATGATCGCTTTTCTACGGGTTTTGTGTTAATAAAAACAATAGAGTAATTATTTTTTAAAATTTCAACTCCTTCCACATGCGCGCGGCGGATTTAGGGTCCTTTTTCTAGAAAGCAAAAAGAGCTGTATTCATATAAAATTTTAATTCACCTTTCGAATCTACAACAAAAATGTATTTAAAGTTTCTTTATAAGTTTCATGACAAAAATTTGATTTTTTCAAGAAACTTATAATTTTGTGACATGGTGTAATTGATGACAAACGATTTATGCAATATTTTCAGCACATTGATGAAACGATTTTCTCTGAGTGCATATTTGGAAAAGTCAGAATTTTGACTGTTTCCTAAAAATATGTGATGATTAACTATTATGTAGTTTCTAGTTATTTTGATAAAAATAAATAGTTTTTGAGAAAAAGAATAAAGGCAGAAAACATTTTTTAAAATTGTTTTAATAATTTTTCTGGTTATAACAATTTAAAGCTCATTGAGGTCATTGAAAACTACAATTGAGACTAACATGAAAACCTCCCAAACTCAAAAGAAAGTGAAGAATTTTCTTTATAAGCATATGAGTCATTCCATGTCAAACAATTTTTAATCTTATTTCAAATATAGTTGACACGTATTTTTGAAAAAAAAATTTAAAACTTTTTTTTTAAAAGTATAAGTGTCAAAAGTCAAAAAAAAATTAAAAATGCGCTGACATGTCGATATTTAAATTGATGCTTATGTTAATGATCCTGCACTCTACTTTTTTAAATGGCCCCACCAAAAAATAAAAATAATATATCAGCGTATACACAAACTTCTTCTAAATAAATGTTGAAATTTTCAGAGTGGAACGGGAAATTAAAAAATTTACGACACTTTAAGGTAAACTATTTTCAATTTTTTTTTTTGTATAACATGAATAACCTTTTGTATGTATGGTTTCCTACGTAAGTACGCTAAATCCATTGGTGTTAATCATTTAACATTAACGGGTCAAAAATTATGGCAGTTTTAAATTTCATGCAAATTAAAAATTTTAATTTTTGCTTAGGTTAAATAAAAGCTACATCAATTTATAGATGCCATTGCGTTTATCACATTTTAAAATATATATTACACATTAAAAAACATAAAAATACACTGAAAAAATTCAAAAGAACGCCGAGATTATTTTGGAAAACACGAATCTTTTGCCGGTTTAATGATATTTAGTTGGGTTTAGGGTCACTTCTTAGCAGGAAATCATATAACATACTTTTAAATTCGCAAAATTAAAAATTTTATATAAGAATGTTTTTGAATTTATGAAAATTTTGTTTGTTCCATAAAATTTAAAGCCCTTAGAATTGTTTGATGTCTTTTCGATTTTAGTAAATGGTGTTTTTTTATGGAGTTATAGAACTTTGAAATGGAATACAACAAAGATGAATTTTTTAAGTTGACATGAAATTTACTTTATTCGAAAGATAATCTTCTGACATTATAATTTTAATATGACTTCTGGCATATGACCGCCACGGCTGGCTCGGACGTAGTCTAATCTGGAGCTCCAATTTTCGATGACTTTTTCCAACATTTGTGGCCGTATATTGGCAATAACGCGACGAATGTTGTCCTCCAAGTGGTCAATCGTTTTGGGCTCATCGGCGTAGACTTGCGACTTCACATATCCCCACAGAAAATAGTCCAGCGGCGTTGATTTACACGATATTTTAGGCTAATTCACGGGTCCTAATGAAAATCGGGATCAACGGCAATCTTCTTTTGGGCCCATGCACCGAATTTACTACTTGCTAGGTGATCGTGTGGCTTCAATTGTTGCATGAGTTGGATTTAGTAAGCACTCAAAAAAGATCTCTCCGAAAAATCTTCCACAAAGCGGATGGACACATATCCAATTCCTGTGCATGATGACGGATAGACTGATTGCGGTCTTCCTCTACGCTACGCTCTACAGCAGTAACGAATTCTTATGTTCTTACGTTCAATAGTTAATCGAATTAATTGCTCTAATGGACGACTATGTTGACTGTAAAATGGACGTAGTGCTCGATATGCATTTCGAACAGAACCATGATTTTCAAAAAAAATTGTGCAATTTGGAAGCGTTGTTCAGGCGTCAGTCTATTCGTGTTGAAATGTCAAACCAAACTAAATATAAATCACTTGACAGCTGACAAAATGGTCGCCAGTTAAAAAAGTGTTGCCAACTAGAAGTTGTATACCTGTATAAAAAACACCCTTTATTAATGCCTAAACTAACAAAATCCAGTAGGTATCTAAGCACTATTAGGTATGTGTTGGTTGAAATTACGGGTATAAGCTCATTAAAATCTTTTATTTGCTGTACGTTTCAGCTGAATTGATACAATGCTTTGGTTGTCACAAAGCGAAATGGGTTTTTAAAAAAATAGCTGCTGTAAAATTAACTTTTTGGACTTTAAGTTTGTCGTAGGGATTAATCCGCCGTAGGGATCCATCGCCGAAGGGATCCGCAGTAGGGATCCATCCGTAAGCCATTTTTTTTTTATAAAAATATGCAAAACAAAATAAATAAATTTCGAAAATTTTTTAAAAAGTTCTTAGAATTTGTGCGTTTCAAATTTTTAAATTGCCTTTTTGACTAGGAGGTATTGTTTACAAAGTAACTCAGTTCACGCAATACGTTAGCTAATTTCAAATATAATTGTGAATGTCCGACGCAAAAAACATACATTTTAAAAAAATTTACACCAATTACTTAGAAGTTTGTGATGTTCGCATCCCGTTATTGCTGAGTTGACATCAACTTGGTATACCTCAAGCTATATAAAATTGCACCATTTTCTTAACACTTTTCTCAAAACTCAATTCCATTAAACGGCAACGAAAGTTTAAAAATCAGAAAATTTTGATTTTACTTGTAAACCATCAGACAACTTTTCACCAAGCAGCGATATGAAAATTACTTTTTAGTGAATGGATAGTCTAAGTCTAATGAGTCCATTTTGTATTGGTTTGGATGCTTAAAAACATGAATATAATAAAATAATAAATAAAAAAAAAACTGTTGTTAATTTTAAGCATTTTTTATTTTAATTTTTCGACTTCTAAATGGCCATAAATTCTTTAGGTGAAGACTTTTCAAAGTGAAATTAGAAATTAGAGTCATCTAAATTCAGTTTCAACAGGTGTCGAATACTTTTTACTCATATACTCTTTTTTCACCTTTAAACTCATTAAAATTAATTGCATCCTCTCATTTAAGTCTACCACGCATTAGTTTTCCCACAATTTAAGAAACAAAATAATTATTTCCCTACTTGAGTCTTAGAAATTAGGTCATTAACAGTGTCAACACATACCAAACTTAGACTTTAAAGAACCCCAATTTAATCGTTCAAATATACTTAGAACACGATCTTCATTTCCCCCTTTGATAATATTACAAACATGACATAACAAATATTTGAAGATGATAAAGAAAAACTTTAAAAACTTTTCACAGATTCTAAAAACTTAAACAATTAACACTTTCTTGTCATGATGATAATTATAATATTTTTCTGTTAAATTTTTCACATACTTGTTGTTTAGACCACAAAATCATTACAACAAACAAACAAAATCAAATTACAAGACAAGAAAATTATTCTCATATTTTTGGTTGGTTTTTTCAGTTTGTAGTTAACCCATAGATTACATAGATCTCAAACTCTTTGACATTAGCTGTCAGTGCATGTAACTCATGAGAATGTGCTGGACATACGTGGTATACATACCTATGCAAAAAATATTTGAATGTATGTGAAAAAAATGTGTTTATTTGTTAAAAGAAGAAGAAGAGTTTGACATCTATGTAATCTATTATTCAACATACAGATAAAGATATAAAAAAAAATCCAAAATATCAAAAATAACATTGTCTTATTATTACAATTATATGTTTCTTCTCATTACAGACATTCAATTGTGGACAATTCCGCTAGAGATTTCTTATGGTTTCATAGATCACTGTGCTACTGCCAGTGTTACTGCCACTTCAACGACTACAACAACATCTTGTACAGCTTTAACAGATGATGATTGTTATTTGAAAACATAAAAACAACCGCCGCTAATAATTTTAATGATTGGTAATGGAATAACGGCATGTTAAAAGAAATTAAGAGGAAACAATATTAAAGTAAGTTATTTAGGTAATTGTAAATTTTTGTGAGTTGTTTTTAGATTGTTTGATGAAAATGTTGGTTACAATGATTGTTTTAAAAAATAATTTGAATATTATAAAATATTTTGTTTAACCCATTTTATACCACTCATCGGGGAAATTTTTTGTCCAAATTTGGTAAAAAGATGAAATTGTGTGTCAATAAGCTATAACTGAAATGTGTTTCCACTTTGTATGTACTAAATGGGTTAAGATTTTTTTTTTTAAATTATTATTTTTAATGAAAATGAAAATTATTCAAGTTCGAGGCCATACTCTATATTTCTTTATTAAGATATTGTCCTAACAAATAATCTATAGAGTTTTTGTTTTCAAATTTATTAATTGACCACTTTCATTAATGTGTTGATAGATCTATTTCGGGAATTTTTTAGCTTCCCATCATCAGAACACGTTTTGAAAGAAGTGACAATCCCATACAAAACATCAAACATTCATATAATCTAGTTTTCCAACTAAATGAGAACTAATATATGAGCTCAAAGTTAAAGATTATCACCATTGATTGAAAATAAATTGAAAACTTGTTCGTTAGGTGCAAGTTCTACCTTTGGTAGATATATAATACACGCTTTTTGATTTTATTCTCCTTTTTATTTTTACACTTGTTTTGTTTTATTTAACCTAGATATGCCGACGGGCATACTAGTGCAACAATTTTCGTAGTTTTCCAAAATAGCATTATTCTGACAGATTATATTACAAAACTGAAGAAAGAATAAAACAAAATATTTTTTAACTTGGATTTTGAGTCTGTACTACATGTAGTACGCTCGGCATATATGGAAGCAAAAGACAATATTTTCTTGTCATTTAATTCAAGTCGTTTATTATTCAGAAACTTTTGTGTACATAAGTAAAGAAAAAACAATTTAATAAAAAAATTATTTGGCAGTGTGGTACTCCACATTACACTTTACATGGAGCGTAGGGTTGCCATATTTGAAAAGTGAAAAAAGTACATTGATAAAAAAAAACAGTACTTTTCAAAAAAAAAACAGTAAATTTTTGTATTTATTGTTAACATAACTTTTACTTCAATACATCACATATTTACTTAAAATAAGTTAAAACACCGAACCAAATAGCGTAGGTAAAATCAACAAAAAAATTTTTGTAGATCTTTGACGGAATTTTGTAAATTTTTTTTTTAAGATTTAACAAATTTTATTCAAATCAACAAAATTTCGTCAAGTTTACATCCTCTAAAGAAGTAAAATTGACTAAATTTCATCAAATTGACTAAATTTCGTAAAATTGGCTAAAATTATTAGTTTGGACGCCATTACTTTTTGCATTGGGCAGTGTCATGAAAAAAAAATGTGTTTACAAATATCCATTGCTTGAAAAGTAAACAAACCAAACTTATATATGTACAAAGAAACGAAGTAAAATTAATAAAGGTAGATTCAAAAAATTTATATAAAAAACTATTGTACACACGAAAAAGAACATGGTTAAAAAAATATATATTCTTTGTACACGCAAAAAAACTTGTTTATATAAAAATATGTAAAATATACAAGAAAACAGTACAAAAACAGTACAAATCCAAAAAAAACAGTACTTTTGCGTACTGTTTTAGGTGTTGTGAATAAAACAGTACATTTTTCAAAAAACAGTACATGTACTGTTTAAAACAGTACGAATGGCAACCCTAATGGAGCGGCGCATCACATCTAATGCAGCGTGTAGTGGTCTTATTGTGGCAATGAATACAACGTAGCTGTTTACATTTTCCATCGGCTTAACGCGTGTTCTCAGTACGTAAATGATCTTTTCGATCAAATCTGATCTCACATGATGATCCTGATGGAAGCGTTGCTGAGGGTTTCGTATAGGTCGATATTAGCAATGTGACAATGCGCCGACGAAAAGATAAATGGTCCATTTTACCTCCCATATATCTTTGCAGTTACCACGCATTGCGCTCTGCAAGATCAATGAAGTATGTGAATATTGGGAAATACCATTTTTTACCCTGAATAGATACACGGTACAAGCTGATATTTTCATCTACTCGATCAACGCCACCCATGAAGCAATTATATTAATGAATAAGGCGGGGTTGTTGAATATACATATATATTTTTTCTCATTTCGAGACCAACGTAAAATATTTTTTGAAGGTTCAACTGGATCAACGTTTGAGGCAACGGTTACTGCACTGCTGTCGTGCCAACAACATACAATTATATTGCTGGTAGAAATCTTACGATGGTCATACCACCCTTTCTCTCTTTTCTACAGATCTTTTTTCTTTGGCAAAGGACATTTGCTTAACCGATTGTGACGAATTGTTCCAGTGCCTTTCACGCGTCGTTCTTCTAACTAAGCCAATAAGTTGATAGTTGTAAATAAATTATCGAAATACAATCGGTGAGCAATGTCGGGTTGGCTTTGTGATAATATGTCGCAATACGTTAAGACTACGCTTGGACCAAGTCCCATTTCCTTGTAGGTATTATTTGGGAAAGTCCCTGCACCCTGGTACTGCTCGAATAATAGCAAGCAATAATAGCTTAAAAATTACTAAAAAATAAATAAATTAATTAATTATATCAATAATGGGTAACAAAAACCACTGTGACCTCCTTTATAACTACCTTTGTGCGCGTTGGCATGTTGGGGTGTTGGCACGTTGGCACGATGAGGTGCGCGTCGCGCACCGGTCTGTGCATTCTAGTTCTTCATAGTCCTTGGTACTACATGTAGTACGGTCGGCATATCTGGGTTAATAACAATATGTAAAGTAAACCTTTTTTACAAATTTGATATAATTTTTATTAAAAAAAAAATATATGCTATTTCGACCTGTAAATGTGCAATGAAAATGAACATTTTTCAAGTTCGAATAATTTTCACTGCACAATTAAAGGTCAAAAAAACATAATTATTATTTTCAATAAAAATTATATCAAACAAATAAAAATAATTTTCGAAATACTTAAATATTTAAAGAATTTTACCCTATCATTTCAAAATTTTAAAAATTTTGGCATCATTTTGAATACTACAACAATGCCAAATTTTAAATACAACCATTTGAAAAATAAACAAATTATTTCTCAATCAAACGCCATTTGACATTATCTCATGACAAAAAAAAAATGACAGTTTTGAAAAACGTTGAAAAGTTGAATATATATCGGTGATAGTTTTATTATATCGTGCTGTTGAGATCTTACTTTAGTCAAAGTATAAATTACCTAAATGGAATTCACAGTTTAAGTGCTAACGTGCTATTGTTGTAATATAGCAACATTTTTAATAGTATGGTTTAAACTTGAAAAACCATGCTACATTTCAACGACATCACTTATTCTGTGAATTCCTTCATATTGCTTGGAAGTCAAATCATATATCTTTACCTTCGGTGTTCCCATAGCAATTAACCCCACCGAAGTAAAATAATGACTCAGGGCTATGAACCAAAAAGCTTCAATAAGTTCGCCAACTCTCCATCAGGTGGCGAGCAACAACTGTTCTAAGACTTATCATCTCGCGCAATTACAGTGTTGCCATGTCTGAAGCCCTTCATCTTTCCCCTCCTTTCATCTCTATACTATCCCTTTCCAAAGAAAGCAACACTCTAAATATAGGAAGTATTTCCTGAGTGTTGCCTCTCTTTTAAAAAAAAAAAAAAATCGTCAAAATTTATTCGAATTATTTGTTATTCGAAAATCATGTTTTTTAAATTGTTTGTTAGAATATTTTTTTGTTCGTGCGATTAATTGAATAATTGTCATTCGAGTAACAACCGTATAAAATACCCAACACAATAGGCGGATTTAATTTATATTCCATTAAAGGAGACCGGTTGCCGGAAGGAAATTAGTCCTCTAGGAATGGGATGGTTAATAAACGAGACTAGCAAAATATCCATAAAACAAATCTAAGTAATTGCCGAAGAAGGTCCGCTAACTAAAAATTTGGGTGGACCCATAATAGGGTAACTGGGTCTGAAAGTGAACCGATCGCCTTAATGTCTTGTGGCCAAATTTAGGTTTGCATTTTAAAACCCCTAAATATTACCCAGTTTATCTGATAAGCCCAATTCATAAAGCACCTATCACTCAATATTAAAACCTACATTGAGTGATTCTCACGACTTTTACTCGGAATAGCCTTTGGATCCATAGAAACTTATACTTCTAGATGTTAGTTTTTTTTTTTTTTTTTTTGACACCAAGATAAATAACACGAGGCACCCTGCATTAGCTGCAGTTTTGAAATTTTTTTTTTTTTTTTAACTAAATTAATTACCAACCACTGTACATTACAATTTATATCATTACAACATTCCCTTAACCATAAATAGTAACTGTTATAAAACAAATTAACTAATACATAATTTGAAACTCTTTACAGATTCTCACACACAGGAAATACGTTAAACATTTGAAAGATTCAATGCACGACATTACAAATCAAACAAACTCTCTAGCAACTCCTTCTCTTTCTCAAATCCTACAACTATCTCCCAACAACACTTTCAATTCTTCACAATATATCTTCAAAGCGTCATGTCAGAACCAGTCAGCAATGATGTTAGCACTGAATCATTATGTACCGTTATAGAAACTAGCAGTAACGAATATTTATCGAATAAACTCATTAAAGAGCCAATTAAAAGTAGTTCACTGGAATCATTAGATACGAATAAAAGAAACTCATTTAATGATACCGATACAAATCTCAAAAGTAATGGTTGTTTGCGTAACAGTTCTTTAGATGAAGGCTGTGATACGGATGCAACAGATCGATCTTTAAATACTACCGAAGAGGAAGAAAATGATAAGAAAGAAATCAAAACAAAGTTAAAGAAATCCGTCTCATTTGATCCTAGTGATGAAAAGATTAGGAAATTCATAGACGGAGAACCTATTGTGGATCAACAGAACCCATTTAAAACGAATGGATATTTGAGTAATAGTAATGTCAAGAGAAAGGATAAGAAAACACCCCCACCAGTACCGACAAAACGTTCCACACTTAGTGTGAGAAAAACTGTAACACAACAATTAAGAGAACGAGAGCGAGAAAAGGAAAAAGAAAGAGAACGTTTAAAAAACGAGGCAAATAATCGTAAAAGCAACGGTATTATTAAATCACCCTCAGATGAGTTTGTTACCACAGAAGAAGTGCTAAACCAATCGAAATTTGTGAAGACATATATTAAAAATCCCGATTCATATTTTGTATATGATCCGACAGTATTAGCGAAAATAAAATTTGAAGAATTAAAGGAATTAGCTTTGAAAAAGCCACCAAAGAAAATACAACAAGCAGCGAGAGAACAACAGCGAGATCGTATTAAAGATATAAAAAATCGTCAAGTGGAAAATAAATCTAAACCTACGTTAACATTTAAAAAATGTTCCAAACCTAATTATCCGGAATTTGCAGATTTAAAAATTAAAACTGGTACCGATTTAGAAGACAGTCTCTATAATCCATTGGAGGTAACAAAAAATGCTAAGAAATTTGATGAAAGAGTTAAGAAATTACACATTTCTTCCGATGATGACTTAGATGAAATCGAAGAACCCTTAACTAAAAGTGAATCCAGTGATGATAATAATATAATGAGCCAAACTAAAAATTTGGAAGAAGAAATGACACAAAACGGAGAGGAAAACTTAAGTCGAGAACCCACACCTCCACCCCAAGGGACATTTACAAATACAATTAAATCTAAAGAATTTCAAGATTATCTAGAGAAAAAGGGTCTAACCTTAATACCCAAGAAAATACCTAACGGAGCTCACAATATGTACGCAAAACCACAACCTACAACAATTAAGCAAATAAGCTTTAAGGCCACACCAGAACGTATACAATTTTCTCATGAATTGGATGCGGTAGATGGTAACAATCGTAAGCCTTCAGTATTTCAAAGACTATTAGCGAATAGTATATTTGCCTCCAGAAGGAAAACCACACCTAAAGAACAACAACCTATGGCTAAGTCATTATACGACTCTAATTGGCCGAATAATCAGCAAGAAAATGGCTCTCTAAAGCCTATTAAGAGGGTTGTATTAGAACGACAAAGTTTCCATGGTCGACCTAAGACTGGAAATCTATTAAGTCCGGCTGAAGCTTTGGAATTGAAACAACAAATAGAAAGATCTCGTAAGAGTTATGCTAGTGGTGATAATCTTTCTGTATCTATATCAAGTGCTTTAACTGATGCTGAAAATAATGAAACAAATGGTACTGAAATTTCCACTCCTAAAACACACAACCCCACTTTAACTCCCGGTTTAAGAAGAAGGGATTTACAAGCTAAAACTATAGCAAAACCTCCAAGGCGAACTTTATCGCGAGAACGCATGAATAAACATGATTCTGGCCAGAAGATGGTATTAAATGAAAGACCTACCACTGTTAATAATAATTTGTATACCTTACCCCGTGATAATCCCCAAAAGAATGATACCAACTTTAGAAGATCTTTGGAGAGACAAAGTATGATTCCAAAAAGAACTTCTCAAGCAGCAGATAAACAACAAGTTTTTCCTCGTTCTTCTTCTATGGATCGTAATGAAATTTTAAAGAGAAATGCGGTTAGAATACAACAACAAAGATCTAATAGTGTTACGGGAGATACGTTATTGGCACCGTCTTCAATTAGTACCAGAACTAAAGAGAATCTACGAGAAACCTCATTTCCAGTAAATGGGGGACCAGTTTTAACTTCAACTCCTCTACGAGATGGTCCTATAAGCAAGACTTTGGAACATAAAACTATTTCACCTATATCTTCCATACCCAAAAAGGCTTCTCAATTGGGAGTATATGTAGATCAACAAGAATGGGAGAAATTAAGAGCTATTAAAGAGCAAACCGATAAAGAGTTGTATCATAGAGTAATGCAGCAACAACAGAAAATACAACAGCAGCAAAAACAACAAGAGCAACATTACCAGCAGCAACAGCAACAACAGCAACAGCAGCAACAACCATCATCTTCATCACAATCTCAAAATCAACATCCAACTGATAAACAATTGGAAAATATTTATGAACATTTACCAGGTGGTTCTCAAGTTCGTTTGGCTTCTAATGATGGTACCTTTACAAGAGGTTCTCCTCAAAGAAATACCTTTTCTGGTGTAATAAGATCCAATAATAGGCAGGTCAAAATTATTGATGGCAAACCTGTAATTGCTTCCGATGCCATGCCATCAAAACATCCCATACAAACCATTCCCATTCGATGTCAAAGTGTTTTAGATGGTATGACCCAAGGAGCATCGAATAATCGAAGAGGTTATGAAAGTGAAACTCCCGAAACTCCGGTGGTATTAAGACGAAAACCAGATGGTACTACTCAACCTACAAGACGTATTGGTGGTCTCTTAACTAGAGAAGAGATTTTACAGAAAATTAAAGAATTTTGTCGAAAATCTCTAAATAAAACTCCTACAAATCAACTAAATCCTCCCTTACAATCGATATATGAGAAACAGCCGGTGGTTACAGATCTATCGCCTGTATCCTATGTTTCGGTGGAAACTCACCAAAGGCCGGGATCAAGAATGTATGCGGCACCACAAGTACCACAACGTATGCACAGTTTACCCACCCAAGGAGGAGGAGGAGGTCATTTTGTTCCTATAGCTCAAGAAATCGTAACCGACCCAAATACCAGTTCTCCCATTTATGCCCATGTGGTTAAACGGGGAAGTTTACAATCCAATCCATCCGAATTATATGAAATTCCTCAACGTACTTTGATAACAGGACAACCTACGCAATATTTAGTTCGAAGAGAACCAGAATTAAAGCCAGTCTATATAAGACAGGGAACATTACAACGACCTGAAAGTGCCTTTTCTCCAGCACCTACCCAATATATCTTAGTAGATGGTGATAAATTACAGCCAGCACAAATAATAACAGCGTATCCACAAACTGAATTATACGCCCAGCCCCAGTATATAAGACCCCATCAATTGCAGGCTATGCCAGGAGCTTCTTATGGTTATATAACCGTCAGAGAACCCATAATGCATCAACAATTCCAACCACAACAACATCAAATAATACGTCCCCGTTTGCACGACGGTCGTAGTACTCCATTGATACTTGATCGTAGTTCAAGTCAACAAGTGAGTCAAATTTATTGGACACCACAACATCAGAGACTACAACAAACTCAGCAGGCTGGACTATTAACAGATCAAATTAGTCCACGTTACGCTGTAAAACAGTCTTATGTAATGTCAAGTCCCCAACAGCAACAACAACAAAATCGTGCTACACCCACAATAATGATGCTACAGCAATCGCAACAACAACAACATTCACCACAACTACAAAACAACATTCCACAACAGCAACGTCAGTATTCACCAATTATAAGAGAAACTACACCCACACAACAATTTCAACAACACCAACAAAAATCCCAACAACCACATATACAAGAAATATCTAACACGGCCTCAATACGTAGACAAAGTCCAGCTTTCGATTGGGAAAGTGGTTCTGAAGCGGGAGAAGTTCAGCGTATTATGGAAAAACAACAACAAAATGGTGAGTTAAAACGTTCAACACTATTACGGAATTTGAGGCTGAGAATGTTACGTTTAGTTGGCAACACTAGAAAATAGTAGTTACATACATACTAATAAATATTAATAATAAAAATAATGATATACAATTAACACAATGTGCTATGTTTAATTTTAAGTTTAAAAGCGGAAAAAACAAGAAAAATTTTAACTAACTTACTAATAATATACTACACATAAAGTTAAGCATGTCAATTAAAATTTTTTTTTAGTTATTTTTTTTCCCTATATTTCTAAACTAACCATAAAAACGTTAAACAAAAATATCTGCAGTGTTCAAAATACAATTTAATTACATTGTTATTGAATTACTTAAATAAAGTTTTGGTATTATGATTGATTAAAAATCCGGTTTTCTTGTATTTCTTTACTCTATGGTGGTTGTTTGATTGCTTTTAAAAACCCGTTACTCCCCTTTTAAATTTTTTCTTTAAAAATACTACTAAAATATACAACACTGTAGTTATATATACATACATTTGCATATCTGTTACTCTCCACTTCTTATGTTTAGTAATAGTGTTGCCAGCGTTGTTATCATAGATATTAGCATAATTTATTTTAGTGCTGCCATCTAATTTTATTTATTTAAGCATTATCTAGATGTAAAGTAAAATATCCATGTAAACGTTTATGTAGTGGAATATATAAATTAATTGAATAACTAATCTTAACAAAATACAAAATACACTTCCTTCTATAGATATTTTATATTATGGAACTATTACATATTACTTTTGTTGGCGTCAAAAATATATTGTATTTTTAATATTATTCTCATTGTATGTACTAAAAAAAGGTTTAAAGGTGTTACATGACAGTTGTTTGAGTAGTAATCAGAAGTAGTTGTATTTAGCAACAATAACAGTTGTTTTTCTATGAAATAATACAAAACAACAGTTATGACAGTTATTAAACAAAAAAAAAATAACAAAAGAGAAATACAATATTTTCTTCACATTTGTTTAAATCTGTTATTTTAGTATATTAATAAACAACTACAGAAACAGCAGTTTCGTAAACAGTTGTTTTTTTAGTTATGTAAAAATAGAAGATGTGGTTTCAACAGGTTGTGTTCGCCGGAAGCCATCGACTTATTGAAATCAAAATTTGGCAATAAGTTTATTTCTAGAATGGGCCTGGCAATTGACACTTCTTTTTTGTGGGGCTACTTGAAGTCACTGGTATATGCTGATAAACCAGCAACAATTGACGCCTTGGAGGCCAACATTGTTTGTGTTGCTCGTGGCAATGCTAATACCATATCTTCTTCTTTCGAATGAAAATTTTATTTTTATTAAAATATAATTTTGTGTTATTTTTTACAATTTTAAATTTTATCAGGCTTAAAAAACACCCTTTATAACAAACTTACATAACATTTTAATCTGTGCCCATGTTGACAAATGCTCTTTAATCCATAAACGTTTGCATCTTTCAATTAATTTGGTTCCATAATAATTTGGTGTAGATTGAATAATATATTGGCGGTACTTTTTCAACTAAGAAATTCGTCAAGCTGCTCTAATATATTTTACATATCACAAACTGCTTGAGATTTTGCATTCAATTCAAAATTCTTGTCGTTTTAGTTTCTCTTGTTTAAAGAATAGTTTCCAAAATACGATATTTTTATTTTGAAATCGCTTTTCATATTTTGATAAATATTTCAAATTGTTTTATTTATGTGTTGAGCAGTGTTGCCATGTATTTTTTTCAAAAAACTGTAAGAAAAAACTGTTTTTTTTAAGAAAAAACAGTTTTTTTTTAAATAAAAAACAGTTAATATGTGCATTTTGAATTCAATTGCATTTTATTTAAACATAAAACAACATAAAAAACATTAAACACAAAACATATTTATATACACAGAAAAAAAAATATTTTTTTTTTGTAGACTAACTTTTAATTATACTAACAAAAAAAAATATTTTCAAATTTATGTTATTACAAAACACAAGTTGTGCTCTGTTATAAAACTACATTTTAATTAACAATAGGAATAATATGTTTTTTTTCTGTGTACTTGTTGAAAGTAAACAAAAAAATATAATATAATTTATATTAATTATTTAACATATAGCAAAAAATAGCTACAAAACCATAAAAAAACAAAATAATTCATCACATTTTGAGATCTGACTTAATTACATAAAAATATCAGTTATACATTTTTTGATTAAATTTGATTTTCATTTCGTTTGATTCCACAAAATTTTAACACAAACAAATGCTAAAAAGGGGATTAAAACTTACTACACAGTTGCATTCAATGTGTAGTATTATTTTTTATTGAAACATTTTGTGCAACTTTTGTATTAAATTTATAAATTCAAGTAAAAGAAAGTAAATCGAGCAGGTAAACTGTTAAAAACTGGAAAAACTGGAAAAAAAGGCTGAAATTAAACAAAAACTGTTTTTTTCATGAAAAACTGGAAAACTGTTACGCATCCTAAAAAACTGGAAAAAACAGTTAAAATTGGCAATATGGTAACACTGGTGTTGAGTTCATACATTTTCTATACGTGTGAACAAAATTATGGTGAAAAAACTAGGTAAAATTCAAAATAAAGATATTCGCTACTGTATATACTGTGCTTTAGGTTTTATGATGGGATATTTTCTTATTCATATGTTTATGAAAAAGAACCAAACTTAAATACTTTCAAGTTTTTCAATAATTATGGTTTAAGAAAAGTTTACCGAACGGAACACAAATTTTCTCTATTCGAAAAATTCGAAAACATGCAAATCAAATTGATTTCTTTTTCGCTCAAAATATAAATATTTTAGTTTATTGAAATACTTCTACGCCAGGGTTGTCAGATGTGGCGATTTACTATGCTTTACGAAATTTTTGGTTTAGAAAGTTTATGGTTATAAAATTAGGCATTCTTTTTATAAATTTCGCAGATCTACAAAACTAGAACTATACAAAATTAAAAAATGCTCATCAAGAGCTTTCAACTTTTTTTTTATGCAATTTTTTAGCAAATTAAAAAAAAAACTTACTAAAAATTTATTTTTTTGGCGAGATATACAGTCGGGCCTTGATTATCCGCGATGGTCGGGACCAGAAGCATTACGGATAATCGATTTTCACGGTTAATCGAATAGAAATTTTGATTATACAGTTTTATTTAATAAATTTATTATTTAACAAGTGAACATTGGTGTACATACATATTTACATTAAAAAAAATTAATTCAAAAAGTTTATGTACATTTTTTAATTAAATAAGTATGTGCTTTTCAATCCAACTAACTTAAAAAATTCTGCCATCACGGATAATAGAGGTAATCACGGTTAATCGAAGCAAACAATTTGAAAACATTGCAAACAAAAAACAATAGACTGATCTTTGGGTTACTGGTTAACCGGATCACGGATAATCGAGGTCCGACTGTACTAATATTGCTAAAAATTACTCTAAAAATCGTTAATATTATTTTTTCATTATTATTGAATCTTTAAAACGCATTTTGTGAATGTTATACTTCGACCAAAAACTAAAAAAGTGTTATTAGTCGATTTGCATTACTCTGGAGAAAAACGCCAAAATAAATTTAATAACCACTTATTACAATTACACACTACACTTATTAAAATTATAATGTCAGGGTTGCTAGTATATCCTTAAACATATTGCGTTAGTATCCTATATTATCCTCTTTGGTTACCAATATTTTCACTAGAAGACTCTATAAGGCAAAAAAGTTCTTAATGCAGTATTATATGACGTGTCCTAAATGAGTTAAAATCATAATAACAATATTTGTCTACTAAAGTCAACTAAATACAAATGATGTAGGTGAATATGACGCAAAACTTATTAACAGAAGTTATTATTTCATTGTTCATTGCCAAAGCTTATCACAGTTGCTTTATTTTTTTTTTTATCTTTATTAAAAGGTTGCTATTTGCATTGTTTGCAATTTTTATCAATTCCTTTTAATCACAATATCTATGAGATACTCATAATCAGTTGAATTAATAAAAAAAGGATATAGTACTTGAAGTAAATAAGTTCAATGTTGGTTATAAATTTTTTCTAACGATTTCGTTAACAGTTTATTTGGAAGTATTACCTTTTAGTGATAAAAATACGGGGGGAGTGATACACAGATACACAAATATTCCCAAAATATTTTTGTGACATTAAGATCCCTTAAGCTGGATCGTTTTTAAAAACGTCTTTTTTTAGTTTTTGAAAAAAAAAATTTCTTTAACTAACTAAAGACAAAGTAAACAATATTAGTATAAAAGGTTTTGTAAAGCCCGTGCAATGGTATATAAAACATGTTTAAGCATGTCCAGACTTATTCTTTTTTCAGAGATATTCTGTAAAAAAAAAAAATTAAGCGTCTTGTAATATAAATGTCAAATTTACATATTTTAATCTTCAGTTAATTTAAGTAAATACGTCGTTTTCCTAAGCAACATTTTCACACTTATATCAACTAGAAACCGAATATATTTGCAGATTGGAGTAAATAAACAATTTTCTCAAATGCGCTCAAGTTATAAAATTCTAATATATTTTCATACATAGATGATGCACTTGCCCAAAAATAATAAAACGCGAACTAGTGCGGATTTCAAAAAAAAAACTGAAACAAGTATTTAGTTAAAGCGACTAAGGTTAAAATATCTCAATTTGACATTTAAATTGCAAAAATCTGAGTACCTAAAAAAAACCTAAAAAAATGAAAACTAAAAATTCAAAATTCTATAGTTCATAATACGATATTAACACTGCATATGTCATTACATGAATCTGCCAATTAAATATATTTACTTGTTCATAATATACATACTTTACTCGAAAGTAAAACTTATTTGCCCAGCACTGTTAGTTCTCTACACCGCACAAACTCTCCACTTATACCAAACTATAGTATGGCAGCACCCTAACATCTGTGCAAAATGAAAACAACAAGTAAAAACATATGCAACAACAAAAATTTGACTTGGGCAATATAGTTCGTTTGAATGAGTGCTTTTTGCAGTTCATGCGATCTGAATGAACTAGGCCTATTATCTTGTTCTATCGGTCTTTTTGCTATTTCGTTCATATGACAATTTTTAACATCGTTTGTTTGATAATTTTAAAGCCTTTCAAAAACTTCTTTTTAATGCCGATTATTAAAAATATATAATATTAAGATAAAAGGTACCCATACACTGCGCAATATTATTGTGCAACTGTTGCTATTGTGCAAAAAAGTATCAGTGTGTCATTATGGAAGGTTGTACAATATATTGGAAAAAATCAGAAAAGTTTTGATTCTTCTTGTGCAGCCAAGAAATTTGAAAAATATTTTATAGCGTATTGGCCGGATTGTGCAATTTTTATATAGCTCCACAACAGAACAAAGCAGTGGGGTCATATATTGGCCAGAAGTATTGCACATCTTATTGCGCTGGATAGGGCAAAATAACGATAATACTGACAACAACATTATTGTATTATAATAATTTTTTAATATTATAGTACCTAAATAATTTTAACAAATTTAATAAAAAAATAGTATATAAAAAATATATAAATAAAAAGTTAAATGGCAAAAAATTATATTTTTTATGTATTTAACTCTCAAACATTACTTTAAAAAAAAATACTTATTGAAAAACTATTAAAAACAGATGATATTATCGCATGAATAAAAGGACGAAACGAAAAATTGAACTAAAAGAGCGAATTATGGTCAACTTGCTTCAATTGTGTGAGTAGTTCAATTGAACTAGTTCGTTCACGAACTAAACAATCTAATAAAAATACTTTGTAGAAAAAAGAACTCAAAAGAGAAAAGCAACTAAATAAAATACATTTTCTTAAATGTTAGCGTTATTAATTACACAAAATTTGACGTAGTTTTTAAACAAAAAGCAAAGCTAATGGTTGATTGTGTTTGTTGTTAATGGAATTCGTGTAATATAAAAATAAATTAAAACGGGAAAAAACAAAAACAGAAATTGTCTTTTTGCGCAATAACAAAAGTGACTAAAACGAAATGAAAAAAGACAAAAAAAAAATAAGAAATAATTAATATGCAGACTTAAAAAACTTAAAATTTTATAAGAAATCGTACAAGTCACCAAAATTTTGAAAGGTTATTATTTTCGTTGTCTACAAGGATTTTCTAGACCTGTAAGTTGTTGTTGTTGTTGTTATCACTACTCTCATTATGACAATACATTAATATTTCGATTAAATCATTTGAAACAAATTAGTTTACGGGCATTGCTCAAAAAAGAACCGAAATTAGGGAACAAATCTTGTTTATGGGCATAGCTAAAACTTAGGATTAAAATATGTGAGTTTAGGAAACATTTTGTGTTCGCTGCCTTTTTTTAAAGTATTCAGTATAGACGCCACAAGTTGAGTATGGGTATTTCGCGTTCGCGATATTTTTAATGTAAAAAATAGTAAATAAATGTTTTAATTGGTATTTTGTTTTCAATTTTTCGATAGCATTTTAGTAGCACACTATGTTTAGTACAAAGGTTCACTAAAAAAAAGGTTTGACAGTTACTACATGACAGTTGTTTGTGTAACAATCAGTAGTTGTTGCTTTTAACTGTAATTGCAGTTGTTTTTCTATGAAATAATATGAAAAAACTATTTTGACAGTTGGTTTAAAAACAACAGAAAAAAGCTATTTTTGAATAGTATTTAACTAAACAACTACAAAAACAGTAATTTTGCAGTAAACAGTTAATTTTTGTTAGTTATTTGAAAATATAAGTTTGTGTCGAGTTTTTAAAAATTCTCGTTTAGTTTGTATTTGTAATTAGTGATATAAAGGTATGGGTTGCCATATTTGAAAAGTGAAAAAAAGTACATTGATGAAAAAAAACAGTACATTTTTGTATTTATTGTTAACATAACTTTTACCTTAATACATCACATATTTACTTAAAATAAGTTAATACACCGAACCAAATAGCGTAGGTAAAATCAACAAAAAAATTTTTGTAGATCTTTAACGAAATTTTGTCAATTTTTTTTTAAGATTTAACAAATTTTAGTCAAATCAACAAAATTTCGTCAAGTTTACATCCTCTAAAGAAGTAAAATTGATTAAATTTCATCAAATTGACTAAATTTCGTCAAATCGGCTAAAATTATTAGTTTGAATTCCATTACTTTTTGCATTGGGCAGTGTCATGAAAAAAATTGTGTTTACAAACATCCATTGCTTGAAAAGTAAACAAACCAAACTTATATATGTACAAAGAAACGAAGTCGAATTAATACAGGGAGATTCAAAAAATTTATATAAAAAACTATTGTACACACGAAAAAAAAACATGGTTAGAAAAATATATATTCTTTGTACAAGTTAATTTTAGACAATATTTTGCAACAACTACTTCGCTGTCAATAATATTCCAAATAAATTTTAAACACTTTTATTGGATTTAATTTTTATTTATTTCATAAAGATTCAAAACTCAAGTTGTAGTTCACATTAATATTTCTTAAAAATATTTCCAATTTGTTAAATTTTTCAAATTCATATTTTTTAAGGTTTTTAAAATCGTTTTAATTTGTTTCTACTATGTAGAATTGGTTTTAACGATTTTTTATAATATTTTAATATTAGTATTTTTACGGTTTTATTTTTTGATATTCTTTTAAATTTATTTCTCCTACTACATAGAATTAGTTTTTAAATGTTTTTTTTATAAAAATTTTAATTTCCAAATAAATGTTATTTATAATTTCTTAAAATTGTTTTTCATTTCTACTATGTAGAATTGGTTTAAAGATTTTATTTTTTATATTTTATTTCATTTCGATTTAGTAGAATTAGTTCTTAAATGTTTTTATTTTAATTTTGAGTTTTGTAAAACTTTTTAATTAGCAATAAAAAACTAGTTTTTTCTTGTAATTTCAATATTTTTTGTTTGTAATTTTAATAATTTGTAGTAATTTTTTCTTTTGTTACACTTAACACTTCTAGTTTTAGTTCAGCTTGACAACTAACTTTTTGAAAACCAAAATCAAACTCTAAACCAAAACTTTCCTTTCCTCTACTTCTGTCGTCTCTCTTTAGTTAGAAGGGGATTGAATTCTTTTTTAAGCCTATCATAAAAAATTACTCTCAATAAAAGCAGTGATCATTATTATCGTTGATTATTAGATCACTTAAAACAAAACAAGATATTAAGATTTTGTTGATTAATAAATAAATGTACAGTTAGTGACAAAAGAAATTAAAGTTTTTACATTTTACAAACAAGTACGTTAACTTACACGCAAAAAAACTTGTTTATATAAAAATATGTAAAATATACAAAAAAAACAGTACAAATCCAAAAAAACAGTACTTTGCGTACTGTTTTAGGTGTTGTGAATAAAACAGTACATTTTTCAAAAAACAGTACATGTACTGTTTATAACAGTACGAATGGCAACCCTATATAAAGGGTATTTCTTTATACAGGTATATAACTTTAAGTTGGCAACACTACGTATATTTTACGGTTAACATAATCGTCCATCAAAGCAATTAATTCGATTAACTATGGAACTTTTTCGCACCACGTTTACTCTAAATGATAATATGCATCCACAGAGACGTCGTATAGTTCGTACAGAAGAAGTCATTGCTGCTGTAGAGCGTCCTAGCGTAGAGGAAGACCCCAATCAGTCTATCCGCCTATGCTGACCGCTATAGAGCTATGATTACTGACTTTTTCGTTCATCAATTGAACAACCATGATGTACAGGAGCTGTGGTTTCAACAAGACGGCGCAACATGTCACACAGGCAACGTTTGGTAACCGCATAGTTTCACGTTTCGAACCAGTGAATTGGGAAAATGTAAAGTCTGTGGGGATATGTGAAGTCGCTAGTCTACGCCGATAAGCTCGAAGCGATTGACCACTTGGAGGACAACCTCTGCCGCGTTATTGCCAATTGACGGCCACAAATGTTGGAAAAAGTCATCGAAAATTGGGCCTCCAGATTAGACCTCGTCCGAGAAAGCCACGGTCATATGCCAGAAGTCATATTTAAATTATAATGCCAGAAGATTATCTTTCGAATAAAGTAAAGTAATTTTTTTTTTATTTTTTTTAAAGAGACGCAACACTCAGGAAATTCTTCCTATTTATTTGTGTGTAGCTTTCTTTGGAAAGGGGATAGTGGTGAGATGAAAGGTGGTGAAAGATGAAGGGCTTCAAACATCGCAACACTAATTGCGCGAGATGATAAATCTTAGAACAGTTGTTGCTCGCCACCTGATGTAGAGTTGGCGAATTTATTGAAGCTTTTTGTTTCATAGCCCTAATTTATTATTTTACTTCGGTGGGGTTAAGTGCTGTGGGAACACCGAAGGTGGGCGCAGCGATACATATAAATAATAGAAAGCTCATACATATTATTTTTCTAAATTGATGTTGTCGTCACCGGGAATCGAACCCGGGACCATCTGTGTAACAGTCCAACGAGCACCACAACACCCACAAATTTCATGTCAATTTAAAAAAATCATCTTTGCTTTATTCCATTTCAAAGTTTTATACCTCTATAAAAAACACCCTTTACAACTACATAAGTTTCAAGTTAGTTTTACAAATTTCTTTTAAAATATATGAATTTCTTTAGTATTTTTTTACTAGGCTGAATTTTTACTGAATTGTACAAAAAATTGTAAATATTTTACTAGAACATTTTAAAACTAACTTGAAATTTTTGTAGTTGTATAATTACTAAGCACTTCGATAATATTCCCTCAGTTTTGTTCTGCGTGTATAAATATTAATTTATATTGGGCTAAATTTTATTTAAATGAAAGTAACAAATGAATATGCTAAAATCAGCAAAAACTTTGCTAAATATTAGTAGACAAAAAAAAAAAATCATAAATAATTTTTAAATTTTTTATTTTTTTTAGATTTTTTTTATGCGAATAAAAATCTGCCCTTTTGAAATCAAATTGAAGTGAAATGGAAATGAAATACAAATTTTTAGCAGTTTATGAATAATTTTATTTTTTTCTTCAACTTCATTTTTGTAGCTTTTTCTGCTATTTCTACAGGTTTATTATCTATGAGTGTAAAATTTTGTAGCAAAAATTGTTGGTTGATTTTTAGCAAAATATGCTAAATAAAGCACTTTTTTTTATGATATTACAGTTATTGTTTGCTGTTTTTAGTCTACAAGTATTAAGTAAAATTTTTGCCAATTTTTGCAAAGTAAATTGATATTTTCAATTGACTAAAATTCAACTCAAACATAATTATTTTCACTGTTCTTATTTTATTAACACTTCTTATTTTATTATTAATTATTTTAAAATTGATATGTTTTCTTTGATCTTCTTTTATTTAATTCTTCTTATTTTAAACGAGCTTAAGATCATTTATTTATTAATTATAATTATTTATTTCCAATATTTCGTCTCCACATTGGGTGACTTCTTCAGGGAACAATTATTACAATTTGATTGAAAAATAAATGATCTTAATAAATAAATTATCTTAAGATCGTTTAAAATATGAAGAATTATTAATTATTATTAGAAAAAATATATGCTAATTAGCAATTTTTCTGCAACAGAATTTTTAACGAATTTTAAGTTACTTCTTCTGCTATTTTTACAGGTTTAATTCTGGGTGTATATTTCTAATGGGCAAATTTTTATTCGCATTAAAAAATATCGATTTTTTTATGATTTTTTTTTATAGCAATTTTGTGATCTCAGTTAATTAAAATTTAGCTCAAATTGTAGATTCAATAGATTTATGTTTGCTATTTTTATCTTATTCTGTCAAGTAATTAATTTTTCCTAAATATTAAAATTTAATAAAACTGGTTTACAAATTTAAAAAAATTTGCCACCCACGACATTTGGCATATATTTTCCATGTAAAATAGCGCACTGAATCCGAAAATTAAGTCAAAAAGTCCAAAAGTAGAACAGTTTTTAAGATATCGCTAACTTTTGAAACTTTCGATTTTTAAAAAACGTGGTTTAACTTAAATAAAAATATCTCCGGACCAAGACGGTGGCTTTGAATGTTTTTATTTTTAAATTAAAGCTAAATAAACGCTTTATCAACTCTCCATACAATATTTTTTAATCCGATTATCGCCTTAGAAGCTATTTATCGATATATCGACAATTTTGCTTCAATTTTAACGAAATTTAGAAAAAAAAGTAAATTCTATTGTAAATTTCGCTAAGTTAAAATTGTTTTAAAATTTATTTCTCTCTTTGCAGTTCAAGTCTGCTCCATCCCTAATAAAATCGGTTAACAACTGTAGACGCTACTTGCATTTGACTAAAAATGCAGAAATTCAGTTTTTATACATTTTTACTTTATTAAGTGTAATCTTACATTAAAAATATCTAGAAGTATTAACTAAAGATTGTTAAGGCTTGATTTGCTAGTCATTTTATGTGTACTGCTAGTTTCTCTAGTGAGAAACCAACAATAGTCACCCATCATCGCTTCGTCCCAAAATCCTTGATAGCGACGTTCCATTTCCGTCATTTGTTGGTAAAAACGTTCACCGTGCTCATCACTTTCATCGCCAAGATTATCCGGGAAGAAGTCCAAATGAAAGTATAGAAAATTAATTTTTAAAGACATATTTACACCTATTTTCTGATAGTTTGTAAGCAAGTTTTCGATGCCTTCTTTATAATCCAAGCTTCTAAAGTTACCTAAAAAGCATGAAACAACAAGACGAAATGAATCCCATGCTTTCAGCTTATCCTCTGACAAAACTAAACTGAATTTAGGGTCGCCAAGTAGTTTTTTTTATTTGTGAACCTACCTTCTTTAATCTTAGCATCAGATAAATTCGGAAAAATGTTTTTCAAATAACGAAATGGGTCACCAACTTTAGATAAAGCCTTCACAAAGTTTTTAAAGAGACCAAATTTAACATGTAATGGTGGAATAATGCATTTTTCTTGTTTAACGAGTGGTTCGAATTTAACGTTTTCTTTACCAACAGTAAAATCAATTCTCTTCGGCCAAACTTTGACGTGCTCGACTATCCCATTTGCACAAAAAGCACATGAATTTTGTGTATCCTTTATACATTGGAAATAGACAACAAATAGGTTTTTCGTACCGAAAAAAAAAACAAAAAGTGATGCCATGATGACCTTCTTGCAATGTATAAGAAATATAGCAAAATATTGTCAAAATAAACAAATACAGCTGTATTTGTATAAAACCTGAATTTCTGCATTTTTACTCAAATGCAAGTAGCGTCTACAATTTTTAACCGATTTTATTAAGGAGCATCTTATTTTCTTTGTAATGGAGCAGACTTGAACTGCAAAGAGATAAATAAATTTTAAAACAATTTTATTTTAGTGAAATTTACAATAGAATTTACTTTTTTTTCTAAATTTCCTTAAAATTGAAGCAAAATTGTCGATAAATCGATAAATAGATTCTAAGGCGATAATCGGATTTAAAAATATTTTATGGAGAATTGATAAAGCGTTTAATTAGCTTTAATTTAAAAATAAAAACATTCAAATCCACCATTTTGGTCCGGAGATATTTTTATTTAAGTAAAACCACTTTTTTTAAAAATCGAAAATTTGAAAAGTTAGCGATATCTTAAAAACTGTTCTACTTTTGGACTTTTCGACTTCATTTTCGGATTCAGCGCACTATTTTATATAGAAAATATATGCCATATGTCGTGGGTCAAAATCACTGTAAACTAGTGTAATCAATAAAAAAAAATCTGATGATTTTAGTAGTAGTTTTTTCTGCAACGTAATTTTTAACTAATTTTTAGCAAATACAAATTTACTAGTTTTTGTCTATTTTGTCTCTGACTGACATTCAGGTCTATATGCTTTTTGATAAAAAACTTAAAAATAACTCTTATATTGTAATAGATTAAATTAATAAATGCTTGTTCCTTATATTTATGGCTTTTGTAGTTCACAAATTTGAAATGCTAAAAATTTGTTCATTCATTCCAATAACTTTGTTTCTTTAGTTCTTGCAACAATTATTTATAGTTGTGAAATTCTTAAATTGCTTATTAAAATGTATTTTTGAATGTGTCTTATGATTTTGTGTACAATGCATAGTATAAACTAAAGTACACGTAATATTTTGTGTTAATATTTCATATTATTAATGGTTTTCTTACACTTATTTCATATATTGTCAACAATATAAAATAGGGGGGCAAAACATTTGGGAAATTTAAAATTTTCGAACAAAATTTTTTGCAACTTAATTTATGATCAATTAATTCAAATAATTACATAGTCAAGCGCTAGTTCCACATTTCGGCATAAACTTTAATGTAAAGGGCCCGCCAAATAACTTTTTTTTTTGAACTCCTGAACCAATTGGACTTTGTATGGCGTCATACCAAGGTCTTTATGCAAAATTCGTCTCAATGATGTCTCCGAAATGTTCAATTGTTGACAACGACGGTGAATTGATGTTGATGGCGCTTCACGCAAACTTTCTGCCACAGCAGCAATATTCTCGGGTGTACGCACTGTTTTTGGCCTTTAACGCTTTGGTTTATCGATGAGGATGCCAGTTTCTTTCACTTTTTTCACAAGATAACGAACATACGGACCATATTCGTTCAGCGGAAGGATAAAACTAATTATCTGTCAAATCAGACATGAGCTAAGTGTTACCATTCACGAAATAAGCACTAGTTGAAAAAAAAAACGTTAGATGGCGGACCCTTTAGTATAATAAGTTGTTAAGTATCTCTGCCAGCAAACAAACTCCAAAATGAGTCAGAAATGGGCTCCTCAAAATATATTATTAAAATTTCAAGTTTTTGTGTGGAAGTGGTTCATCCAAAATGGCCTTCTTTATTGATCAAAAAATTATTTATTTTATTTATTAATGGGCCTGATTACGGTTGTCGTAGTCGTATTTCGACTGTAGTCGAAGTCGTTGTCGATTTTTATTTCTGGTGGTATTACGTAAATTTTTCGACTAAAAGGTTTTTGTAATAGATTGAAAACAACAGAGTGTTGATAAATTTGTTAAATTTATTAATATTATGAAGCACTCTATGACGATCTGTAAAAACAGCTGATTGGCGGCAATAAGAAATTTTTAATTTTGTTGTTAAATTATCAAAAATATTAAAAAATGCTAAGTTTGGACTTATTTTTTTAACTTCAGATGAAAAATATGAGTGTCTATGGCTGAGACGAATGATATTCGAAGAAAACGGCTAAGTGTTGTTTAGCAAAATAACTCCGATCACGTCCAATCTTTTACCTCGCAAAGTACTTTTTGAGCTGATTTTAAGAAGCAAAAAAAATGTTGTCGCCAGAGCCCCCTTGCTGCTGGACGAGACATTAAATTCGAAAAAGTTACAATTATCTCAAAAAGTACACGTCCGATCATTACAATATACATGTCATATCAAAGCTTATTAAAATATCTATTCAATGATGTACGATATTACCCTAGAATTTAACCCATTACAGCCCAATTCAAAATTTCCTTATATTTATTTGTGTTTTTTTTTTTGTAAAAAGATCACCTTATTAAAAAAATCGCCTATATAAGCATGTAAAAACTGTAAAAAAAATTAAAGAAAATTTCACAAGCTTTCATTAAAGGTATAATGGACTACCATATCTTTTAAAATAAAAAAGAGATTAAAGGTTAAAAAAATCCACATTGTCTAAATTTAACCAATGATGTTTTTGTTTTTTGTTTCAAGAGATATGTTGTCATATTGTACCTCAAAAGAAAGCTTATCAATCCGGCTATCCATTTGTAAAAACTTATTAAGTACTTACACAGGCCAATTTTTGAATAAAAAGCACATTTTATTTAAAAAACTAAAGTAAAAATAAGAAAAATTTAAACCGGCCTTTAATGGGTTAATTTATATTAACATATTGTACACCATTGAAAAGCCGTTTAAAAGAGCTTTCATACGACATGCATATTGTTATAAACGGACTTGTATTTTTTGAGATACTTACAAACTTAAAACTTTTTCAACTTTAATGCGACTACAAATATTTGTTTCTTGAAATCAGATCAAAAATTAGTTTTTGGGGTAAAAGTTTTGAAGTAATCGTAGTTATGTTTCTAAACTGCACTTGTTCCAGATTTTGCCAATTATGTTTTTTACCCTAAAACGTCCTCCAATTTCGCAAACAGCTTCGGTGCTATAATTTTTATTCTAAAAGTATTTAAATTTAATTGAAATTTGCATTTTTTAAGAATTTTTAAATCTGTCGTGAGAAATAAAATAGACGACTGTTTTTATACATTTTGACAGTCAAAAACGACAACCGTAATTCGGAAATTGTAATAAATTTTCTAGCAGTGTTGTACATTCGTAGTTTTCGACAAACGTAATACCGTTTTTTTTAAAACGACAAATTTTCACTACGACAACCGTAATCAGGCCGATTATCAATACAAAGAAAGCCCTCATGGCCAATTATTTATGTATTGTTAGTTAACTTACTATGTACATTGATAATACAACTTAAATTTAAATACTTATACAAATATTCTAATATTCGGTCTATAAGTGGCCCCCCAGCCATATGAACAATGAGAAAAAAAAATGTAAATTAGTACCTATAGCAAGGACGAAAAATATATAATGGTTTTTTCCAGATAAATTAAGGCATAATTCCGTTAAAGTAATCAAGTAGTTTACGTTTATATGTCAAAAAGGAATAGGAAAACAGTTTAAGATTACTTGGCAGATGGTTCCAAACTTGATGGACGCGTACCAAAAACGAGTGATCAAATATTGCAAGATGTCTAATAGGAACTTCGATCTGAACATTCCGCGTTGAATTTATAAATGAAAATTCATTCACTAAAGGCTCCGGTTGTTGTAATTTTATAATTTTATAGAAATGAAGTAAAATACGTAATTGTAAATAATTGTCGAAATCGCATTTCAAAAATTCGGGAACAAGTTCCCTTACACGATCATGTTCATAAACCCTCACACTAAAAACATAACGAACGACTTTTCTAACAATTCCCCCGAGAATATCAACGTTATACAACCAAGACCCAGAAAAAACCTCCAGGCCATAGTTAAATCGGGACATAATCAGGGAATGAGCTAAACGATATCTTACATGTCTAGGTGTATATGGGTTTAAAGAGTATAATCTTCTTAAAGTAAAACAAACTTGATTGGAAATATCATTTATGTGATTGTCAAAATTTAAAGTTGAATCCAAAATAACACCGAGACATCTAAGAGAATCTAAATAGTCAATCACCTGTCTATTTATACATATTCTAGGATAAATACTCAGAAAAAATATTATAAAAAATTCTATAGGATTAAAAAACTGTTTTTTTTGCCTTTTTTTTTAATTGTTCACAAAATATTCAAATTCAATTAAATTAACTCGGAACCATTTTTTGAATTTAATAATTTCCGTTTGAGAATTTTGTATGTATTGTTGATCTTTTAAAATTGCATTTCACTTTGAATTGTCAGGTTTGAGATTATAAGTAGAATGTCCTAGTATAACTAGAAAACACTAATTGTTATTAAATGTAAGAGAAAGATGAAAACATCTTGTGAGGATCAGCGATAGAGGGAGTGCCGCACTTTCTACCTAAGCGACTAGGTCATCATTAGCCTTATTCTAATTCACTACCCACAAGAAAATTATGGTTTGATCAGGTATATATCAACCAACTTACTGAAAAACCCAATGTTAATTGATTACCCGAACCAGGCACGTAGCCAGAACTATGTTTTACCGGCCCAACAACAAGAGAAAACGTTTTTTTATGTATTGTTTTTGTTGTTGTTGGTCCGGTAAAACATAGCTCTGGCTACTTGCCTGACCCGAACGATATAAGTTATTTTCGTCTTTTCTTACACGTTTAGCCAACATCTTTTTTAATTGGCAGAAAAAACAAAAATAACTCATATTGTTCGGGTAATCAATTAACATTGGTTTTTTCAGTAAGTTGGTTGATATATATGTATAACTGATCAAACCATTAGTGTCTTGTGGGGTGGTGGTTTGAAATGACGCTTAAGTCGAGAGTTCAGAATTCACTCCAGTGCTGCTCCTCACAAGATTTTATTCATCTTTCTCTTACATTCATTAATAACAAAGTTAAACACTAAAAATGCATCGGAAATGCGAGTTATAAATTCTGATAGTTTTTATGTTGTAGACCACGAATGGGAACCTCAAATTATTATATTAGCTCTGCTTTTAAAAATATTCTCGTATTTAACTTTTACCAAACATCTAGTTTTTTCTTCAAAAGTTGTTATTCTTTCGTATACTTGAATAAACTACAAATAATTTATAATGTGGTTTCAAAGTATGGACGTTGAATATTCTATTTTGTGAATATTATAAAACCTCTTAATCGAATTTGCAAAATTTTAGCACATTATGTTAATTTATATTCCACTTAATTCATTTAATAAAAAAACACATCAATTTTACATCAAAATTTTCAGAAAATTCAATACAATTTTTATAACTTTTTTTTTTTTCTATTAATTTTGCATGAATTTACTATGGAGACAATATAAAAAGTACATTTTTCAACAGGCATCATTAAAATCGTTATTTTTTTTTAGAAAAACGCACTTTAATTAACAAAAACTTGGTTTTGATTTGAAAACATGTGCTAAAAATACTTAAATGGTTTTGTCTGAATTTTGTTGGCTCTATGAAACAAGACCCCAATGAAATAAGTCCCCAAACCAAAAATGAAATAACGCCCCATTTTTTGGGGCTTTATTTCATTATGAAGCAATACCAAAAAAAAAAATGAAATAAACCCGCAACCAAATGAAACGAAGCCCCAAAATAAAATGAAATAACACCGCAATTTTGAGGCTTTATTTCATAATGCAGTAAAGCCCCAATTCGAAAACGAAATAAGGCCCCAATTAAAAAAAAAAAACAAAATTGTATATTACTTAAAATGTTTCTTTATTTCTAATTAATACATAGTAAAAAGATTATTAATATTTAGTATATCAATACAGTTTTTTTTAATATTTTTTAGTAGTATATCACAAAATAAAACTAAATTTATAAATCGTATAGTCGCACGCAGAAAAGCTTTATTTCGCGAAGCCGCCTGCCGCGTTCTACGGAGGAAAAAAACCCTTAAGAGCGGCCGAAGGCCGCCACACAGAAAAACTTGTTTCTACAAATTACTTGATGTCGTAAAAATTTAAGATTTCAACGGATTCTACATCTGATTTGAAAAACAAGTTCTTCTGGGTGGCGGCCTTCGGCCGGTCTTAGGGGTTTTTTTTCCTCCGTGGAACGCGGCTTCGCGAAATAAAGTTATTTTCTGCGTGCGACATAAAAGAAACTTCAAAATTACTACACGGTACAATCTCACTTACTAATAGCAAATAACTATTTACATTAATAACTTGATAATTCATGCAGTAATTATAACGGTTATTTGCTTATATTACTTAAAAATTTTGATTTTTAAGAAAATGAAATAACACCCCAAAAATATTATTTGGGGACTTATTTCATTTCTTATATTGGGGCCTTATTTCATTATGAAATAAAGTCCCAAAAAAATGAAATAAAGCACCAAAAAATGAAATAAGACCCTAATTTTTTTTTTATTAGAAATTTTTGGGGCCTTATTTCATTTTTGGTTTGGGGACTTATTTCATTGGGGTCTTGTTTCATAGAGCCAATTTTGTTAATTAGGATTTGTAACAGACTACATATTTTTAAGGCATAAAAAATGTATAAAATTTTTGTATGTTAATCAATTCTTTTTCCTAAACTAAAAGAGAAAGTACTTGAGTTTTTTCATAACTTAAATAACCAGTGACGTTTTCTAAAGATACATATTAAATTTTGGTTCTTCTTTTCGTTGCAGATTTTTTATTAACGAAATCGTGAAAAATGAGAAATTTTAACATTAAATTCGAAATGCGTAATATATTAAATTAAAAAGCATAATTCATACTATTTGAATGTTGTAAAGAAGTAGCGTTTTTGTTTTCAATTTTGTACATTTTTGCAAAAATTTTATCAACAAAATTAAAATTAAAATACATTATAAAATTTGCCCTGTGGCGATGTCTCAACTTAAAACGCAAAAGTTGTCAACACTGAACGTAAAAACCATGCGTCAATCTGGTAACGTTGTGAAACAGAGACGGAGGAGATTAGAAAAATAAACAAAATTCTAAAAATAGAATATTTGTGTTTTTTAGTGTTGTCACTTCTGAGTTTAATATACAATAACAGAAAAGGTAATAGGAAAGAAAATTGCAATTTAGCTGCATTACATTCGAGGATATACTTGGGTGTGATCGCTAAACGGTCATGACTTGGTATTGTTACGTTTGTAATGCAAGAAGAGCGCAGGTTTGATTCTTACAGCCGCAGGTTGTTGAAAATTTTATCATATAGAGACAATCTGACAATTATAAGACACAAATAATAATAATACAATTTAAATCGAAGATCACTGATGACGCCTGTCCATAAAAAGCAGAATGATTTAAAAATTAATAGTGTTTATAAATTTTAGAGAAAAACTTTTATTCTTCTTCCATATGACGTTAAAATAACATTGTACTAAAATACATTATAAAATTTGCCCTGTGGCGATGTCTCAACTTAAAACGCAAAGTTGTCAACACTGAGGGGATTAGAAAAATAAACAAAAATCTAAAAATAGAATATTTGTGTTGATAGTGTTGTCACTTCTGAGTATAATATACAATAACAGAAATGCTAATAGGAAAGAAAACTGCAATTTAGCTGCATTACATTCGAGGCCATACTTGGGTGTGATCGCTAAACGGTCATGACTTGGTATTGTTAAGTTTGTAATATAAGAAGAGCGCAGGTTTGATTCTTACAGCCGCAGGTTGGTGAAAAATGTTATCATATAGAGGCAATCTGACAATTATAAGACACAAATAATAATAATACAATTTAAATCCAAGATCACTGATGACGCCTGTCCATAAAAAGAGGCAGAAACTAGTCCAGCTTGATTTAAAAATTAATGGTGTTTATAATTTTTAGAGAAAAACGTTTATTTTTCTTCTTAACCACAACATTTCTATAAAAATTAAATTTCCTTTTACAAATTGTTTGCTAATATTTCTTTACTATATAGCTAACATTCTAAATTGTAGCCCATAATCTTTTAAAAATAATACGTTGCAAATAGGTTCATCAAATTTTACTGATTTTGTTGAACTGTGTAATTAGTGTTTTCTGTTTATAGTAGTAACATTTTAATTATGATCTCAAATCTGACAATTGAAAATGAAATTTAATAATTTCCTTTAACTTTTTGTATCTAAAAAAAAAGAAACGCATAAAAAGCGTTTAAATAAAAATGTTTTAAAATTAGTGTTTTTTTTTTTTAAAGAGAAGCAGCAACACTCAGGAAATTCTTCCTATTAATTAATGTATTGCTTTCTTTGGAAAGGGAAAGGGGATAGTGGAGAGATGAAAGGTGGTGGAAGATGAAGGGCTTCAAACATGGCAACACTGTAATTGCGCGAGTAGATAAGTCTTAGAACAGTTGTTGCTCGCCACCTGATGTAGAGTTGGCGAATTTGTTGAAGCTTTTTATTTCATAGCCCTGATTCATTATTTTACTTTGGTGGGGTTAAGTGCTATGGGAACACCGAAGGTGGGCGCAGCGGTACATATAAGTGATAGAAAACTCATACATATTATTTTGCTAAATTAATGTTGTCGTCACCGGGAATCGAACCCGGGACCATCTGTGTAACAGTCCAAAGCGCTAACCATTACACCACAAGATCCAAATATCGAAAATTTACTATTATATAAAATCAATACTTTGCTGAAATTTAATCAGTTTTCAGTAAGAGTTCTTAATATGTACAACTTGTTTAATATATTTAGCTGTCACCCTAATGTACTTCATATTCTTCTGACGTGTATTATAAATACACTTAAATAATGACCTACGCTAAAAATTTTAAATAAACAGAATTAAAAAATGTTTGAGTCTGTTTACATTTCTAGTAAAAATAAGAAAATTTAGAAAGTATAAATGAATTATCAAAAATTAACTTTTATTTAAGTGGAATGAAGGAAACTTGTATAAATAGTATAAAATAGAAATATTTGAAATAAAAAAGGAGCCAATTTCAAGTCAAAAACTAATTTAAGAGAAAAAACTAAATCTAAAATATCTAATAAAAAACAATTTTAATAAAGACCAAATAATTTAAAATAATTTATTTAAATAAAACACCAAAAAATAAAAAAAAAAACATCTAATCTGGTAACCCTAAAATATTCTATACCTCCCACAAACAACGAGAAAATCTGTTTATAGATTTAAATAAAAGAGCATCCACAAGACGGACGATATCATTTTATAGGCCCAGTAGGTAAACGATGACAAAGAAATCAACAGCATGCTCAATAAACTGCGTGTATATATTTTACCCGTAAATACATAAAATAATTCAAACAAAGAAATACATAAAATTGTTTTAAAAAGAAAAGAATAAAAACAAAAACATATTTCAAATAAACTATAAATTTTGCAAATTCATATCAAAATTCAAGATCAAGTATGTCAGATCATATATTATCAAATAAATAAATATTAATTATCACTGCGGCAGTGAATAAAAAAATACTAACTGATAAGATACATTATTTTTTAAACAAACAAAAATGTTTTTTTATCAACTTTTATAAATAAATTTTATTTTATCTTCATTACAGATTTAAAATACATACATTTAGATTTGCAAAAACCACAACAATTACAACAGAATGGATAAATCGAAGGAGGAAATGCAGCCGGAGGAGAAACCAATTAAACCCATTTTAACACCTTTAATGACAACCACTAATATATTAGCGTCTACTGATGATGATACTAGTACCGAATCTTCTGATACTTTTGAAACTTGGACTTTAGTTAGCGATAAACAAAGGGAAAACGTAATGGATAATAGTGAAAATCGTATAGAAATTTTAAAAAAGGATGATGCTGAAGAGAATGAACAAGAGGAAAACGTTCAAGAACAACAATTACAAGAGTAAGTAATTTTAGAAATTAGATTAATGTAGGTACCACCCTGTAACAGAATTTACTTTTATAAAAATTCGTAGTAAAAACTTGCAAATTTTATGCAGTTTCAAGAAAAATATATGAATAATTTTTTCGTTTTATTTGACAAATCAAAATCTAAGTGAAAGTAAATGAAATGTATTTTTTGTATACCCCCCATACTACTGTGCAGGAGACTATACCTGTCCCGAATTTCGGAAATATGCCAATTTCGTGACGTATTATTACTCAAGCAATAAGTATTATTAAGCTGATTATGGAAAATACGAACATTTTTTTTTTTTAATTTTCGAGCAAAATACTGCTAAAAAGTTTGTTTATAATAACCATTTTGTGGGACAAATATTTGTAAAAAATCCATTAAGAAATTTTGGTCCACCACAGCATAATTTAGTAGGAAGTAAGATTCTTTTTTTTTGGAAATGTACTCAAAACTTGTCCTATTGACACTGTATTTCATAAAAATGCAAACAAAAATCCAAGGGTGCTAATAAAGGGTGTTTTTTATGGAGGTATATAACTTTGAAAATGAATAAAACAAAGATGAATTTTTTAAATTGACATGAAATTTACTTTATTTGAAAGATAATCTTCTGGCATTATAATTTAAATATCGGCGTAGACAAGCGACTTTACATATCCCAACAGAAAATAGTCCAGCGGCGTTAAATCGCACGATCTTGGAGGCCAATTTACGGGTCCGAAACGTGAAACTATGCGGTTACCAAACGTTGTCTTCAATAAATCAATTGTGGCACGAGCTGGGTGACATGTTGCTCCGTCTAGTTGAAACCACAGCTCCTGCACATCATGTTTGTTCAATTGATGAACGAAAAAGTCAGTAATCATGGCTCTATGGCGCTCACCATTGATTGTAACGTTCTGACCAGCATCGTTTTTAAAGAAGTACGGACCAATGATTCAACCAGCTCATAAAGCACACCAAACAGTCAGTTTTTCTTGATGTAACGTTGTCTCAACAGACACTTGAGGATTATGATCACTCCAAATACGGCAGTTGTGTTTATTGACGTATCCATTAAACCAAAAGTGAGCTTCATTGCTAAACAAAATTCGGACGTAGTTCGCGATACGTATTTCGAACAGAACCATAATTTTCAAAACAAATTTTTTTCTTTTTTTTTTTCTTTGCACAATTTGGAAGTGTTGTTCAGGCATCAGTCTATTCATGTTGAAATGCCAAACCAAACTAAACATAAATCACTTGACAGTTGACAAAATGGCCGCCAGTTAAAAAAGTGTTGCCAACTTAAAGTTAAAGTTATACCTTTATAAAAAACACCCTTTAGTTGGCAAAAGAAAAAATATAAAAAAATACGTGATTTTCTTAAAATTCGTGGTCGTTTGCGTTTAACCGATGCTTAATTTTAAAAAGTAATATCTTATTTAAAAGCTTATTTTGTCTTCTCTGAGATATATGATAAAAATGTCCTTGTATCACAAATATCTCTAAATGCATCTCTTTTTTTTTCTTAAATTTGGGTTGCAGATTGATTAATATGTCCTTTAGAAAAACGATGTTTTCTTATGTTACTTCTATTTCATAGAATAAAAAATAAAAATATTATAGAATGATTTAAAGCATTCTTTAAAAGCATTCTTAGAACTAGTGATGGTACGACCAGTTCTAGAAATTATGCAAAAGAATGTTACTGACCATTTTAACAATACTTTTAAGAGCTAGTGCTTAAGAAATGGTTAAACATTACTTCTAGAACGCAGTTACGACACGATTTATCGCGGCTAGCTGATGCAAAACTCAGGGTTCGTTACAAACTATTTTTATTTAAGACATTATATATTTTTCACGGTTTCTGGTTTTATTCATTTAATTTAATATTTAATTTTTACAAATCTATTCACGAATACGAAACTTTACACAATACATAATTTCCACAGTTCTCTAGCCAGTAGACTCATTTCGGATCAGGAAGCAAATTTGCTTTCTTTAAGCTCGGATTGCTCTAAAAATAAAATATGAGGAATTAACCTGCCCATAAAACGAAATAGAGAAAAATCAAAGGGCTAACCAAAGCTTTCTCTAGAAATACAACGCGACGAGAGTAAAACCACACGAATATAATGAACAAGGGATAGTCTAAGACTAACCTCAGTCTGCTGTCGTAGCCTGAAAAGGCTTTGGATTGTGGAGGTTAACAGAGATAAGTCTGGAGCCATTTACAGCTAGCTCATCAGCTCTCTCGTTACCCTCCACTCAGACGTCCCCTGCAAGAGTAAACGTTAATTTCCATCTTGCAGTTTAAAACCATCCTCGTCTTTACGGATTCCCCTTACAGTGCCCTTATCACTGCCTGGCTATCATTGAAAATGACCACTGCCCCAGAGTAGTAATTTTCATTCAGAAAACGAATGTACTCCGTAACAGACACCACCTCCGCTTGAAAAACGGTGTTGTGGCCCAGAAGACGAGAGCACATCCTAATGTCTAGTTTCCCGCAAAAGTAACCCAAAACCAGTCCTCCCGTCTAGCCTAGAACCATCCGTTTTTGGTAATTTAACTATACATATTATCAATTGAGACAACTTTACCGATTAACTTTTTAAATAACTGTTGAACTATTATAAAAAACTTCTTGTGAGTGTATAAATTGTGACCTTTTTAAAATTAATATTTTCTTTTTAATTCCTTTTTTCTATAGTTCTCTTAATGATGTTACCAATGATGATTTTTCGGATGGAATTTCTATTATCAGCGAAAGTGAAAGTGTCGGTCGCATATCACCACATCCATATCTAAGAGATCATCTACAAGATTTAAACTTGAAATTTTCTTTAAATGATAATATAGAAGATGAGATAATACATCGTTTGAGACAAGAAACTCCCATTGTTTTACAACAAGATCCAGTAGAACAACAATTACGTCAAAGACGTAAATCTTCCACAACACCACCAGACTGCAGAAACGAACAAGCTTTACAAAAAGCTTCTCAAACTTTAGCACTTGCTACGGACTTGCCTCCATTTGTCAAACGTGGTTTACAGGGTATATTTTATGTCGGCGTTGGTTTAGCTATATTAGCCTTAATTGGTAAAGTTGTTAATCCCACTTGGCAGCCATTGTCCAGTGTTAAACCCTCAACCTCTACGGTAGAATTAGAACAAAAAGTCAATGATATGGAGTTGCAAAATTATTTAATGAGAGCCGAAATTGATTTGCTTAATAAACAAGTTAAATATTTGAATACTCTAAATGAACCCCAACAAAAAGGAAGAAATAAAGAGTATAAAGAAGGTAAAACTTTTAAAGCCTGGTCGGGTAATGGCGATTCTTTAAAACCTGTTGATATAACTAAGGCAGATTTAAGAAGAGCATATAAATGTCCCGATGGTTCTTATGTAGAAATTGCCAATATGTGTATGGAACAAAGATCAGCCCATGAACCTTCTATAGTGGAACAATTTGGCCAAGTAGTAGAAGATTTGAAAGAACAATCAGAAGCTTTTAAAACTTTTGAAAAAGTGGCAGAAGAATTACAGGGCTTCCAAGATAATCCCTTTGAACAATTGCAAACAATTTTAGGCCATGAAGTACCAGCAACAGCACCTACACAAAAACAAAAAATGGATTATATTAAAAATAAACCCATCTACCAAACTTCAGAAGATTTTAACCAACAACTACCTAAACCAAATTATGAAGATAATCAACAACAATTTCCAACCCAAAAACAACACGGAAATGATAAGCCAAAAAGAAAATATGATTCTTCTAAATCTTCCAAAGAATATAAAAACAATTTGGAAACGATTTTAAACCAGTAAATAAAGAATTTAAAAAGCAATATGACAGCAAACCTTCACAAGAAAAGTTTGAAAAATTCCGTGATAATTCAAAAGAAAGAAATCAATGGAAAGATGAAAAATTCGATAAAATTAAAGATAACTCCAAGTTTCGGGACATTTCTAAAGAACGAAAAGTTAGAAAATTTAATAATTCTGAAGAATCTAAAGAAAACCACTCCAAAGAACGCTTTAATCGACAACAAAAACGTAAACTTGGTAAAGATAAAGAAGACAGTGGTGAATGGCAAGAAAAATATATGAAACATCGTGAAAATCAACGTAAAGAAAATGAACAAAAGTATCAGGAAAATAAAAATTGGTACATCAAACGTGGCGATAGTCGTGAATATAAACGTAGTGGTGAAAAACAATTTAGATGAAATCACTTTTTAATAAAATCATCTTAATCCTCCTCCTATTCAATAAGCTCCTATTCAATAACTTAAATTAATTTACATACGAAAACTTCTTATTCTGATATGTGATGAACTTCACTTGCGATCAAAATTGAATATTTAATCGATTATAATTTGTTTCAGAAAACAACTACTCGACTACAATTAATAACAATCGATTCTGTTAAATTAGATATTTCAATTTATGACATTAAGGTCCGATTACTGAATTTCCAGTTAAAATTTAACAAAAAAAAAAAATTATTTGGGAAACAACAACAAATGTGTCATTTGAAGTACCAGTTATAAGCTAAACTGGCAATTGAGAAAATGAAGCTTAATGTTATTTAAAATTAAAATGTGGCGAAGTAATGATATTAGAAATTTTGATTTCGACCGAAAGTGAAATTCGTCACATACCAGATTGTTTTTTTTTTTTAGTTGACAAAACAATTTTTAAAATTTTGTTGTGATATGTAGTAAAAATAAAAAGTTTATATTTTGTTTGAACGATATAAATTTATTTTGTATTTTTGTGTATAAATAAAAATTTATATAAATTTAATTTTTATATGTTATTATTACTTACCTTATAATCGTTAATAAAATTTTCGATTTTATTTTTCAATAATTTTTAAAATTTCTTTGAATTACATATTTGTTTAGTTTTATGTGCTTTATGTGTTTGATTTTATGTATTTGTTAGTTTAAAATTTATAATTTCCTTTAGCTTTTAATTTTTTATTAAAATTTATTTCAAATGTGTATAAAAAACAAGAACTTGTAGTTTTTAACATGTGTTATTAACATCCATACGTTTATTTGTGCGAATTCAATAGTTATTCAAATACTTATGCGAAAACGATCCTATTTGTAAACTATATATTTTAACTTATACAAATAAACAAACAATTACTAAATATTAAACAAATGCTTTTTATAATTTATGCCTAAGCAGGAAAACGGACTTTGGTTTCGACAAATAATTAATTTTTTGATAATGTACTTAAAATATTCCTGGAAGTGGTTTATTTTCTTAAATTAAGGGTTTATTATCGAAAACACCCAAATTTTCAAAGTAAATTCGATTTTTTTTTTTTGCAAAAAACAATAAACGATTTATTTTGATATTTAAAGCAGGGGGGTTATTATGTAATTCGAAAAATTTTGTTCGAATTCGAAAATTTAAAAACTCTTGTAAGAAGATATCCGTACTTAAAAACCCATTTTTTTTACTTTTCGCATTCATTAGATCATTGTCTAGAGGTTTTTAACGTTTTGACCCATATAAAAGTAATTTTTATTGCTTTATTTTCAATCGTGTATGTGCCAGAAAACGAAACCGCATAAGTAAAACGAGTTTACAAGATTAGGTGTGCCAGATTCCGATATCGCAATTTTTTTGCTCGTTTTAAATCGAGCAGTTGTACCTTGTCGAAAGTAAATAGAATGTGGATTTTTTCTTAGAAAGGTTTGTTAAATAATAAAAACAACACTTAGTATTACAAATTTGAAATGTTTTTTATTTATTTTAAGTCAAAAAGCAATCTTTTAATAGCTTCTTCAATTTAAAACTAGACTTTTAAAAATCTCTTAATATTTCATGTATTTTTACATAAATCTGTGGCAATGAAATAAAATGAATATTTTAAAACAAAGTTTTAGTCTAACAATTACAAAAACACTTTGAACAATGTAAATTAATTTTTTTATCATGCACTTAAATAATTTATTATTAACTTTTATTAAAAAACTGTCTTAAAATAATATTTCTTGAAAATAACACTTTTTTTTTGCAAATCGCAAATTTACTTAAAGTCTTCTTTTTATAATGATATTCAAAAAATCCAGAGTTACCGAAGTTCACAAACTTCAATAGGTCAAGTTTTTTTTTTGCATTTTTGCTTCCCTTATACATCTTCTTTTTATTTTTTGTTGGCCCATTTCACGCCGCCGTAAATAAACATAACTTTGTATAAATTTTTTGTTTACAGCTTTTTTCCTCTTTTGATACAATACAACAGCTGATTAAAATTACATTTACAAGCTTTTGAAATTTAAATTTTTTTTCGAACAAAACTTCGAATATACCAAAACGAACGTTTTTAAGGAACACCAATTTCACATGACTCGTTTTCAAAAAAGTTTGCTTTTTGAAAACGACTCCATATCCAGCACATAGGCGATTAATTTGTTTTTTTTTTAACCGTAAAAGTAGTTTCTTTTGTTAACTAGACCGGATGCACTAAAAACGGCTAAATTTTGGAATAACCGATATTTTAAAGCAAATAATTTGTTAAGGTTTTTAACGTTTTAAATATGATTTATTTCGTTCTACAAGCCAGATTTATATTAAGGAGCTTTTATTTGGAATCACTCCAGTATTCTTTAAAGAAATTTGGAAAATATCTCTGATGTAAATTATTGCATAAACTACAGAAAATATATCAAAAATAGTTTTAATTTGTTAGCATACTAATTACACTAGTTAAGAGCTAAAATATTATAAACATGGGACAGTTTTTTTTTATCATGTCTTTAGGCCTCCTAAAACTGAAAATCGCATTTTATGAAGTAGTTGTCGAAATATTTTTTCGTATTTAATTTTAATTTGAGTTAGGATAAAGCCGCTTTGTTCAGTCAATTTGTAAAACAAATAGAATTTAATGCGCAATATATTTTTTTAATATTAATTTTAAATAGGAAATTTTTTTACGCCAAACATTAAAAATGCAAAATTTCGGAAAGAGATATAATATGCAATGAAATATAAAAAATATATTTTTTAATAAACTTATTACTTCAACAAAGAAAAAACAAGTAATTTCCGAAGCAAACCTATTGATAAATACCGAAATTTTGACCATTTATATCAGGAGTGCCCAAAAGTTCCTTATGGAAGAGCAAACACCAATGCATTTAAAGAAAAACTAATTTTTATTCAACATTTTTTGTTGTAAAAACCAATACATACAAAGAAAAAAAAAAAAATATTTCAATGTTTACCAGCAAAGCATACGAAAGTGTTGTTGCTTTGCGCTTGCGTGTATAAAGTGAAGAACGACAAAAAAACTAATAAGACAAAGTTGTTTGTGTATTTCGTATTGCTAGTGCTGAGCGCTCTATATGAGTATTAAAACACACAGCCTATAGCTAAGTGTTTTTACAAAAACAATTGAGTACCAAGCGCATAGGCCGTTGGCACCCCTGATTTATATTAAAGGATTCAAATTTAAGATTTTCTCTATTTTTATACGGTGTATTTGTTATTCTGAAGCTAAATGTCGCAAATATTAAGATATTTTGATAAAATTTGCTACACTGGCTTATAATGGTGAGAGAATACTTTCGGTAAAATGTGTACATGTTAGGGACCTGAGCACACTGTAGACGAAAAATTTTATGAAATTTGGCACACTGATCTATGTTGGCCCAAGGCCAACGTTTTTTGATGTTGGTTAGAATTGGTGCCGATCTTTACACTATATATACCACATAATATGAATCCGGCTACTGTATTATGGTTTTACATTGATTTTATACAGTAGTATTTTTTTATTTGAAAAAATAAAACAAATACATTTTTTTTTAATTTATAACGAGCTTCCAACCTCCGTATATTTACAAAAATAAAGCAAATCAAACATATTAGCTAGGTTGATACTAGCATTTCGATTTGGCCAAAGATCTTATCAGAACCCGAAGTTTTAGAAAAGCTAGAGCCTCCATAATAGGCAGAACTTTTACAAAAAACCTATTAATAATCAATTTTGCTCCATTCTTGTCTTCTTAGTAATCAAGCACGTGGTTAGGGTCTTTTCCTAACAAGCATCATGACGTTACTAAACTTTGAAGACCAAAAATGTTCTATTTGTATCAAAAATTCTTGTTTGTGTAATTTTGTGGTTAATTTTTACTACAATTGTGGTTAATTTTTTGAACAGTAAAAAACAAATGACAATGTTAGTTGTATTAACTGATATATAGGGTGGACCGGAGACCATTCGCCACTTTTTTGTTTGAAGCACTTTCTTTACCAAACCAATAAATTTTTTCGGAAAATAATTTTTAATCATAAGATTGACACATTCTGGCTTTCACTTGAATGCATAAAATTCCGATAATTCCTAAACCTTATATAATATTTTTATTGCCTGTCAGAGATATAGCTGCTCAAAGTGCATAATGTCCTAATGTACATATTTTCATATTTTGTAATAAAAATAAAATAAAATATCCTTAAAACATAAAAAATCAGAGACCCCCCTCAATCACTGTTAATGGTTAAAAATAAAAATAAAAATAAAAAAGTATATACATTTATTTTTTAATTTTTTACAAAAAATCAAATGTAAAAATTCATATTGTTTTTTAAATATAAAAATAACAAAAACTTTTTTAATTGTGTCTATAAAACAACTGTTATTTTATTAATACTCTTTAAAACCTACATTAAAAATCAAAATTTTTTTGATAAACTTTTTGCAAAAATTTACAAAATTGAAAACAAAGCGGCTACTTTTTTACAACATTCAAAATGTATGAACCTTTAGACTAGGTTCACACACGGCAATTATAATTGCGCAATTCTTGAGTTTATAGAAGAGGGAGGGAAAGAGAATGATAGAGGGTACAGAATTGCCCGTACTCCAATTCCGTTTTGATTTGTCATTCGCAATTTTCAATACTGCAGGTTGATATACGAAAATTGCTGAAACAAACTTTTCCTGTGTGAACACAAGAGCAAGTTCAAAGGAGAATTGAAGAAGAATTGGGCAATTATAATTGCCGTGTGTGAACCATGACTTACACGTTTCGAAAGATGCGATAATTTTCCATATACATTTATTTAAATTTGAAATTTCTCAGTTTTCATGACTTCTCTAATAAAAGATCAACAACGAAAAGAAGAACCAACATGAATTCAGAAAACCTCACTGGTTACTTAATTGATGAGAAAAATCTTTCTCTTTTAGTTTAATAAAAAAAATTGCTTAAATTAAAAATTTTAATATAATTTTGATGCTTCTAAAATATAAAATGTATAAACAGTTGTTTTTTAACAGTTGCTGGATTGAGCTGACTTCTTTTTTCATTAATGCCTGATCCAGCATATGAAAAAGCAATTTCCGAAGCAGCCGATGTTGCTGGAATTCCAAACAAAGTGTTGGCTTTTTTTCTTCTTTCTGTGAATTTTTATTATTTTTTTACACGTTTTACAACCAAACACGACTGATTAAAATGGTAACAAAATTAACAAAATTGGTCTATTACGCTCTAATCAAAAAATTGGCAGCGCAAATAAAAATTCGGAGGCTGCCGCTTTAGCCGGCTCACATTTTAAGCCGATGCGAGCCTAAATTAAAAAAACCGATTTTGCGCCGATCAGCTTGTTTCTCTGCTGGTCATAAGCAAAAAAGATACCAAAGAGTAAATACAAATAGAGAGATTACACTTCCCACACCTCTCAGCAACAAAATACCGAACTCGGGCAAGCAAATGAAAACAATTTTTTTACACTAAAAAATTACTGCAACATGTTGATAAAAAACTGTTAATTAAAACACTGACTTTTATTTTGCTTATAGTATTTTGTTATTTTTTATTAAAAATTAATATATTTTAATTTTATATTGCTGATTTTATCATTAATATTTGAAATAATTTAGAAATTGATTAATTATTATTTAAAAACATGATAAAAATTAATTTAAACTCTTTAATTTCTACAACATGTTTTGCTTTGCACGGTGCGATTTTACGAACAAATTAAAAGAGATCAGATTGAGCCAGACTGAGTAGTATGGAAACCCACTGATAATACATGAATTAAACAAAAAAAAAAAAAAATCAAAATAAATGTTATTAAATTCATTAAGTGTTTTGTTTAAAAATCAAAAATAAATCTACTAAGTGATTTTTTAAAATTAAATTCATAACTGTTATACAGTGGGAAAAATGTCAATCTATCTATAAAATTTGTGGGAGCTTATTCAGAAGGATCACGGCTTCCGCCAAAAAGGTATCAATGTCACAATAGAGAAACACAGGATGCAGTACCACCTTTTTGCAAAAAAAGGATATTTGAAGGCGTGGCACTTTTGTTTTCCTTGATGTATTTTTACTTTTTTTTTCATTTCGAAAGGTGTATACTATGATTATATTATATTTGATTATATTATATTTGATAGAATTAGATACATAATAATCCAAATATATTTAAATTAAAAGATAATAAGTTACATATATTTGATATCCATAAATTCGGTTCGAAACACAAAATGTAAGCTTTAAATCTGTAAAAAAAAATGTAAAAAAAAATATAAATGAAATTGAAATTATCAATTTTATTTTTATTTTTTTTTTGGATATCAAATTTTCGTTTAAAACGAAATTGTTAATTGTTAATTAAATTTAATTAAATTCTATATAGTTACAAAGAAACTGACTAAGCCTCCTCAATCCCAAGGAAAAATCTAGCGTCAGTAGTCTTCAAAATTATTTTTTTATGCTTCTGAAAAAAACAATAGAATTTTTTTTTTTTAAAGACATAAAGGACGAAAGGATTCAGAGATATTGCAGGTACAGCCGACTGAACGTTTGTAACTAAGTGAAATAAAAAACTTTGTTATTTTTTATACAAAAATCTGTTGCTCTGAAAATTTACGTGTCATTATTTTAATAATAGGTTACAAATGTACAGCGGGCTGGACATGTAAAAAAAAAAAAATGCTAAAATTAGGGCCTAGCAAAAAATTCAACGAAAATTTATGTACTTTACCTTGTTGATTGAATTGTTTACAATAAAATTATAAATTTCTTTTAGTTTTTATATTTCACAACTGTAAGAAATTTAATTAAAATGGTTAAGTGCTCCAGAAAACGTGTTCTACAATCAACTGATCGCAAATGTAAAGCAAAATTTTTTAGAGCGGCCAGCTTTAAAAAAAAAATAATGGTTTTTAGTACAAAAAACATGTCCAGATGAATTTTTTTTTAAACACGTCTGCAGATGTTTGAAAAATGTCAATGCTATTTTCAGATTCGCACGACTACTAATTGATTACGATTACAAATAATTCAAAAATAATCAAGATTAATAAAAATTACGAAAAAATAATCAAAAATAATAAAAAGTAATCAAAAAATAATTCGACTACTTTAAAAGATTACTTTTGATGGTTTTTAATTGTTTTTTTTTTTTATATCGCGAAATTATGGTAACACTGTCACAAATACATTTTTCTACATGAAATTCCACCGGTATTTAATGTTAGTTGTTTATTTCATTTTTTGATAATTGATTACCTGTTTCCATTCTTCATAGTTCTGCATTCCGCTCAATTTCTTTTATATGTATTTGAAAGCAATTGCTTGCGGTATTTATTGTTTTTATTATTAACATTTTGTTTTGTTTTTTATACCCTCCACTTATACGAGAGGGCATAAATAGTTTGTCATTCCGTTTGTAAACGAGTTTAAAATTATTAGATTTAGTACAAACATATTTATCACGGGTTCAAAAATTTTTTTTTATCTTAAATTTGTTTCAAAAACAATAGTATAAACTACATCTATAAAATTTTTTACATACTCGGCACAGCCGACTTTAATACACCCTTTTGTTTTTTACTTCAATTGTGCTCTATTTTTATTAAGTATATATTTCTTTTACGTATATTTTTTGGTGAGTAGTAAACATAATTGTTGTAAACTCCTAATAATAAAAATTATTTTTAGGTCAAATTGTCTGGATATGTTTCCGAAACCGATTTTTCCGCTGACGAAAGTATTGAAGATCCGGACGTTAATCCTACTACAAATAAACGAAGAAGCTCATTAAGTGAGGAATCAGGACCGGCCATAAAAAAAGTCTGTGTGAATTCACGAAAATTAATTTTCAAAGAAGAATTTTACACAGAAGTAGAAAAAGTTAGTTTTAAAGTTATTAAATTAAAGCATACCATGTATTTATAATTTTTATTGTTAGATTTCCGTTAAGAAAACTTGTGCTAAGTGTGTTGCATGTCATCGAGTGACATTAATTATCATCTGTTATTTTACAAATGTAACAGAAGTTAAGAAGAAGGTTCCAACCATATTGCAAATATTGCAATTGCACCAACAGTACTAAGCCAATGCGCCAAAATGAAATAACTCAAGGAGTTGCAGAGATTAAGTCCAGAATTGCCGGAATTAACTGTCGAGAATATAATCAGCAAAGTTTTAGAAACACTTTACAGTTTTTACGCCAAAAACTGTAAAACATTTAAATTTTGAAACGAAAATTAATAATGTATCGACTATTACCGATTTTTTTGATTTACCTAATGATGGTGAGCTTATTCGAACATTTATTTTATTTTTTACTTTAAAGATTTGACTTTGCAGATGATGAAGTAAGTAAGTCCTTCTCCACAAGAACAGAATGGTCAATTAAAGTTGACCAACGATCCACAATAAAACATCAGTTCTTCAGCTATTTAAATGATAATGCAACTGCTGACGAGATTTGGCAAAAATATGATTTACTAAGGGATGCATTTATTTATTTTAACACACCCTTAACGACTTCAGCTCCAGTTGAACGACTGTTCTCTTTTGCAGTGATCGTGAACAGTCCAAGGGGGCAATCATTGTCTGATTTTTCTTTTGAAAAATTAGTTGTAATGAAGGCCAATTGTAAATATATGTAAATTATAAAACTTTTTTTTTTTTTTTGGAATTGAATGTATTCTGAATTTATTTGTTTCTCTTTATTATCTGTTAACGTATTTTTCCTTTTTTTGTTGATTTACGAAGTAGTAAAATTGTTATTGATTGTTTTGTTGTTGAAGAGTTTATATGTACATTTTGTATACAAAAACTATCTAATTTTGTCTTATTTGTATAGGATTTTTTTACCTTGTAAATGCAAATTTTTTCAAAAGAAAATATATCTATAAAGTGATGTATATTCAAAATTTTTAAAAAAATAATCAAAAATAATCCTTTTTGATTATTTTCTAATTGTAATCATAATTAATTAACAATCAGAATTGTCCAAAAGATAATTATGTAGTCAATATCATTCTTTCTGAAATATAATCTATTTGATTACTAATCGTAATACAAATTTAACAGCTCTGTATATAATCATAATTATATATAAATATATTAGACGTATATATAAGACGTATTTGATTTTGTGTTACATATGGTTATGTATTGGGTTATATCTAATTTTATAAAAAATTCTATCAAATTTATCAATCATGTATTATCATATTTAAAATTCGGAAGAGTAAATTTTTTATACATGATTGGATATGCTTATACAAGCATTTTTTTCATAACATATTTTGAAAATATTATTATATATAAATACATATTGATATATATGCTATTTTATATGACCATATATTTCAATATTAAAGAATATATTGGCATATATAATTTTTTTTACTCGGGTTGCTACAAATAAGACGTTTTAATTGTTTCTAAGTAGCGGAGGAGGAACTATACATTTTTATTAGGCTGATAGGTACCTCCACTAAATTAAGGTACTAAATTAAGATGGAACTGTAGCCGATGTTTGACTGGTTGGTGGTGACCATCCAGTTGTAGGTGGCCATGAGGTAGGCCATGTATAAGTGGGTGGAGATGAAGGCGATAAAGTTGTTCCAGTTGAACACTTGAACCAATCTAATATGCGTTCCATAATAGGACGCCCTTTAGGTAATACAATAACTGGTACCGATTCATCACAAGCTCCCATATATTCTTCCAGATTATAATTGCTACCACAAGGACTTGTTTGAGGACGTCTAGTTGAATGTACACCAGTTGGTGTACTTGTATAGCTTATTCCCACGGTTTTTCCAATGAACACGGCCAATACCGCACACGAAAAGACAATAATACACTTCATGTTGATTCAAATCGCAACTGATAATTTTTAAAGAATTCTTAGTCTTTTTATACAAAAATTCGTAAGAAAAAAAAAAAATAATAAAAATTAATGGTATTATTTAAATGAAAAACATGAATTTGTTATTAGTTATTTAATAGTTTATTTTTTTATTTGTTTATAAACCAGCAAGAATTTTTAAATCTCCTTTTGCCTGGCAAATACTTAGTTTTGTTGAGTCAAATGTTATTTTGCCTCAGAAAACTTTTAACTTAAATATGAAATAATATTTTAGCAAAATGAATTCAGAATTTGAATTATCATTGCTTTTGGAAACTATAAACTTAAAAAAATATTAAAATATTAATTAATGTGAGATTTTATTCGTTCGGTTTTAGATCATGACAAATTTTTCTCTAAATTAACAGAAAAATTATAATTTTTATATGATAATTTACTTTGACTATTATTATTGCTTATGTAGAAGGATAGTATATGGAGCAATTCCATATGAAAGCGATCACCTTTTGGACGACCCCTCTCCGATTTTAAAATAAATAGTCTCAATCGATTGCCCAGCAAAAAATAATGTACCTACATATTTTTTTTTTTTATATAGTGACTGGTTTAGTGGTGGTGTGCACCACTGTCATGTGACAAAATTGAAGAATTCTTCATAAGGGACCTCATTGAAAGTTGTTTAAAAAAACTACTAAAGCGATCGCAACGAGTGATAGCTCGTTGGAAAGGTATTGAATCAGGCTTTAATTGAAAAATAAAATTTTCCTAATTTTTCTTGTTAAATAATTAAAAATAATTCAATTATAAAAAATATAAAAACAATGAGAACAAGGTGGTCTCCTAAATGCTCTTCTCCTGTCCAAACAAGGAGTCGGGGCCCATTTTTTTTATTGCTGATTCTTAAAGCAAAAATTATGAGGAATCCAAAAAAATAAAATTAGCCGGAAAATTTAGAAGCTTCTGTGGAAAATCGGAAAATTTAATTTTCATGGGAAAATTTAATTTTCATTAGAAAAAAGGTAAATTTCTGAGAAAAATTAGAAAAATTTTATTTTTCAATTAAAGCCTGATTCAATACCTTTCCAACGAGCTATCACTCGTTGCGATCGCTTTAGTAGTTTTTTTTTTAAAACAACTTTCAATGAGGTCCCTTATGAAGAATTCTTCAATTTTGTCACATGACAGTGGTGCACACCACCACTAAACCAGTCACTATAAAAAAAAAAAAAATATGTAGGTACATTATTTTTTGCTGGGCAATCGGTTGAGACTATTTATTTTAAAATCGGAGAGGGGTCGTCCAAAAATTTGCCATTTTTGATCGTTTTCATATGGAATTGCTCTATGATGACATTAGAGAAAATAATTGTCATTTAAAGTTTTAACTGAAAGTTAAACTGGCAATTATGATAATGACTAGAGAAAAAACAAACACACTATAAATAGATATCGTTAGTGGTAAATTTCATTCTAACTCAACACACAGAGTAATGTGGGATTTAACGTTACCCAATTTCTTTAACGTGTGAGTTAAATAGAAGATATTTACGATTAACACTAAATGGCACGAAGAATGTTGATGAAGACCGTAGTGGGTCAGAAAAATCCATTCCATTCATGCTAGTGTCTAATAACTTTTTCTGTGTTTTTTTCTAATAGTCAAAGTAAATTATCATATAAAAATTATAATTTTTCTGTTAATTTAGAGAAAAATTTGTCATGATCTAAAACCGAACGAATAAAATCTCACACATAAACTTATAGATCAACGATAAAATTCAATATTAATTAATTTAAAATCGTGAAAAGCTAATCATACTAAGGAGTTTATATACCCGTGTAAAAATAGTTATATCTACCCAGGAAAAAATTACACATTCCAAAAAGAAGGTGATGCCCACACTTGCTTACATATCTCATTGCCAAATTTAGTAACTGCAATACCAAACACATTCCAACGATAGAGTCAAAAAAGCAAGTAGTATTGTAATCAATTCTTTAAATTGAAACCAGAAGGCATGAACTCAATAACAAAGTAATTATTTACTTAAAAGAAAATAACAATGTTATTAACTTATATGTATAACTTTTTGTACTCAAGAAGTAATCAAATACTTTTTTTTAATAAAAGGACGTTATTGGAAGTAGTTCCTAATTTTGAAAAAAGAAATTATACAATTTTAAAGAATTTATCTCATATATTTTTTCAAACAAATTTTTACTTGCAGGAAAATAATACTAAAAACAGAAATTGCATGTTGCCTAAATTTTGTTAAACTGTGGTTAGGTATAAATTAGGGAAGCGCACGTGAGCAGAAAATTGTGAGTGGAAGTTGAAATTACTGACGTTATCGTGAGTGAGTGTAAAAAAAATTTTCGAGGGTGATTGTGCGTGAGTCATATTTTTGTTTTTCAATTTTGAATTGTTCTTTTTTTTTTGAAAAATTTATATTTTCGTGGTTTATAGGTCTAAAATTATGACAAACCCATGTTATCATAACAATTCGATGTTTCACTTTTTAGGATTATATTTCCGTATGAGTTTTGATCGTTATATTTGAGTGACCTAGGAGAATCACGTGTGAGTAAAAGTTGAATTTACTTATGGAACTACTTCTTTTTTTTAAATGTAAGTACTTCTTCTTTTTCCTAGGGAACTATTTACTTATTATTTTTGTGTAAGTACTTTGTAGTTTTACAATGGAACTATTTCTTTATTAAAAAATGTATGTAGTTCTTAAAAATATAAAGTAAATGGTTCTTCGGTAAAAAAAATAATCAATTCAAAAGAATCAATTATTTTAGTCTCACGCCCTGTTAAAAGAATCGAGTAGGTAATCTAGTAAGGAATGCGTTCTGCCCAAAATGCTTGATTACAAACCCGCTTACCTTTTTGGAAATTTTTTGCTGGGTAGTTATATATAATATGATTAAGCTTTATCTGACTTTGAATGGAGTCACATTACTACATATATCATTATATACATATACATCTGATGTTTTTTATGAGATACTTTTATATATGATACTTGATTTTATTATATACTCTATATATAACTTCATAAAGCATATAATAATAACACAGGTAAAAAAGTTTTGATATAGCTATACATTACTTTATACAATTGTTTATAATTATATATTTCAAAATATATCTTCATATATCTATATAAATAAAATTAATTTTCTGTTTGTTTGTTCGCTATACAAATTTTTATTTTTTGAACGGATTTCTCTGTAATATTGAACCACTTTTCAAAAAATTTCAAACAAATATCAAAGCAGTAGGGGAAGGTGGAGTAATTTGGGAATAGTTTCTAAAAAGCACCCACTTCAATGTTTTTTAGTCTTTTGTAACCAAAGAGTGGTTATTGGTGTAGCTTAACCCAAAAGATCACATCTAAATCATACTTCAGGATAGGTTATGTGGGTTTTTTGGTTGTACATACGTTTCGTAATGGGCAAATATATTAATAATTTACAATATCTGGCCTTCAAACAACATAAAGAAGCGTTAAAATTGCTTAAATTGCAAGTCCCAATTTTTGCCCTAAATTATCCCAATATGACCAAAGTCAAAAATACACCACCTAATATATGGATTGTTCAAAGTGATAATAATTTATTTAGGAACAGGACAAAATAGTTAGAAATTCTGAAAATGCATTAGATTGGAAAAAACGCATTTACACCCAGTAAAATAGTAAAATCCAAATAACTGGTTGCAGAACAGCTTATACTGTATTATAACAGGTTCTAATTTCTGTTCTGCAACTGGTTCTTTTTATATGGAGTTTGTCCTATTTGCAATAGGTTCTTTACCTCTAATCTAGAACAGGTTGCTTTAGAACCGGTTCTAGAACCAGTTATACAACTGGTTCTGGTACAGTGACACCTTACATTTCGAATCCCAGGAACCTGTTCTAGAACCGGTTCCACGTAACCGGTTGTAAAAGAAGTTGTTCTAGAACAGGTTCAAAGGTAATCTGTTCTAAAAAATTTTGCTGGGCAGTAAACAATTAATTTTCGATAGTTATTAAAACATTATAAAATTTCGGTAAATTCTTATAAATTCTATTTAGTTTAGTTTCTTTTTTAGTCACTTTCAGTTAAGTTCTTCTTTTTTTAAATTTTAAGTAAATACACTCAGAATATTATGTATTTAAACAAAAAATCACTGATGATGCCTGTCCATAAAAATTCAGAAACTAGTCTAGTCTGATTTGAAAATTAATAGTGTTTATAATTTTTTGAGAAAAACGGTTAGTCTTCTTCTTAACCTCAACCTTTCTAAAATAAGAAAAAAAGTTTTCAGTTTAGTTAAAAATAAAGGAACATGTCTTTTTTTAAAAATAAATATTTATTTCAACTTTTTTATACATTTGTTCAAAATAATTTACTACCCTTTACCGATTTTTTTTTAGTTTCATTTATTATTTTCATTATTTTCATTTATTTAATGTTTCATACAAATTCAACCACATATACAGAACATTGTAGGTTATTTGTTCCGTTACAGTTATTATAAATTTTATTTTTTTTGAAGCAGGCAACAATGCTTCAAAAACATATTCAAAAAATTTCAGTTCGTTTTTTTAATAAAACGTTTTTGTTATATACAAAATTATTTCAATTCAACCTAACATAAATTTAAGAATTTTACACTGAAGTGTAAGTGACTACATTGTGCAAAACAAAAACAAAACAAAAAAAAACTGAAATAATTTGAAATAACTGAATCGAACATTTATTTTCACTGTTAAAATTCAAACATATATTTTTAACTTAGTATTCATTAAAAATAACTAACAAATCCGTAAGAGCAGATTTGTTAGTTATTTAAGCAATACATAAAAATAAACAACAATAAACATTTGATTTAATTGAAAAGTAAAAGACCAGGTTGATTTATCATTTATGTTAAATTACATTTTCAGTTAATTTCAACTACAAACTGCTTTGAGTGTACAAATTTTTATTTTTATTAAAACATAATTTTAAAATAGTTGAAAAAAAAATCACTGTTGAAAAACAGTTATTGAAATGCATATTTCGACGTTTTTTTTTGCAGTTTCTACGTTCAATGATTGTTTTAGCGAAACTTACAAATGCATAAAATTTTAACTTACCCAGTATCAAAAAATTTGGTGAATATCTAATTAAAACATACATTTTTGGATTCATGATTGGGACAACCAACGAAACAATTGGCCACACCAAATATCGAAGAACGTGCCCTGAACAACCATATAACCTCATATCCAAGGATACGCAATGCGATGGAAGCATTCGATGTCAGGGTAAGAAAAACATCTTCAAATTCAAGAATAGAATATATATTTATTTGTTTTTTATTTTTCTTTTCATTTCAGGTATTACCAAGACCGATGGAAGGCAATGCACCGTCGTTTGCGGCTAGGTCAAGTAGACCGTCATGTCGCCTTTGCCGTTCTGAGTACGGGCGGCAGCGGAAAACGCGGGCATATTGCATCGGCTGCGGCAACGCTGTTTGCGGAGAACATAGCACACTTTTACATCGCTGCAACACTTGCGCACAGGGCGGGGGACAAGAAGTACACGCTCAACAACAATAATTTTTAAACTTTTTTATAATAGTCTTAAGAAAATTCAAGCAAAAAAAAAAAAAAAATTAAAAAAATTGAAAAAATTATTTTTGTATGTAGAATTTAGTTATAAACAAAAAAAACAAAAAAAAAAAATCAAATAAAAATTTTTTATATGAAAAAAACATGATTTACAAAAAAGGTCCGTAGGGACCTTTTCACATGGCCGTGAAGTTCAGAACTGTCACTCATCGGAGGGTTAAGATAGAAGAAGTAAATAACAAAAGAACTATGTAAATTGAAGTAAATGTTGCATTTGTTAAAAAATTAAAAAACCTTTAATCAAAACTTCACTGTGTTTGATGTTGGATCAAAATAAGATCATGGTTCTTAATATTTTTTCAAGGTCTACGATGTTATGCCATGTAATTTTTGATATTTTCAGAAAATGCAACAATTTATAACCCTATTGTATATACATGTGATTGCTGTATAAAACACGCATAAAAATATAGTGAAGAATACAATTTCAAAATAGAGCACATATAAAATATATAATTTTTTACAGTTATATTAGTTTTTTGTTTTTATATACATCGAGATTATTTTTATGTTATTTTCAATTTATAACGAGCTTCCAACCTCCGCATATTTACAAAAATAAAACAAATCAAACATATTAGCTAGCTTGATACTAGTATTTCGATCTGGCTAAAGATCTCATCAGAACCCAAAGTTTTAGAAAAGCTAGAGCGTCCATAATAGGCAGAACTTTAACAAAAAAACCTATTAATCATCAATTTTGCTCCATTCTTGTCTTCTTAGTAATCAAGCACGTAGTTAGGTTCTTTTTCTAACAAGCATCATGACGTTACTAAACTTTGAAGACCAAAAATGTTCTATTTATATAAAACATTTTTGTTTGTGTATTTTTTACTGCATTTGTGATTAATTTTTACTACAATTGTGGTTAATTTTTTGAACAGTAAAAAACAAATGACAATGTTAGTTGTATTTACTGATATGTAGGGTTGACCATGGACCATTCGCCACTTTTTTGTTTGAAGCGCTTTTTGTAACAAACCGATAAATTTTTTCTTAAAATTATTTTTAATCATAAGATTTGCACATTCTGGTTTTCACTTGAATGCATAATTCCTATACCGATAATTCCTATACCTTATATAATATTTATAATGTTTTTTAGAGCAACATAAAACGGCTAAACTACGACAACTCGTGGGGTACAATTCACAATTGAATTTGCTCTAAAATTCAAAAATGAGAAAAGACATGAGAGACCAGTTCAATCCAAGCTTGATTTGACGATTCCCTTGCACCGAAATGTTAAAATAAAATATTAAAGTATTAAAATAAATATATTAAATATTGATCATAAATTGCTTAAATAATATATTAAAGAATGCATTAAAACCTTTTTAAATTATTCAAATGCGATAGTAACTGTCAGAGATATAGCTGTTCAAAGTGCATTTATTTATTTATTTTCATATTTTGTAATAAAAAAAATAAAAAATCCTTAAAACATAAAAAATCAGAGACCCTCAATCACTGTTAATGATTAAAAATAAAAAAGTATATACATTTATTTTTTAATTTTTTACAAAAAATCAAATGTAAAATTTCATATTTTTTTTAAATAAAAAAATAAAAATAACAGTAACTTTTTAAGTGTTATGCTATAAACACATAGACGACTGCAGCTACACGACTACAGCCTGTCAAAAATAAAATACACACGTTTATATGGAAACGATTATTTTGGCCCCAACACATCTACACATCTACACGGCTATCCGACTACTTTTGCCGCTGTAGTCAACTTAGGAAAATTTCTATTTTTGTTGGCTACAAAACAAAAATAGTGTTGACAATAAAACAAAATATGTAACAAATTAGTGCTTAAAAATATTTTATATTGTTAAACACAAAAAACGTAGCAACATTAAATGATATAATTGCATTAATATTCAAGAGGGGTTAGATAAATTTATTTTCACGGTATAATAATGTATTTATAAATAAGTAATTGTATTTTTAAGTCAACTTTATATACGTGTCTACACCATGCATGTTGTTCTATTTTAATAAAGCAAAAAAAAAGATGTAATTGGCACTACTGAAATAAAAATTCATTTGTATAAAAAACAGCTGTTTACTATGTTGCTGTCGTTTCCAAAATAATAAGTAGCTGACCACACGGCGACGATTGCATTGAACGGCATTTGTAGTCATGTAGCTCTGTAGCCTGCTGTGGTTTATGTGTTTTTAGCATTACTATAAAACAACTGTTATTTTATAAATACCCTTTAAAACCAACATTAAAAATCAAAATTTTTTGATAAATTTTTTGCAAAAATTTACAAAATTGAAAACAAAGCGGCTACTTTTTTACAACATTCAAAATGTATTAACCTTTACACGTTTTGAAAGGTGCGATAATTTTCCTTATACATGTATTTAAATTTGAAATTTCTCAGTTTTCACGGTTTCTCTAATAAAAGATCTACAACGAAAAGAAGAATCAACATTTTAATATGTGCCTTCAGAAAACATCACTGGTTACTTAATTGATGAGAAAAATCTCGTACTTTCTCTTTTACTTACTTTACTCTTATTTTAATAAAAAAAAATTGCTTTAATTAAAAATTCTAATATATTTTAATGTTGATAAAAAATTGTTGATTAAAACACTGACTTTATTTTGCTTACAGTATTTTGTTATTTGCTATTAAAAATTAATATATTTTAATTTTATATTGTTGATTTTGTCATTAATATTTGATATAATTAAGAATTTGATTAATTATTATTTAAAAACATGATAAAAATTAATTTAAACTCTTAAATTTCTGCAACATGTTTTCATTTGCTCGGTGCAATTTTACGAACAGATTAAAAGAGAACAGATTGAGCCAGACTGAGTAGTATGGAAACCAACTGATGATGGTTTAAGGTATAAAAAAAAAATTAAAATAAATGTTATTATATAACAGTGATTCTAAAATTTAATTTATTAAGTGTTTTGTTTAAAAAACAAAAATAAATCTACTACGTGATTTTTTTAAATTAAATTCATAACTGCTGCACAGTGGGAAAAATGCGAATCTAGCACATGAAAATTAATAACGAATAAACTACTGGTTCCATTAAAAATAAAATTTGTGGGATCTTATTCAGAAGGATCACGGCTTCCGCAAAAATGTTATCAATGTTAAAATAGACAAACACAGGATGCAGTACCCCCTTTTTGCAAAAAAGTATGTTTGAAGGTGTGTCACTTTTGTTTTCCTTGATGTATTTTTACTTTTTTTTTTCATTTGTAATCTCGAAAAGTGTATAAGTAAATATCATATCAACATGGGCCTATATCTTTTACCATTCAATCTTATTTAATATGATTATATTATATTTTATACAATTAGATACATAATAATCCAAATATATTTAAATTAAAAGATAATAAGTTACATATATTTGATATCCATAAATTCGGTTCGAAACACAAAATGTATGCTTTAAATCTGTAAAAAAAATGTCAAAAAAATATAATTAAAATTGAAGTTATCAATTTTATTTATATTTTTTTTGGACATCAAATTTTCGTTTAAAACGAAATTGTTAATTTTAATTAACCCTCTAACCGGCAAGACCGTCTTAAGACGGTCTTCCGGTTTTGGGCTCCACTGCTGTACTATAAATTTTATAGCTCCAAAAAAGTGAAAACTTTCATTAGACAACATTGTTTTACATTTGCTATACTCCCCAACACTCACTGACAAGTAGTTTGTCAGCTGTTATCAAACAAGTGCAAAAAGTCAACCAATTGTCATCGAAAATTATTTCGCAAAATTAATTTTTCGCAACTATTAAAAAAACACATTTTAAAAAAAGTGATCGACTCAAAAATTTTATGGTAAGTAGATAACATATTATATTTGAGTTTTATTATGTATTTGAAGTGAAAAAGAAAAAAAAATTGTGCTTTCTAAACTTAATAGTGAAGGCCGTCATAAGACGGTCTTGCCGGTTTGTGTGTACAAAAATTTCCCTCTCTTTTAATTGTTGGTTTCACCTTTTGTCAATAAAATCATTATTGTTTCTTTATTATTTTATTAATTTCATCCTTTTATTTTACTCGTGCTAGAGATGGATCTTTGTAAACGTTCTTATAAGAAAAATATCAATTTGTAGGCTATGTTTGATGAGCAATTGCTCGAGTTCATGAATTCTGTAGAGTTCTGTAAAGAGCACAGATGAAAGTTTTGACAGCGATGACAGTGTTGGTGATCCAATATATGTTTTGGATAATATCGAGGCAGATACTCTGCCAGAGAATACAGAACAGGCCATAGCAGAATGCGTTCACAATATGGGTGTAGCTGAGACCACGGATGCATTTGTAGAGGGAATACATTTTTCTCTGAATTTCAGCACAATATACATACCATCGGCTTATTCAACTTTCGTTGAAGATGAAGCAGCGGCAGAAATTGTTCCGACGCAAGAACCGTCGGCATCAACTGCAACGAAAGTAACCACCAAATGCAAAAGAGTCAGATCCCCATTGCCAACAGCTGAAGCTACTGGATCATCAGTTCAACCTTGTCCTGGAGGGTTCATTGGGGGTATGACACTAATTAGCTTATTTTATAAGTATTTATTTTCTCTTTTTTATAATCAGCTCTGAATGCAATATCTAAAAACTCGAAAGCGATGTCAAAATTGGTATGGCGCAAACGCTCGATGTGTTTACAAGTAAACGAGGTAGCCTTTCCAGGCGATTCGTCACTTTCATTGGCCTTGGAAGAGCTCAAAACACCAATGGAATTTTTTAATTACTTTTTCACTGATGATATTATTGAATTGATCGTTGTGGAGACAAATCGTTGTGCTGTGGATGAAAATATAAACACAACGTTTAGCACAAATTCCACAGAAATAAGACATTATATCGGCATAATGTTATACATGTCATTATACCGCTTTCCTAATTTAGAAAGCTATTGGGGGAAGAATGCCTTCTTGCCGATTCAAAAGTGTATGAAGTCAAAACGATTTCTTTCTATCAAGAAATATCTATCATTTCAAGATGAATCACAGCGAATGAAGAAAGTTGAACCGGGCTATGACCCATTGTTCCGCATCCGCACTTTGGCCAACAAAATAAACGACCGATTCGATTCAATACCAAAAACGGCTAGATTATGCGTCGACGAACAGATGTGCAGCACAAAGACAAAACACCATCTCCGTCAATACATGCCCAATAAGCCGCATAAGTGGGGGATCAAATTGTTCGTGCTTTGTCATTCAAACGGTTTCGCCTACCGTTTTGAAATCTACAATGGCGCCGGAGATAATATCATCTTACCCGATACACCGTACCTTGGAGCTACATCAAACGTGGTTGTTCGTTTATCACAAACGATTCGTAATTTCGTTCATCATATACTGTATTTTGATAACTTCTACACCTCGCTGCCACTTTTAGTATATTTACGAGCAAGAGGAATATATAGTTTGGGAACAGTGAGAGGTACTTATTTTTTTTTATATATTTCTTTTTGATCATGATTTGCTTTTATATTTATAGCCAATCGTATTCCAGCATGTAAGCTGCCAACCGACAGCAAAGTGAACAAAGAGCAGAGATGATTTGGTTTGGAATACATGACCACAATCAATGGAGTCGATGTAAATACTGTGTTTTGGAAGGATAACAAATGTGTCCGCCTGACATCGACATATGTCGGTGTTAAGCGCTTCGCCAGAACTAATCCTGACGAACAACCATCAAAGGCTCCTCGGTATGATAGAAAGCAAAAGAAATTCATCGAAATCAACTGCCCTCAAATTATCCGAGAATACAATGCTCACATGGGTGGAGTAGATCTTATGGATGGTCTCATGGGTCAATATCATATTCGAGCTAAGACTTGTAATATAATGATTAGATTGTTCTACGATTTTGTGGACATGGCCTCTAAAAATGCATTCATTTTATACAAACGTTTGCACGCGCAGAAGGCCATGATTCCAACAATGTGTCCGATAAAGAACTACTTTTACAGCTTCCAGATAGCTGCTGGACTTGTTTCCTTCAAAATAAAAGGCCTGTAGGGCTACCATCATATGCTCAAAATTTCGATTAGCCTTTATCACAACAGCATGGTATATCAAGTGTTGGGAAAAGAGCTGTTCATCAAGTTGCTCATGTTCGGTTCGATGGTGTCGATCATTTTCATGTTTGGGTGGATAGAAAAGCAAAACAAGTGTAAATATTGCAAGAAATCTGACACCCAAGTCGTTTGTTTCAAATGCAACCTGCATTTATGCAGTCAAGTCGATAAGAATTGTTTTTGGGACTACCACCATCTTAAATAATAAATAATTTAGCTATTTTTCCTCCTTAATTTCAATAAAACTTTTTTTGTATATAAAATTTACCTGTGATGTTTTATTACACGCAAACCGGCAAGACCGTCTACAGACGGTCTTCACGGTCTTCTTTTGACTATATCTACTTGAAAAAAAAAATATTGGCTTGATCCGATAATTTTTACGGTCTTGCCGGTTAGAGGGTTAAATTAAATTAAATTAAAAAAAAAAATACAATATTAAAAAGGGTTTGCAATGAAAATCGATTTCGGAAAATTATAAACTATATTCGGAAAATATTTTGCGATTTTTTAATTCTTTATAGTTACAAAGAAACTGACTTAGCCTCCTAAATCCCAAGAAAAAATCTAGCGTCAGTAGTCTTCAAAAATATTTTTTTTATGCTTCTGACAGAAACAAAAGAATTTTTTTTTTTCAAAGACATAAAGGACGAAAGGATTCTGAGATATTGCATGTACAGTAGGGTGGGGCAATTAGTATGGAAGGAAAAAAATCTTAATGGGCGCTTCGCGTTTCTGATTCTTGGGATTGTACTGAGCAAAAAAGTCCACTAGACCATACGTCTTCGGTGAAAATCGAGCTTCCAGATTTTGACTTTACGGCAAAAAAGCCCTATTTTGAAATTAACCCCTTAAACCCCACCCACAAATATGATTGATGCATTAATCTGCTAGAGAATCTTCCAAAGAAGAGATTGATACCATAATATTGGATAAGCTCCTCCTACTTCCTGAGATATGTCCATCCCACACATTGTTACTTTCACAAAATACGGCTAAAAAGTCAAAAACTGGAAGCTCGATTTTCACCGTAGACGTATGGTCTAGTGGACTTTTTTGCTCAGTACAATCCCAAGAATCAGAAACGCGAAGCGCCCATTAAGATGTTCAAATCGCCCCACCCTAATGTACAGCCAACTAGACATTTGGAACTGAGTGAAATAAAAACAGAAAAATTTCATATAGTCGCAATCGAACAAATAAAAAACATTAAAAATATTACATTATTCAAAAAAAAAACAGGGTCACTGACGAAGGTTCAATACCAAAAACTGCGCAGTCTGATTCAGAAAAATTAAAAATTTGCAATGTAGTTATGATTTTTAGAAAATACACTCATTCTTCTCTACCACGCCTTACACAACAAAAACTTTGTTCTTTTTTATACAAAAATCAGTTGCTCTGAAAATTTACGTGTCATTATTTTAATAATAGGTTACAAATGTACAGCGGGATGGACATGTAAAAAAATGCTAAAATCAGGGCCTAGCAATGAATTCAATGAAAATTTATGTCCTTTACCTTGTTTATTAAATTGTTGACAATAAAATTATAAATTTCTTTTAGTTTTTATATTTCACAACTGTAAGAAATTTAATTAAAATGGTTAAGTGATCAAGAAAACGTGTTCTACGATCAACTGATCGCAAATGTAAAGCAACATTATTTAGAGCGGCCAGCTTTCAAAAAAAAAAAAAATAATGGTTTTTAGTTGTATAAATGGTCATAAGATGATTTTTTTTTAAACACGTCTGCAGATGCTTGAAAAATGTCCAGTAGGCCGCAAATGGGGAACGAAGAGGTTAGAAAATGTTTACGGTTTTGGATTATATATAATCATAATTATATATAAATATAATTATTATTTGGATGTCTATAATGACAGAAGACGTATTTGATTTTGTGTTATATATGATTTTGTATTGGGTTATATCTAATTTTATAAAAAATGCTATCAAATTTATCAAACATGTATTATTATTTTTAATAGTCGGTAGAGTAAATTTTTTATATATGATTGGATATGCTTATACAAGCATTTTTTTCGTAACATATTTTGAAAATATTATTATATATAAATACATATTGATATATATGCTATTTTATATGACCATATATTTCAATATTAAAGAATATATTGGCATATATACATTTTTTTACTCGGGTTGCTACAAATAAGACGTTTTAATTGTTTCTAAGTGGCGGAGGAGGTACTATAGATTTTTATTAAGCTGATAGGTACCTCCACTTAATTAAAGTATCGTTGATGGAGCTGTAGCCGATGTTTGACTGGTTGGTGATGTATGTGGCCATGAGGTAGTCCATGAAGAAGTGGGTGGAGATGAAGGCGATAAAGTTGTTCCAGTTGAACACTTGAACCAATCTAATATGCGTTCCATAATAGGACGTCCTTTAGGTAATACAATAACTGGTACCGATTCATCACAAGCTCCCATATATTCTTCCAGATTATAATTGCTACCACAAGGACTTGTTTGAGGACGTCTAGTTGAATGTACACCAGTTGGTGTACTTGTATAGCTTATTCCCACGGTTTTTCCAATGAACACGGCCAATACCGCACACGAAAAGACAATAATACACTTCATGTTGATTCAAATCGCAACTGATAATTTTTAAAGACTTCTTAGTCTTTTTATACAAAAATTTGTAAGAAAAAAAAAAATAATAAAAATTAACGGCATTATTTAAACGAAAAACATGAATTTGTTATTAGTTATTTAATAGTTTATTTTTTTATTTGTTTATAAACCAGCAACAATTTTTAAATCTCCTTTTGCCTGGCAAATACTTAGCTTTGTTGAGACAAATGTTATTTTGCCTCAGAAAACTTTTAACTTAAATATGAAATAATATTTTAGCAAAATGTATTTAGAATTTGAATTATAATTGCTTTAGAAACTATAAACTTAAAAAAATATTAAAATGTTAAATATTAATTAATTTAAAATCGTGGAAACCTAATCATACTAAGCAATTTATATACCCGTGTAAATATAGTTATATCTAGTTATATATAATATGATTAAGCTATATCTGACTTTGAATGGAGCCACATTATGACATATATCATTATATGCATATACATCTGATGTTTTTTATGAGATAATTTTATATATTATACTTGATTTTATTATATGTTCTAAAATCTTACTCTATATATAACCTCATCAAGCATATAGTTACTAATAACACAAGTAAAAAAGTTTTGATATAGTTATACATTACTTTATACAAATTATGCCTAAATTTATTAATTTTTATGGATTAGTTTTCGAGACTCGCTCTAGAAGAACATATTGTTTATTTTTCGTGCTGAATATGTATAACTTTCATTGCAAAAGAGCTTAGGCGGTTTTTGAGGGTTAAAGAAAACTTGATAAGAAAAAAGAGTTCACTTTTAAACTTGAAAAAAGTTTGTCGGGAATTTTTCGATCTCACTTCCCTTAATATATTTAGGCATAACTACAAGTTTTTGTGTCTACACATCAAGATTACCTACTATCGGATAAAGTTATATAAAATCAGATATATTAATATCCAATTATATACAATTTAATGTCATTCATATGCACAAATCTCGAATAAAATAGTATCAAATCGTATATAATATGATATAATTCAATATACTTAGATGACCCCATTTTCTGGATCAATTTGTTTGTGTTTATATATGGGAAAATATTAAATGAGATATAGTTAATATTTAATTTATAGTTAATATTTCATGTCCTTGTACAAAAGTTTGATTTTGTTGTGCTGTACTAATTAGTACACTCAAAAAGTTTAACAATCGCTATATGACAGTTGTGTGTGTAGTAATCAGTAGTTGTCGTTTTAACTGCGATTACAATTGCATTTCTATGAAATAATACAAAAATGTCAGTTATTAAAAAAAAAAAATCAAGAAATCATAAGAGTTGTTTTAAGCTGTAATTTTTAGTATTATAACAAACAAATATCAAAGCAGTAGGGGAAGGTGGAGTAATTTGGGAATAGTTTCTAAAAAGCACCCACTTCAATGTTTTTTAGTCTTTTGTAACCAAAGAGTGGTTATTGGTGTAGCTTAACCCAAACAATCACAGCTAAATCATACTTCAGGATAGCCTATGTGGGTTTTTTGGTTGTACTTACGCTTCGTAATGGGCAAATATATTAATAATTTACAATATCTGGCCTTCAAACAACATAAAGAAGGGTTAAAATTGCTTAAATTACACGTCCCAATTTATCAAAATTTATGCCCTAAATTGCCCCAAATGACCAAAGTCAAAAACACTGCCATCATTTTTGCAATAAAATTTACTTAATGAAAAATGTAAATATTTTTTTCTACAAAAAACAAGAACACCAATAGAACATTTTTTGTATGATTTTTTATTTGCTACATAAATATTATAAAAAAACACCACCTAATATATGGATTGCTAAAAGTGATAATAATTTATTAAGGAACAGGACAAAATAGTTAGAAATTCTGAAAATGCATTAGATTGGAAAAAACGCATCTACAGTAAACTATTAATTTTCGATAGTTATTAAAACATTATAAAATTTCGGTAAAGTCTTATAAATTCTAGTCACTTTCAGTTAAGTTCTTTTTTAAATTTTAAGTAAATACACTCAGAATATTATGTATTTAAGCAAATACAAATTCGCCTGTCCATAAAAATTCAGAAACTAGTCTAGTCTGGTTTGAAAATTAATAGTGTTTATAATTTTTTGAAAAAAGGTTAGTCTTCTTCTTAACCTCAACCTTTCTAAAATAAGAAACAAGTTTTCAGTTTAGTTAAAAATGTCTTTTTTTAAAAATAAATATTTATTTCAACTTTTTTATACATTTGTTCAAAATAATTTACTAACATTTACCGATTTTTTTAGTTTCATTTTTTATTTTCATTTATTTAATGTTTCATACAAATTCAACCACATATACAGAATATTGTAGGTTATTTGCTTCCGTTACAGTTATTTAATTTTTTGAATTTTGATTTTTTTGAAGCAAAAAAAAAAAAATATTCAAAAAATGTCAGTCCATTTTTTTATTAAAACGTTGTTGTTATATACAAAATAATTTTAATTCAACCTACAATAAATTTAAGAATTTTACACTGTAGTGTGTGTGTCTACATTCTGTAGAAAAGAAAAAAAACTGAAATAATTTGAAATAACTGAATCGAACATTTATTTTCACTGTTAAAATTCGAACATACATTTTTAACATACTATTCATTATAAATAACTAACAAGTCCGTAAGAACAGATTTGTTAGTTATTTAAACAATACATAAAAATAAATAACAATTAACAGATGATTTAAATGAAAAGTAAGTAGACCGGGTTTTAAGTGATTTATCATTTATGTTAAATTACATTCTCAGTTAACTTAAACAACAAACTGTACAAATTTTTATTATATTTTTCATTAAAACATAATTTTAAAATAGTTAAAAAATAAGTGTTAAAAAAACAGTTATAGTTTAACAGGTTGAAATGCCTATTTCTACCTATTTCAAAAAATTTGGTGGATATTTAATTGAATTTTTTTATTTAATAATAAATTCCAAAAATTACGTCAGTTACAGCGATGAAAGAAAAGACATATTTATGATGTTGGTCAAACTCATGGTCTTGCCTTGGCAAAATATATTTTTTTCGTAATTTTTAAAAATACCATCGTGAAGCTCTTTTATTTGTTATTAAAATCAAAACTTACATTATTTGGAATGAAATTCTTACAAATTGAAATAAGTTTTTTAATGCAATGAATGAGTTTATTAATAAGAATTGAAAAAGCAAAATGAATTGAAATAATTAAAATTTAGTGAATAAACTAACGGACCAAAACATTACACGCAAAGGAGAAACATGGTTGAGGTTACCATATTCGAAGAGCATCATACATTTATGGATTTATGATTGCGACAACCATTTTACTATGATTGTTGTAATTTTAATAAGACTCCAAATAGATCACAATATTATCATATTATTGTTCTGGAAATTTGTATGAATTATCATAATATGATGCCTATAGTTTTCTGTTGCAGCTGGATTAAAAAGTTATGCGTGTTTTTTTTTAAATAGCACAAATGTATATTTATTTAATAATTTACACATTGAAACAAACTTAGGCTTAAAATAATTTAAGTAATCAAATTGTCTTTGCCCTGACGAATAAGCTTTGTGAAATAATTTGTCAGTTACACAAGCTATATATATCTTTTATATTAGAGTTATAACTTTTTTGTTGCCAAAAAATTACAGGGCACCACCTTGTTGACAATATTACACTGATAATAAATATCACTTTTTTAAGTCACCTCGGAGCAAAACCACTTTTTTTATTTAAATATTTATTTTAAATTTTTGATATTTGAAGAAAAAAAAAATGCAAAACGTTATAACCCTATTGTTTATACATGTGATTACTGCATTAAACTAACATAAAAATATAGTTAAGAATACAATTTCAAAATAGAGCACATGTATTATGTTAAAAATTTTCTTTCATAGATATATAAAATATGTCGCTTTTGATTAAATCAAGTAAAAAACGCTGCTTACATGCAAGCAGGTTTGTAAGGGAGTAAGCCGAAAAGAATCCCTAACAAACCTGCTTGCATATGCTATGACTTTCATATGGCGAATTCCCACTTGGAAGCATTACTTTTGGGCAAAATAAGCGCTGATTTAAGCGCTTATAAAAAGCTGTGATTTCATGGCTTGCAGTAAAATCATATTTCATTTCTACATTATTACGACTAAAAGTAATAATATGAATATACATTAGGCATATAACTTTTGGCATTCTTTGCAAATATCAAAATTTAATAGGCAAGGCTGAATAGTCCATGGAAAAATATCGTTAAAAAAGGTTCCACACCAAATGCGATGAAGTTTGGAATAAGGTTTTTTTCGATGGCACTATTTAAAATAATTTTTCTGATTTTAGTTACTCTTTGTTTCAATACCAGGAAATAGAATTCATAACTTGAATTATTAAATAAAAAAATAAAGAAATAAAAAAAAAAAATCTTGGAGGGTTTTAGAAATTGCATTCGGTGCGGAAGGTTTTTGTTTCATTTTTAAATTTTTAGTCAAAAAAAAGTTATATGCCTAATATACATACATAATTTATTTTACATAAAATTCTACAGATAAAATTTTTTGTTAAAACACACACCTTGTTAACAAAATTGCACTGATAATAAATATTACTTTTTTAAGTCACCTCGGAGCAAAACTACCGAAACCAATTTCTAAAAGCTTTTTTTATTTAAATATTTATTTTAAGTAGTAATTTTATTTTTTTTATCGCTCCACGTGATAGCTCTTCAGAAACAGCTAAATGACTAATTATACTCGAAAACACCAAACACAATCGGAAATCGCTCGGGAAATTTGGTACAGATCGTTTTTCATACATGATATGAAACTTTCTGCATTACAAACTGCATCCTTGTAAGGGGTTAGCGTAAGCTGCTTACAAACTGCATCATTGTAAGGAAAAAAAGTAAGCTCAAAATTTTTGTTTGTTTATTTTTATACGGAAAATTATTCGTTTCTTTTGCTGCTTCTTAGTATTATGTAATAGTAAGCACTTACATCAACGCATTTGTTTTATCCTGCTTTTAAAAACATGAAAATTTTTTTCTGGGAAGCAACGTTTTGTGCTTTATTTAAAAATTCTTTTTTTTTTGCGTGAGGGCACACTTGAAAAATAAATCACTATTGTATCAGAGATTAAGTTAGTTGGAAATAAATCGATTGAAAATTTGATAAATCCTTTGCCTAACAACGAATTTAATAGCGATTACCTAATTTTTTTTAATTAAATCAGTTAAAATGTTCTTATAATCAATAACTGTGTAATACATCAGACTGTATACATTAATAATTGATTAAACCAACCAATACTGAATTAAAAACTTAATTATTTTATTTTATTTTTTAAAAAGAGATGCAACACTCAGGAAATTCTTCCTATTTATTAATGTGTTGCTTTCTTTGGAAATTGGATAGTGGAGAGATGAAAGGTGGGGAAAGATGAAGGGCTTCAAACATGGCAACGCTGTAATTGCGCGAGATGATAAGTCTTAGAATAGTTGTTGCTCGCCACCTGATGGAGAGTTGGCGAATTTATTGAAGCTTTTTGGTTCATAGCTCTAATTCATTATTTTACTTCGGTGGGGTTAAGTGCTATGGGAACACAGAAGGTGAGAGCTGCGATACATATGAGGGATAGAAAACTCAAACATATTATTTTTCTAAATTGATATAGCCATCACCGGGAATCGAACGCGGGACCATCTGTGTAACAGTCCAACGCGCTATCCATTACACCACAGCGCCCATTATGGTAATGATCGGTAGACACAACCGTTACATAAAATTAAAATTAGTACTTGAAACTAGCAATGTGTTGTTACAAAAGATTTTCCACATTCACTACCCAGAAACATTTTTGTAACCCCTTCTAAAATTGCTAGTTCCAGAACTACTTCTAGAAGAGTTATATCAGGTTCTTTAATATCATTAACTAGTGATGGTACAACTAGGATAGCATTTAGCATTTTTTTTCATACATACGTTTTTAAATAAAATTGGTCAAAACCTTTAGTAATATTTATGGTTAAAATTTTATTAAAAATTTCGCCACTTGTCAAATAATTTATAAGGCTGGTATTTATGCGTTATACTAAAAATTGGATTATGGGGTCATCTTGGAAAGTTATAATGTCATACATTTTTTTTAACAAATCGCGAATTTTTTAATTGAGAATTTCTCAATTAGAATCTCTATGAGAAGCAAGAACTTACTCCATCAAAACATGTCCTCAGAGCTGACAGATTTTCGAGATTTGAAAATCGTATGTTTGCTGGGCTCTAATTCCCGCAGTCGTGATCGAAATAATTTCGTATCGGAATTAATTTCGTTAGTTCGAAATTTTCTGATGATGGCACTCGTTAAGAATCGAAACGATTTTATGTTTCAGTGTTAAAAAGGAAAACCTTAAGAAGTTATACAACACTGTACAAATGTAAAAGACTAATGAAAAAAGGGTAAACAAAAAACATATATTTAATTTTTCAACAACCACAAAAAAAATTTCAAAGTGAAAAAATATTTTAAAAACTAATTTAAACAAAAAAAATGGATTCAATTTTCTTTTTTTATTCATCATCATCCGAATTTGACTATGAGCAAGATTTGAAGTCCTCCCAAAGTCTGTTGGCTGTTGCTTTGCCTTGTGCTCAATTTGGCAAAATACCTTTGGACAAGTCCGAGTGCTCTTCCATAAAATTATCAAGTGCCTGCTTTTCCGTTGCATTTATTTTTGTTATATTTGACCTAAAATTATTTATTTATATTCAACTAATAAAATTTACAAAAAAATTAAAAAAATATTGACTTACATATTCTTTTTTTCCAAATTTATAATTTTCAAAAACGTTAACTCGATAGATAATTTGCTAACGAGTACAATATCGTATGGTTGCGTTTAAGTACTCGCACGTTATCGAGTAACATCATTAGAAATTTCGATACTCTTTACTCGATAACGGCTAAGAGCATCCCAAAAGAAAAAAATTCGCACGTTCGAGTAGAATTTCGATCGCTATCGACTCCGAGAATTAGCCCCCTGATCTTTTATTTAGTATTGTTCAATATTTTACCATGTACTTTTATTTTTATATAAAAAATTTAAAAACCTTAAAAAATTTGGAAACAGTGTTTTATTTAATTCAAAAGTAATCATATAGAAAATTCGGTCGAATGTACTGAATATGTAGTTCTAATATGGTAGATATAACTGCATATACGTGTAGCTGTAACCGAATAATGTGATAGTAACCGTAACTACCGAAATTCGGTTATCACAACAAATCTGTTCTCTGTGAGCAAAAACTGCCCTTTTTTAAAAAACGGTTTTAAAAAAACCAGTAATATAGCAAAATCCGGTGTATCGAATAATTCGGAAACCATTTTTGACAGCACTATTTATAAACCTTTAAAATTTTTTTTTCTAATATACTTTTGAATGTTTTTTTATTTGTTTTATTGAGGATTTTATACTTCTACATATTTAACAAAGTTTACAACAGTACAATATGTAAATTATATTTTTATGAAAATTTTTCTTAAAATCTAAATTAAAATTTTTTTGGAAAAATATTTATACTAAGCCAATCGTAATCGTGTACACAAAATGAATGTTTGCCAATAAATTTGTTAAAATAGCTTTTTTTTTGTCTAAGTTTTTAACTGATAAATGTTAAAACTTATATAATTTACCAAAAAAAATTATAGAGCTTTTTTAAAAAGTTTATTGACAAACATTATTTTCCGTGTATTAAAAAAAAGCCTTTATAATACCTGCTTTTTTGAAAACATTAAATCAAATATTTAATTTTTTTTTTTCATTTTAAAACCCAAATAAAGTTTTTTTGTGAAGAAAGCAGGTGCCATATAGACTTTTAACACTTAAATTTTATAAAATGTAACGATACATTTCAAATTTTGTATAAAACTAATTGTTCATACACATTTTGAAAGTTTCGTTTTATCAAACTAAACAAATTTATAAATAAACTTACAAATTAAATGGGAGGGAATTTTAGTTACATATATAGTTTTATTTACTTATCAATTAATTAAATAATAATAAAATTTTAACTTAAAAATTAAAACTATTTACTAAAAGAGAGAACAAAATAAAGATACATTAACAAGGTCGTGAATATTTTGAATGAGTAAAATAATAAAATGAATTCTTATAAAATTTCTAAACAATTTGTTATAAAATACTGGTTTTTATACAAATAGTAAAATATAAAGGGGATTAATAATCGGGACAAACTATACAGATTTCCAAAAATTGTCAGGGAACATGGTAAAAAAAATCAAGGGTTTGAACAAATATCTGAAACTGTTACCAAATTCAAAAATATAGTAAACAAATTTTAAATTTTATGCATAAAAGCATTTTCGATTTTAAATCTGTATACAAATTTTCAAAATTGTGTAAAAAATAAATATTTTTACACAACTTTGAAAATCATCACCTACATTTTATTAGGTTCCTTAAACCATAGGTATCAAACTCTTTTCACACAAACATACAAATATTGTTTGTATAGCGCAACACATTCTCATGTGTTACGTCTTTTGACAGCGAATGTCAAAGAGTTAAATATCTATGTAAGCTTTGCCTTAAAATATTTAAAGAATTTAAAAAAATTAAATTCTTCCAATTTAAAAATTACAAAAAAAAAAAATTTTGAAAAATCATTTTCAAAAATTGGGACAAAAATTTCCAATTACAAAAAAAGTTATACCTTTTAACAAAAAGGGTTATTACAAAAAAATTTAATTTTTTTCCAAAAAAAAAATCGAAAAATACGAGGTTTATCATTGTTGTATATAAGTTGATCTAATCCAATGTTATATGGGGATTTGTATAAGTAAAACCTAGGAACTGTTTCTGATCCATAGATTGTAATATATCCTTATCTATTGGTGTTAAACGTACCCGTTCTCTTGTAAATACACGATCAAAATATTGTGTATCTAAAGGATGTTTCTGAAAAGGAAAACCAATTTATTATTAAATCTCTCAAACTGAATTAGCTTTAATTTCAAACATACCACTTGTGGCCTAAATGGTGGTTCAATTTGTCGTTTTTCCAAGAGATTCCAATCAATGGGTCTAAAGAATATATGTTCAACAACATCTCCAGCTGGACTATATTGCGATCCAATACGTTTCATGTAATCTTTTTCCAAAAGCTATACACAAATAAAAACAAAAACCATTAACAGCTTTACAAAAATTTATTTTAAGTTGAAACTTACCCCGTTTAATATACCCGTAGCCTCAGCTGAGATATATACGGGGAACCATGGAAGTTCATTACATATAGACCAAAATAGTTCATCTTCATCACAACCACTGAAGGGTGACTGACCAATGAGCATTTCATATAATAAAACGCCAAAGGACCACCAATCAACATTTTGATTATATTTATCGCCCTGTATTTGAAAAACAAATTTAAATTACATACAAAACTTCGATTTTATACTATGCCCCTAAGTCTTACCTTAATAATTTCTGGCGCCATATAATCTGGTGTACCACAAAAACTATCCGCTGTTTTATCCAAATAGATTTGTAATTTACACATACCAAAATCGGCTATACGCACATGACCCTCATAGTCTAATAAAACATTATCCAATTTGAGATCTCTGTAAGGTTAAAAATAAATAAATAAATTTATTAATTGAACAGTTTTTATTACTGCCTTGCTTTATTTACCTGTATATAATGCCCTTTTTATGTAAAAATTTCAGACCCGATATTATTTCAGCACCATAAAAACGTGCTCGTTCTTCTGTAAATCGACCGCTTTCTTGTATGTGAAACATTAAATCACCACCATTAAGATATTCCATAACAAAGAAAAGATGACTCTAAAATTAGAAAATCGAAAATCATTTTATGAGACAAAAGATAATACACTTTAAGAAATAAACCTGTAAAAACAGCAAAAAAGAAAAACTACTAAAAATTAGTTAAAAGTGCTTAGTCTGCTTAAATTTGCAGATTGTTTCATCTAAATATTAGTAAGAAAAGACAACTGATTTCAGAATTGCTGATTTTTATTCGCATAAGAAACCTAAAAAAATCTTTGAAAATTTCTTTTTTTTGTAACTTTTTTGTTTACTTTTTTGTTTTGTTTTGCTGATTTAAGCAAAATAATTTTGAAATATAAATTAGCTAAAATTTACCACAAATATACACTGAAAGATAATTCATTAAATAAATAATTTCATAAGATTTTTTCGTAGATTCAACACAGAATTTCCTCATATACATTTAATTACTTTTTTTCATAACTTTATTTTCAACAAATTTCATAATGTCAAAAAAAAAAAAATCATTAGTTTTAATCATTTTTTTGATCATCGATGAGTCCAATGTAGCAATTTAATAAATACACAGAAAAAAACTAAAAACGGGTTTCAATTAAAAATTTTATTGAATCAATTAATATTTTAATTGATTTTGCACCTACCACTGAAATGATAGTATTAACTAAAAAAATTTGCAGACAGTTTATTAAAACTCTTTCAATTAAAACAATAATAATATCAATTAAAATAGTTATTGTTTTTCTTTACAACCTCAATTACAAAGTTTAGTTAAATTGATTAAAACTTTAATTGAAACTTGAGAAGAAAACAATGGTAGTTTTAATTGAAAACTCGTATTTTTTTATTTTTGTTATATGTCCCCATTAAATAAAAAAATAAATGTAGGTTTGTAAATTAAATTGACATTTTATTTATAATAAAATTAAAGCTTTTTAATATAAAAATGTATTATAAGAAAACAAATAAAAGTAAAGACAAAATTTTTGTTTTGCTTGTCTTGTCTTGAACTATTTCTTGTAATTGAATTGCTTTCTTAAAAAAATCACACACAACTTTAAAATGATAGTTTAATGACACTTATACTTATTGAAAATTTAATTATTTACAAAAATAATAAAGGGTCCGCCATCTAACGTTTTTTTTAATCTAGTGCTTATTTCGTGAATGGCTCATGTCTGATTTGACAGATACTTAGTTTTATCCTTCCGCTGAACGAATATGGTTGTGTATACGCTTGAACAACGCTGGGAAATATTGCGACATTACTTTGAAAATCATGGTAATGTTGCAGGTAATGAGCAAGGAGTGGCCGTTACAGTCAATGGCGATCGTTATCGGGCCATGTTGAACGAATTTTTGTTTACAAAAATTGAAGAGGAGGATATTGGCAACATTTGGTTTCAACAGGACGGCGCTACGTGCCACACAGCCGAAGCTACACTCGATGTTTTGCGCCCTGTTTTTGATGATCGCACTATCAGCCGCAGAGCTGATGTCGTTTGGCCACCACGGAGCTGCGATTTGACACCGTTGGACTATTATTTGTGGGGGTGCCGTCAAAGATAAGTGTTACGCCAACAAGCCAGAGATAATTGACGCTTTAAAGGACAATATTCGTGAAGCCATTGGTGAAATACAGCTGCACACAACCGATAATGTGCTTAAAAATTGGACCGATCGTGTAGGCTACTGCATGGCTAGTCGAGGCAGCCATTTGAATGAAATTATTTTCCATTAGAAAAGGATTGTACTTTCAAATAAAAAAAGAAATTTGAGAAAATATTCAGTAGTTTTTTTTTATAGCATTTAAAAAAAAAAAATTATTTGGCGGACCCTTTAGTTTAATTGTCCTTTTTCGATAAGGTTTATTTAAATCCACATGTGTACTTTTATTACCACTGATAAAACGCGAAACTAAATTAAGTTTTCGTGCGTACACGAATATCTCAACAAAAAGAGTGTTGCAAACTCTAGTGAAATAACTACAATTTTGCGTGTATTTTAAATCGGTAAACTATTCAACTTATTAAAAGTTAATCATTTGTGATTTTTTTTCTTTTTATTTACAAATTAAATAATACATTGATATAATTAAACCTTTGTTTGATTATTTAATCTAAATAAAATAAAAAAAAAATAGTTTGCAAAATTTTTGAAAATTTTGTTTACATGTTGTCAACACTGTATGGATATATTAGAAAATTCAATAAATTTTTTAATTGAATCAATTAAAAAATTGTTTAAATTGCCATTGATATTCAAACAATCGATTAATTAGATATTTTTGGCCCATAATTTTTTCTATGTATTGATGAAACATTTTATAAACAACAATAATTATAATGACCATATCCATCGTCTCTATGAACTTTTTCTACACAAAACTAATGAAATCTTTACTATCTTTTACAAAATTTCCTTCATGAATATAGAGAAGCATTTGATAAATATGATGAAATGGATTTTGTTTTCTTTGGAATGTTTCATAAATATTTTGAAACATTACATTGGACGAAAATCTATGAAACATTTCATAAATACGATGAAGCTTTTTTTTTGAGCGTAGTACGGATGTTTGTCGTTTTCCTAATCAAGCGGTTTTCTTTGGGTTAAAAGAGACCTTTTGATTTTTCAAATTCTGTAGATTTTATTATCCTTCATGAATATAGTGAAGCATTTGATAAATATGAAGAAATATATTTTGTTTTCTATGGCATGTTTCATAAAACTTTACATTGGACGAAAATCTATGAAACTTTTCATAAATATGATGAAGCTTTTCCTTTAAGTGTAGTGGATATCTTTCCTTGTCTTTTTCCTAATCAAGAAATTTTCTTTTAGTTTAAGAGAATTTTTGATTTTTCAAATTCTGGCGATTTTATTTAAGTTTTGAGTTTATTTTTTTGAAGTTTTCGCTTTTTACCGATTTTAACTATTTTACAGCGCTTTAATTGATATATTCTTGCTATTTTTAAAATGTTTAATATGATAAAGAATTTTTGTGCAGGCAATTTGATATTCCGATGTCACTGTCAAATAACTGTGTTTTCTGTAGTCACAACGGAAAAATTCGGTTACTTTAACCAACACGTTCGGTTAGCTATAAATTCGGTCGTCATCGTTTTAGTTTTTTTAACCGATTTTCACCACCCTGTTTTAGTTTTTTTTTTTAATTTTTTCGAATTTTATAAAAAAGTTTCTTTTATTTTAGTGATTTTGTTCCGCTTTTATCGATTTTATTTTAAACTCATAGATATTTTTCACATTGGTTACTGCAACCCGATCACAATAATAAAGTAGCTTTTAAACACTATTTAACTTTTTTAAAATTGTCTTTTTCTATTTTAATTTAGTTGTTCAAGAAGGGAATTTTTTGGACCATTTCATATAATTCACCCCCTTAATTACATATTCCAGCCAAATTTTTTTTTCAAAACGCAACCTAATTTTATAATTTTGTTATTGAATTTTCATTTGATTTGTCACACAACGTAGTGATACTGTCAAGTTCACCTGTATAATTAACAATTTTCACCTACAATGTCATAAACAATTAAAATGTGTTTTTTTTCGGCGTCGATTATTTTTATACGGTGGCATTTAATACGATAAATATGTCAATGTAAAAAAATACAAAGTGTAGTATAATTTAAAAATAAATAAAGCAATAAAATAAAATAATTGAAAATAAAATAAACATTAAAAAACATTTTATGTAAAAGATACACAATTTCTGCACGTAGTACTTTACTCAGAGAATTATGTTGGTAACTTAAGAATTAAGTTGTTTTAAAATGTTAATAAACAACTGACAAATGCAGTATAAACTTAAACAAAGAATGCAGTAAAACAATTGTAAAAATTTACAGAAACTATTGATTTTTCATTTATTATTTTTTCATATATTAATTTTAATTTTTAAACATAGAATGTATTAAAAGTAAGAATCGTTTGAGTAACTGTCATAATTAAGACAACAAGGAAGGAGCCTTGAAAACGTGACTTTTGAACTGTGTAATAGATTTGCGAAAGCTCGATGTGATAATTATGTTTTTGTTTTTGGAAGTTATTAAGTCCTGGGTGCTATAAAAATAAAAATTTTCATAATGTTTTTTTATTTATTTGTAATTTTTTTTTGCAAAATTAAAATGAATTTTAAATAAAAATTACTTTTATAGAAAAATATGCATTGTATTAAAATAGTCTATCTCCCAATAAGTATAACAAATCCGATTATTTGGGTATATTGTACGTTTAGATTTCATAAGCATAGAAAAATTTTTGTTCGAGTGCTCATTGATTGGAAATGAAAATATTTTTCTGCACCAAAAACAATTTATACTTAACGAATAGTTTTGCTGAAGAAACATTTTTGATTGAGTGTAAATTGGTTGAAAATTAAAAACTCGCGCGAATTTTGATTGTTCTGCACAAAAACCAATTTATACTTAGCTAACTAATAAAAGTTTTGATGCAGAAAAGCTTTTATTCGTTCTGGACCAATTTATACTTAGCACGCGAATAATAGTTTTGATGAAGAAGAATTTTTGTTTACATGTAAAGAGGTTTAGAATGAAAAATTCGCGCGAGTTTTACATTTCCAACCGATTTAAACTCAAACAAAATTTTTTCGTTAGCTGTAAATTGTTGAAGTGTAAATCGGTTAAAAATTCGAGCGATTTTTGCATTTGAAACCGATTTAATCTCATATCAAATTTGTTTTGCCGCAAAACTTGTATATTGTTGAAATGAAAAATTCGGGCGAATTTTAGCAACTATTAATTCGTTATCTTTGAATTGTTTAAGTATAAGTCGTTGGTAATAAAAAATTCGCTACATTTGTTTTACATATATGTTGTTGGGGCCGCCATAAATAAAACTAAAAAACGAAAATTGGGAGCACTTTTGACCCCACGTTTTAACCCCTTAATATGGGATCGGCAGCTTAATATGGTATTGGCAGCTAAACTTACTTATTTTTTTCGCCTTTTCAACATACCCAAGTTTCAGGGAAAACCTCCCTAGTTAGTAATAATTTCTGGCAATCATTTTTAAATTCATTGTTATTGATTGGTATTTGCTCAACGAGCACACTCACAATATTTTGTCGTTAAAATCAATTTTCTTTAAAATCAAATGTTTTTTCATTTATTTTTTACTATTTAAAAATTACCTCAAAATCAGCAAAAAAAGATGTTCTTTTATTTTTACTATCAAAAATAAAATAAAAAATTCAATAAACTCCCAAATCCGTAGAAATTAATGATTTAATTTTATTTGAAATATCAAAAATTAACTCCCAAATAATTAAAAACATCATTTTCTCTTTTGTTTTTACTATCTTTAACTTTTTGATTCAAATAAAGAATGTTTTGTAAAAAGAAAAGTTTAAATGAAAATAATAACTGTAACAGAAAAACAGTAATTATGTGTAGTTTGTTTTTAATAAATGGTAAAATAAGTTTAAAAATATATTTCTTTGTAGTGTAAATGTATATTCCTTAAAAACAATGTTTACTGATCACTTTTTAAATAAACTACAATCCGTTACTATTAAAATATTGTGTAGTAATTCCAACATTTTTTAGCTTGAAATTTTTAAGAAAATTTGATTTTAGAAAAATTAAATTTCTCCCCAAGAAGATTATTTATTGATTTATTTCATTTCGAAAATTTGGCGATTTTTATTTATCAATTAAATAACTCCCCAATTATCGTTATTGTTGTTTTCCATAACATTTTTTGGGGATTTTTTTCTTTTCCTTTTTGGGGAATTATTTAGCGGCGGGTTATTTCATGGAACCGATAAATTAAATCTATATTGATGATTCAATTTTAACAAAATTTGTCGTAAACAGGTAAAAAATTAAAAAAATCTTGGTTTTCTGATTAGTTCGCAAAAATGGTTGTTTTAGAGTTTTTTGCGGGAAATGAAAAAACCGTCTGAATTCCCGGGGATTCCCGGGTTAAAAACCCTAGTGACACGCAATAGCTAACAAACTTTTCTGAGTGTAAAAAAGCAAATTTGTTTTATGTTTAATTTCTTAAACGTAATGATAAGATATATATATATATATACATATATAATTTAGTTAGGCATCATACAGCATAAATATGTTGTTGGGGGCGTTTTTAAACATTTTTAAGGTGGAAATGAGCAAATATATTTAAACAAATTTAAAACAAACAATAACAAAGAAGCGTAAAAAAATTGTATTTAAAATGATCCCATTACGAATCTAGTTTAAATTTTTTTAAACGAAAAAAGTACCATGATCTAAAAATTGGTCATTGGCACTTAATTCACGGTAGCAGATAAATATCAAAATGAATGAGTCTTCTACGAAATAAACTGAGTGATGGTCATTTTAAAGATAATTTAGAAATTGTTTTACCTTTAGTATTTGGGGTATACTTATTTACTATGAAATTGTTTTAAAAATATCTTAAGAATCATTCGCGTGTCGTTAGTTGTTTTTTAGTACAAAAAAAAAAAAAATAGACAGGTGTAATTTAAACAATTATAGATATTGAAAATTAAAAAATATTAGAAAATTGTATTTATTATCTTATTTGTATTATTCACAATATAGTAAATGAAATTAGATTATAAGAGAAAAATAGCATCGGTTTGCAATTAGGAAGATATTTTCGCAATTGAATTAATATAAGTCAAGCTGTTAATGTATACAGATATTAGATAGAATTAAATCTTAAAAACAAAAAGTAATTCATGATTTATAAATAAAAAAGTTATCAAACAAGCTAATTTTTAGAGTGCATTAAAAAAATAGTTATTTTTAGCAATGTTTTTCAATTAGAAAGAAAAGGATATACAATTTTTGCCTAAAAGCTTATAAAAAAGCTATTTATTTTGTAAAAACCACATTCCGATATAAGTCATAGGTGAAATTTTTCTAAATATTAACTGATTCACCCTAATTTAATAAAAAATTGCCCAAGTATTACAACACCAATTCTATACGAATTGGATGAAACCTTTGGATATTCGATCTACAAATTGTTTTTCGGATAAACTCTTCTATATTATTGAACAATATTAGGTGTGTAGTAGACAGTGGGCTTCATTTTGCACAGCCAAGTTTATCAACTTTGCAGCCAGTAGGCCAGAATGTGTAAAAACAGGGTGTCTAAAAATTCCATATTCCAAAATCTTTACTCCTCATCTACAATTAATCCTACATTTTCATATAAAAGGAAAATATTTACAGTTTTATTAGTTTTTGGTTTTTATATACATCGAGATTATTTTTATGTTATTTTCAATTTGTAACGAGCTTTCAAAATCCGTATATTTACAAAAATAAAGCAAATCAAACATATTAGCTAGGTTGGCTCAAGATCTCATCAGAACCCGAAGTTTTAGAAAAGCTAGAGCCTAAATCAGGGCCGGCGCTTCTATGGAACAGTATGAACAGTTTGACGGGGCGCTTAAATTGGAGGGCGCCAAAATCTAATTAATAAAAATAAATTTACAAAAAAAAAATTTCCCTGATGCTCCAAGACGCCCTAGTCGAAAACCTCAACTTTTTTCGTACGAAGGTAGAGACGAAATCATATCAAATCCTGAACAAAAGTTTAAAGTTGAATTTTATTTTCAAATCCTTGTTCAGCCAATTCAATCTGTTAGCGAAAGTTTTGACCAAATTTCGGAACACAATTATATTTTCAAATTTTTGCATAATATTTCTGTGGTTTCATTAAATGCTTCTGATCTTTTAAATAATTGTCTTTCCCTTGAAAAGCATTTAACTTTCAATTCAAATTCTGATATAGTAGAATTAGATTTATTGGATGAAATTAAAATATTCCAAAGTATAGTTTCAGGAACTTTAAGCCCTATAGAAACATTAGATTTTATATTTGAAAAGAAATTAGACCCGATATTACCAAATCTAGTTGTAGCTATTAGAATTTTATTGACAATACCAGTAACAGTAGCTTCCGGGGAACGTAGCTTTTCGAAATTAAAAATTATTAAGAATTATTTACGTAGTACAATAGGACAAGAAAGACTAGTAGATTTAGCTAGAATATCTATAGAAAGTGAATTTCTGAGCAACTTGGATTATAGTGACTTGATAGGCGACTTTGCTAAAATCAAAGCTCGGAAAATTAAATTTAATTAATTATTTAATATATTTTTTAAAATTTAAAATTGCACGCTTGAATTTTAGTGCTTTTTATCTATTCAAATATTTTATTAATTTTTTGTTATTGAAATTTGTACGCTGGATTAGTACGATAGCAATATCTATTTATTTTTATTTATTTTTTATATTTTTGAGGACTATACCTACGTGGGATACCTCGTTAAAAAAATGCATTGCATATCCTACCTCTTGGGTGATGTGGAAACGGATTATTTACGGCAAATGAATGTTTTTTTTTTGGGGCGGGCATTTTTGAAAACTGCACCAGGTGCAAAAATCGGTAGCGCAGGCGCTGGCCTAAATAAAAGGCAGAACTTTAATATTTAAATTATTTGTCAAATCTTTGATTTGCAAATATTTAAGGGAATATTTATTGGTTTTGCAACTTTAATACAAAATATTTTTGGTTGAAGTGTTCTTTTTCGGTATAATTAAAAAAAAAAACGAAATTTGCAAGATGCGATTAAAACTAGGATGTTAAAATGTAAAATGAGAAATTCCAAATTCCTTATAGAATCATAAAAAAAAAACATCCTTAAATATTAGAAAAAAATATTACACTCAACTGAAAGCTTAATTTCAATAGATTTATAAACAGCTTTTAACATTTTAAGTTCGATTCTACGGTATTGAGACAAAAATTAAAAAAAAAAACATAGTGTTTAACGAAATTAATAAGTTGAACTATCTCAAAACTTGCTGTACGATTCTAAAATTATCCACTCAAGTAAAATCACTCACGAACATTTTTTTTCTATTTATACCCTTTCGCGTTCACGTAAGTAAATTTAGATTTAACTCACATTCACGGGCTATCTAGATCTGAATTCTTACTGATAAAAGTTTCAAAAGGGAAATGTTTTTCTTTATGTGCTCTATGGGATATGTTGCTAGTTTACCATGTTCTTATAAGAACATGGTTCAAATAAGGCTAAATCAGAACTGGCCGATGTCATTTACATTTTGCAATTATTTACTTGTTATATTTTTGGACATTTTCAATTAAAAGACTTTCCTCTTGATGTCCTGCCTAAGCCCCTTCGTTAGAAAATATAAATTTAGATATATGTATGTCCCCAGGTCAATTACAGAAGTAATTTTTTCAATAAAAACGTAGTCTCAATAGGTTTAAAAAGGAAAAGCCTCATCCTAATTCACCCAACCCAAACTGGCAATCACTAAGACTGAGCTTTTGAACATTTTTAAGAGAAGTCCGGCCCAAACTTCTTTAGCTAAGAGTCTGAAACTTAAAATAAGTGTTAAGTATCTTGGAGTGACTCTTGATAGCTCCCTCACCTGGAACGAACATCTTGACCACGTCTCCAAGAAGGCCACCAGGGCATATTATGCCTGCCAGATGCTTTTCAGGAGAACATGGGGCCTAAGGCCACAAATGGTCTACTGGTCGTTCAATACTATTGTTAAACCAATGATCACCTATGCTGCCCTTGCATGGTGGCCAAAAGTTGAACAAAGTAAGGCAAGGGATGCTCTTAAGAGAATCTACCGTCTTGCGTGTGTTGGCATTACAGGGGCCGGCGGAACTTGCCCGACGGATGCTTTGGGGGTTATGATGGGGATCCCGCCATTGCATATTTCTGTACTGAGGGCCTTAATGGCCTATAAGGTTCGTCCGGGTTGGTCAGGGAATGCATTCAGACTCTCAATAGGCTCGGTAGAGGCAACTCTCTAACCTTGGGGTGGATTCCTGGTCATGAGGGGCATGAGGGCAACGAGAGGGCAGATTGTCTTGCCATGATTGTTAGGGAAAGGCTCAGGGCATGGAGAGAGTCTGAATTCTCTGGTTACTGGGAAAACTCTACTGGTCAGCGCCAGGCTAAAAGATTGATCTCTTTTTCCAGTAGGGGGTCGAGGCGACTCTTGTCGCTTGAAAGGGGGGGTTTGAGGACCCTGGCGTCGTACTTAACTGGACACTGTAATCTCAGATACCATCTGCACAAGAAGGATCAATCGGACACGGATTTGTGTAGGTTTTGCGAGATGGTGTCTGAGACCTCGGAGCATGTTCTCTGCGAATGTCCCAGGCTTTGTAATAGGAGACTTAGGTTTCTAGGTGATCGCTTCATTTCGCCTTCCGACATCGCGAACATTTTGCCTAATAGGATAATTGGCTTTATAGGTAGCTTGAATCTGTAGGTAACCTTAGGCAGCACAAAAGAAATACATTGGTCGCGGTGCATAGTGCCTTCTGATCTAATCTAAAATAAGTGTTTCTTGTAGAGATAATTTTTGGGCTTTTGATAAAATTTTAGTCCAACTGGGGTTTAAAATATTAAACGACAAGCAGGCCTCCAGGCGGGGTATTTGAAATTGGTCATAAATTCGCCAAATGAGTGTTTTATAATAATTAATTAAGAAAGTATTTAAGTTAAAATTTCCTAAAATTTCAAGAAATAAATATTGTAAGACAAACACAAATTTCAAAAATCTTAAAAACGTATCGGTCATTCCTCCGAAGACCGGCACAATAAAGCCATTTTTTAATTTGTGTCTTTCGATTTCCATTAAATTTTGCATTCAGAAACTCTATGCAATCATGTAAAGTTGTTAGTTTTTCTAATTTCGAAAAATCCACGGTTGTATGAGCGATTTAGTTTTATTGAATTTTCAATAAAGTGTGTAAGTTTGAATATCGGAATGGTGTGCTAGCCTACTTTTTTACGAAATAAAGTTTTTTTCAGCTTCAAAAAGAAATGCATTTTTTATGCAATTTTTTTTTAAATGCACTTTTCACAAATTTGGTCACTCTCGATTTGGAAAAAATATGCATATTTGCATTTTTTGGGTTCCTGGGTTAATCTATTACACGGTGCTACAAAACACAAAAAATTGCAATCTCTTTTCATGTTGAAAGCCTAGATGAGTACATTACAAAACCGGTTTGAGAAGTTTCAATTTACCCTAAATTTTCAAGATAATGGTAAAAGAGCATTTTTTGTGACTGGTGCATTAAAACATTTGTAACTCAATAATTTTTTAATCGATTTTGAAATTTTAAATGGCATTTTAAAAAGAATTCTTGGTGTTTTTAAATATATATGGTGTTTATATAATTAATATAAATAGATAGAGATTTTCTTAATACCAATTGAGATTTTCAATTTCATTTAAACTTGTTCAACTTCTAAAAGCATTTCTTTTCGAATCTTTATTTAATGCAACAACATTTTTATTGTTAGTATTTTCTTAAGTGAATTCTTCATTTGTTAAAATTGGTTGAAAATTGACAAAGTTTATGGTACTTTTTATATATTAATTTAAATTTAAATTTTTTTAAAACTTTTTCAACTTCTACAAGGGTTTCTTCGAGTCTTCTTTTAAAACAACAATATTCTTAAAGTTAATGTTTTATTGCGTAAAAAAGCCTTCATTTTTTAAAATCGCTTGAAATTTTTTAAAGTTATGGTACTTTTTTGTCTTTTTCAATTTCTACAAGAGTTTTTTTTACCATATTTAAGAAGATCCAAGAAACACGTTGAAGTGGTTAAGATTTTCCAGAGGAGGTCTTGATATAGGAATACACTTTGATTTGGAGGAGTTTAAACGTAATCCACTTGCAGCCGCCCACTCAAATACTTTCGATAGATCAGAGTTGTTTATCTTAGTTATGCATTCATTTACTAAAGATTGTTCGCATCCATCTGTATCCGCAAAAATGTAAAAATGGTATAAGCTTTTTTTTTTTAAATCATTAAAAATAGTTAACCCCCTTTACCCTCAAAAGTGTAACGCTTTGGCAAAAATTACATATATTTAAAGTATGCATTGTGTTTTTAAATCGAGAGTGGCGAAATTTTAGAAAAATGCATTTTAAAAATAAATTGCAAAACACAATGCATTTCTTTTTAACGCTGGAATAAAATTAATCCGCTGTTTAAAAGTACAGGAGTGTACCATTCCAATGTATTTTAAATGATAATCATCCGATATATATTAAAGAAACAACGATTGTTCCAACTTACACACTTTTTGCATGTTTTGGTTTATTCGAATTCCGAGAAAATGAAGATCCATAGAGTTTGCGCGTGCAAAATATAATCTAATTCGGATACCCAAGAAATCGTTGAGATTAAAAAAGCTCTTATTTTGGTCCAACGACATACAGGTTTGCAAAAAACATAATCTAAAGAACATCGTTTTAACTTAAAAATATATGGACAGATTTTTATGAAATTTAGCAGAAAGATTAGTAGCAAACCTTTTCCATTTTATTAATATATTCCTTTGAAACACAAGACCACAATTCACGGTGCGCCTTAGTTGATTTAAACAAATTAGCATGTTACTCCATCCTTAGAGCCGATTCTGTTTCTAGAGGGTCTACAAACTATTTTCCAACGAAAACGAAAAAATCTATGTGGCACTTTTTTTTTCGCAGCCAATCAAAATTTTCTTAATTTGGCTTTTCTTTAGTTTAGGGACACCTTACCGATTTGGGTAAAAACTAATTCGGAACGATTCAAATACGTGAGCTGAGTTAAATATTTTATATTTTTTTTGTCAGACACGCCCCCTTTGTAGGCGGTAAGGCTTAAGAGTTAAATTGTTTAAATTTTAAAGTTAAATTGTTTAAAGTTTAAACAGAGACACAATATTTCCTTCTAAAGGCACTGGTTGGAAAACTGAACCGTTTGGTTTTTGGTAATTTCACCTAAACATGGTTCGTATTTATATACACTCAAAAAACTATACAATAATAAAGAGCATATATTAGTTTCATCTATAATGTTTAATTTAGTAGTTTTTGGTATTGTAGCCTAACTAAAATTCGTGTTTGCCCAATACAAATCATCTTTTTTCGTTTTAAACTTTTCAACACTTTGTTTATATTTGCAAATAAATAAATTAACAAATAAAAACTTTTATGTTCTCTATTCATTTGGGTGTATAATTAATCATTAATTATCATAATTTAAAAAATTTCATATAAATTTGTGTTTATTTTTTTTTTTTGGTTAAAAAGAAATATTTTTTTTATTAAATAGTTACTCACCTCTGTTTGAAATGTACAAAACAGGTGACACAAATACGGATGCTTTGTACCCAAGGCCAACACTTTACGTTCTATTAATGTTGAATCTACATCATCATCTTCGAGTACAACATCTTTTTTAAACATTTAACTGCATAATAATAAGTTGTATCACGTAATTCAGCTAAAAGTACCTGTGATGATAATGTTTTTTTTAAATATTATTTCAGAAGTTTAAAGGGTTTATTGAACTCACTTTGCCAAAACTTCCTTTGCCTAGCACAGCTAGGAAATGAAAATCATCTACTGTATAATTCTTAAATCTAGGTATAATTGTTGCTGGCGGTGTAAAACGTCCGGATTTTTGGAATTGTGAATATGTATATGAAGTTTCTATATGGAATTATAGAAAATGATAGGATTAATATCTTAATGAAACAAAAAATCTATATTTAGTGATCACTTTTATACTTAAAAATATAACATTGATTTTTTTTTTGAAAAAATTTAGCAATTTCTCAGTTTTAAATCGTATTTAAAACGGGTTTTTGCTTAATTTAAATTTTATACTATATGTTGGCATATGTGGCGTATGAGTGTTATGAATTTCTTTATATGAATTAATAACACTCATACGCAACAGCAAATATAAATTTGAAAATTAAATGCGTTGTAAAAAACGGACGACACAAATTAAGAAACCTTGATATTTTTCTCATAAATTTTATAATAAATTTTACTAAATTAATTTAGTATACATTGATTAAAAATTTCCATACCATCTTGTTCTTCACTTGGTTCAATTTTATAAGCAGGATTTAAACTTGGCGGTGTACTAGGAGAATCTCTGGTTTCACGAGCACCTGTTTGTAGAATTCCATAGTTAAAATTATAAACAAAATTTTAATTTTAATAATAAAAACAAAAACATCTAAAAATATGAAGATCATTAAGGTTTTAAATAAATATCAAGAAAATATTTTTGAAGGCTGCTGTCAGAAATAATGTCAATAAACAATACGTTATTGACAGTCAATAAGATATTTAAACTTGAAAATATTTGCAAAAATATAAAAAATAATAACAATTTATAATTAATAATTTTAATAATCATAACATACATTTTTCATTAATACATTTAAAAAAATAATTATCCATTTTGTGGAAATAAATTATTAATTTTTAGCTTCAACTGTTTTTTTTTCAAAAAATCATGTGATTTTCATATTTGTGTAGATCTTTGCAGATTTTTTTCAAACTTCATTTTTCAAATTTTAGTTTTGTTTATAATTTTTTTAGATAAACATTATTTGTGAAGATTTTTTTTTGTTCACTGCTATTTTTTTTCTCGGTTTTTTACCTCTTTTAACATTAGCCAATGCTTCTACAATTAATTTCTGATTGACGCCACACAGATTGGCCGTAAGACGTTCACATTTTTTGTGACAATTAACGTCACACTCTGGAATATTAAGAATATAATAATAATAATAACATTGTGGGTGTTTTATTTTCATTTCTTGTTGAAATTTTAAACAAATGATTTAAATTGAATTCAACAAATTAATTAATTATCAATGAATTAATTAAAAACACGTTTTGTATCATTTTTATCTGGTCTGTTTTAGAAATCGTTGTAGTATTTATTTGATGTGGAGATTTCATAAATAAGGCACACAGTGTCGTCAATTCATATAACGACCAAAAATAGAAGGAGTTGTCGAAATTTGATACACGATTTATTGTTTAAACTTCTAAAAATAGAAAATTTTGTCCAAATCGCAGCAAGGACACGACATATCCGGAATATATCATAGTTTCATAAAAAAATTCATTCGCTTTCATAAATTATCTATACATATATATAAAACAGTGGTGTGAGATACTGACTGACTGACATACTCAACATCGCCCAGCTTAGACCCCTGGACCTGGAAATTTTAAATTTTGTATATAAGTTCCTTCTGGGAAGGTGACTCACTACAACGAGATTTTTGATATTCCAACTAAGATCAAAAAGTGGAAAAAGTCCTCCTTTTTTCTAAAAAGGTCTCTTTTTTTTCTCAAAAAAGTAAAGTATCTTTTTCAAAAAAAGTTCCTTCTGCTCAAAATATACTTTTACCAAAAAACAGTACTTTTTCTAAAAAGTACTTTTTTTAAAAAGTACTTTTTCCAAAAAATTACTTTTTTTGAAAATAGTACTTCTTTTTTAAAAAAGATATCTTTTCCAAAATTAAGTACTTTTTCCAAAAGAAAAAGCAATTTTTCCAAAAAAGCACTAAGCAAAGTATTTTTTCCCAAATAAATATTTTTTCCAAAAAAAAAATACTATTTTCAGAAAAAAGTACTCTTTCCAAAAGAGTATTTTAATAAAAAAAATACTTTTTCCAAAAATAAAAAAGTACCTATTCCAAAAAACAATCTTTTTCAAAAAAAAAAAAACAAAAATAGTATTTTTTTCGAAAAAGAAGCTCTGAATGTGAACACAAATTTTCTAAACAATAACACAGCCGTGGATATGTTAGGACGTTCCTAATGTTAACTTTTAATATATTAGTTTATTTTTCTATATATATAAAGGAGTGGAGTGAGTGACTGCCTGATTGGCTGCCTCACATTTTCCCAGCCTAGATCCCTGGACCTAGGCACCTGAATTTAGGTTCCTCTTGGGAAGGAGACCTCGGATAATACGAGATTTTGCGATATTCCAACGGAAAGGGCCGAAAGGAAAACGCCTTCCTCTTTCCAAAACAGTCGCTTTTTTTCTAAAAAAGTACATTTTAAAACAAAAGAATTTATTCAAAAAAATGACTTCTTCCAAAAAATAGTACTCTTTCCAAAATAGTACCTTCTCAAAATAAAGTACTTTTTCCAAAAAAATATTTTTTGCAAAAAAAAAAGCTTTATTCAAAGTAGTTGCTTATCATAAAAAAGGTTAAAAATACATCTTCAGTAAATGCTTAAAAACAATACTTTTTCTAAAAAAGAGTTTTTCCAAGAAGTACTTTTTCCACTTTTTAAAACAACTTTTCATTTTTTTTAATCTTTTGCTCCTCCCCGTAAACATTTCCAAAGGTCCCATATTTGTTGATGTCTACGCCAGAGGAGGAACCTACATGCCATATTTCAAATTCCTAGCACCAACGGTTTGGACTGGGCGATTAGAAGGGCATATTTTTTCTTTGTACCACATTTTTATTAAATTTTTATTGGAAATTCCAAAAAGTATTTGAAATTTCAAGCAGAGAGTATGAGAGAAATATATTTATTCATTTTCAATCTTAAGCCGTTAAGTACACACAAAGCGTCAAAATTTCAATTTAAATTTTAAATGGGTTAGCAAGTAGATTTTTCATACATGAATTTAAAAAAAAATCAAAATAACTGTTATTTTTTTAACAGTAATTCTACACGCAGTAAAAGGATTGGTTGAAATTCGGTCGAAAGGATTAAAATTATATTGATATTACGTTATTTTATTTTGAACTACTAATATTCGATTAATAAAGCAAAAATACTGTACTGGAATTTAAAAAGAGGGAAAAGAAACTAAACAAACAAATCCAAACAAAACAATCAAATCAACTTTTAAAATAAAATTCGGTTAGTAATTGTTTACGGTAGAAGCAACCATTTATTTTGTGATAATACAAGAGAATTGTTACTATCTATCGAATTTTTTTAAAACTTGTCGATAATCAAAGTGGTTTCTGCAAATACGGTATTCGCAATCAAAATATGCCACTAAATTAGAGGTTCAGGAGTACCAACCGAATTGTGGATTGCATTGTTTATAGAAGCAATCTTATGATTGGTATTGGTAAACGAATTTGAGAGAATGTTTGTTTTCCCAACAAAATATTTAAATTCAAATTTAGCATTCAACATTTATAAGTATTTGTGGCGTAGTGGGTAGAGAGTTTGCCTTGTACTCCGAACTTTCGAGTTAAAATTTTTGAAAAGACAAACACAAAAAGTTTTTTTTATTAAAATAAAAAATTCAAATCTTTAAATAAAAAATAAGGCAATGAAAACTAAAAGTGATTCTGGTTGAATCAGTAGGACAAAGGACTATTAATCTAAATGCCACGGTTTAATACCAGAAAAATTAAAAAAGTTTTTTAATTTCAATAAAATTTTGTGGAACGTAATAATATTTATTTTAAATGGCAACTGAATATTATCTTTCACGACTAAAAATATTATTTAACATTACGAAAGTTATCGTAACCGCCAGAATTCGATTGGCAACAAATTCGCTGGCCACAACTGAGACTGTTTTCTGTGTGTAACAACCCTGCCAGCAAACAGACTCCAAAATAAGCTCAAAAAATATTATTAAAATTACAAATTTTTGTATGAAAGTGGTTCAGCCAAAAGAGCCTTAATTTTTGATTAAAAAATTACTCAGAAACTATAAATAAAAAAATTCTATAGGCTCAAAAATCAATCTTTCTTTTGAGCTTTTTTGAATTGTTTATCAAATATTCAAATTCAATTGCATTTCTAAGTCAGTTCTGAACCATTTTTTGGATTAAATAATTTTATTAAAAATTTTGTGTCTTTTTTGAAAGTTCGTATATTCGTCCAAAAAATGAGTAATTTTTGACAATAACATTGTGAAATTTCAAAAACATGTGTTCTATTTGACTAATTTTTGACTCATACAATAGGAACCTTCAAAAAAAGTGGTCTGTTTAAAAAACAAATATAAATCTACTTTGTGATTTTTTAAATTAAATTCATAACTGTTAGGCTACGTTTCCACTGAAGGTGTTTTGGACGTGTTTTGAAACAAAATATGTTTTCATTTTTTTTTCTCACCAAAACACATGTTTTGTTTAAAACACTTAAGTGGAAACACAGTATTAGTCTCTGTAAAAAAACTTTCAAATTTCAAAAGTTTTTTAATCAACCACCCATGGTGCCAAAATTCTTCATGAAATCTATAAAAAAACAAATACAAATTTGTATATGTGTTATGTTCCTAATCACCTAATCAATTTAATTTATTACGTTTCTTAAGAAATGTGACGCAAATTGTAGCTAAAATCTCAAAAGTAGTAGATAAAAAAAGTTGTTGTTACAATATTTAAATATATTTCAATTTCTATTACACTTTCGTTTAACAATTTAGAATATAATTTTTAAACAAATGTTTAAATTTATTTGTTAATAAATGTTTAAAACTTAATCAAAATTATAATTTATGTTATGATTTAGCACGCTTATTTTATAGATTTGAAAATTGGTCCATTTAAAAAAAATAAAAATAGAATTAAATTTTTATACAAAAAAAAAAAAAAAACATCCGTTTTGGCAAAGTGTTTTAAATTTTAAACTGAAATTGTATAAAAAATAGATAAAACAGTCAAATGTATAAGCAAATAAACAACAAAATTGACCTTGTTTAAGTAAATAAAGACAACAAATCTCTAAATTCAATTTAACAAAATCTAAATGGAAATAAATTCAAAAACTAAATAAATTAAACAACAATTACAGAAACAATATTTTCCGGTTTTTTCTGTTTTTTCAAAAGTTCAACGACTTTTTATTACAAAAAAAACATAAACATAAAAGAATTTTTTAACACACACAATTTTTCATTATATTTCAGATTTTATGCCATTTCGAAATAAAGCGAGTCCGAAGAAGATGATGCGTCAAACAATTTCTTGCGTTTTGTACATACAAATACATGAAAAACATATTGCAATGAGTTCACTTTTCTTTAAATAATTTTACTTTTTCACATAAAAATTCTTTTGATATTTTTATTATTTTGAGTACTAGGGTGTCTATTGATTTTATGTAATTTTTGAAATAATTTGAGGAAAAATCAAAAGGCTAGATATGATAGAAATGTCTAAAAATTCATATTATTTTCGAATTAAATTATTTTGAAAATATTTTTAAATAAAGATAAAAATACAAGTTTAATATAATTTTTTTTAAAATCTTGTATAAAAGACAAAGTACGGTCTAGTTAACTCCCCCTGTGTTGTTTATAAACTAAACAAAATATTAAAAGAAGTGAAAAACAGAAAACATCTATTCAATATCCACCAGAGGTGGACCTTGCACATAACAAACAAGTTTTCAATTTATTTATTTTTTTTTTTGATCAATGGTTATAGTCTTTAACTTCAAGCTCATATATTAGTTCTCATGTAGTGAGTAAACTAGTTTATATGAATGTTTGATGTTTGGCATGGGATTGTTACCGCTTTCAAAACGTGTTCTGATAATGGGAACCTAGAAAATTCCCGAAATAGATCTATCAACACATTCCTGAAAGGGTCAAATAATAAATTTGAAAACAAAAAACTCTATAGATTATTTGTTAGGACAATTTCCTAATAAAGAAATATAGAGTATGGCCTCGAACTTGAATAATTTTCATTTTCATTAAAAATAAAAATAATGCTACGGCTTTTTAATAACGCGCTTTTTCTAAAATACTACACACAATTTTTCATTCGCCTTTGACCGCGAATTTTCGAGAAATACAATTTTGCGATTCGCAGAACTTTTTAAATTAAAACATTGAAATGTTTGTCATATCGCTCATTTACTTCAAGAACGTCACAACTCAAAAAACATGATTTTTGAGTTAATGACGCAGCATTATCCGTTATATCACGTATCATATTGTGTAAAAAATTCGTATTGATATCCTGTGTACTCACCTCTTGAGAGAAATGATGTTGTTATTTTTTTCTTTAAGGGGTGAGTAAAATGAAAACTTAAAACTCATTTTCTACAAAATCAAAATTTTTTAGTTATGACGTTAAATGAGCGATATGTACAAATTAATAACAAAATATTGAAAAGTTATGATATTTTTTAAACAAATTCAATCACTTGCATGTACAATATTTAAATGAAATTTTTTACAAGGATACAATTCGACTTGTACTATCGAACTTTGATCAAAAACAATAAAAAATGTGACTATAGAAGTGTTGCCCCTGATTTTCACTTCTCATGTCAAGTTCTGAAAATGGATTACATATCCATATTTGAATTTTTAATTTTTGTTTAAATTTTGATTTATAAGTGTCTCACTAATACTTGTGTGTTTCCCATTTCATGACACATTACGCATACGCCTAGTAGTACCACTACATAGTACATGCTAATTTTTTTTTATTAACAGTTGTTTCAATTTTAGATACTCACGTAGTGTGTGAACAGATATATATTAAAATATGAAGAAAAATTAAATTTTTGTTCAAACATTTTTTTGGCTTTTAAATTACTCATGACAACTAGGAAGTCAAGTGGTTTTTTTTTTATTTATTTTATGGGTATTAATATTCGAAATTACGTGTGGAGGTGGGCAAATTATTTTAAAAGTGGAACAACTATACCTATACGTGTAATTGTTTTTAAAGATAAAATGGATTTTTTTTTTATTATTACAAAATAATAAAATTATTTATATCTTGAGAAGATTTTAATGCGTTAATATAGATATATTTGTGTGTTCTTGTTTCTGAAAATATGCAGAATTGTTCGAAAGAAGTGCATATTTACGATTTTTTTTAACTATATAGCTAAGTGTTTCCAGAATTTGTTTCTTTTCATATTTTCATGGGTGCTCAAGCTTAATTTGAATGCTTATGAGTTAAAGTATTTTTTAGAGTTTTTTTGGATTTTTTTTCAAATTAATCGGAAGAGGTTTAGAGGCCGCGCAAATCGGGGTTTGCCCCAAAAATCGGTGTTTTTTTATATTTTTTGATTTCTATTTATAACTTGTTTAAAGAAAAATATTCAAATTTTATTTTGATGTTCATAAATTATAAGTTTCGGCAATGATTTTGTACATTTTCATAAATTTTTTCGTAATTTTTGAATAAATTTTGTAAATAACGCTTTATAACTTTTAAAATTTCAACTCAAATTAAAAAAGCTAATGATGCAGTTAAAAAAATGCATAAATTCTAAATAATTTTTTGCTCTTACTGTTAAAGAGTTATACACAGAAAAAATTATCAACCTAAAATATCTAATTAAAGATTTGATTTGAATTTAATTTGTTTCTAAACAAATATTTAATTGAATTAATTAATATTTTAATTGACTTTTAAATATATAAATAGATATTTTATTTTAGACGCAATTATCATAAAGGGTCCGCCAAATAACTTTTTTTTTGAACTCCTGAACTAATTGGACTTTCTATGTCGTCATACCAAGGTCTTTATGCAAAATTCGTCTCAATGATGTCTCCTAAATGTTCAATTGTTGAGAACGACGGTGAATTGATGTTGATGGCGCTTCACGCACACTTTCTGCCAAAGCAGCAATATTCTGGGGTGTACGCACTGTTTTTGGCTTTTCACGCTTTTTTTTATTGATGAGGATGCCAGTTTCTTTCACTTTTTTCACAAGATAACGAACATACGGACCATATTCGTTCAGCGGAAGGATAAAACTAATTTTCTGTCAAATCAGACATGAGCTAAGTGTTACCATTCATGAAAAAAAAAAAAAAAAAACGTTAAATGGCGGACCCTTTATTATTTTTTCATACACTGTATGCATAAATAGAAAATTTTCGGTATAAAATACCAAATACATTTGAAGTTAACAAGGAAAACAAGCACACAAACAAACAGACTCAGCATTGCAAAAAACACACATACCAACATATAGATCACACACTTTTTTTGTGAGTATCATATTTTTTTTTGTAGAAGTTATTTATAACTTTTTTTTCATTCTTAACTTTAATAAAAGGTTTAATTGATAGTATCATTGCCGTGATAGGTGCAAAATCAATTAAAATATTAATTGATTCAATAAATTTTTTAATTGAAACCCGTTTTTAGTTTTTTCTGTGTACCCATTTAAAACATTGTACCCATTGTATAAAACTAAGAATATTACAAGCTGTTTGCCAGTTTTTGCATCGGATTTACTTTAAACTTTGAATTAGAGATGGGCACGCGAGCAGAATTTCGCGTGATTCACTGGAATCACGCGTGAATGTGAGCGAAACCCAATTTTACTCACGTCAATGTGACTGAGTGTGAGTAGTAAAAATTCTTCGTGAGTGAGTGTGCGTGAGTGCGTGTGAGTGAGTGGAATTTAAGCAAAACATTTTAAGTCAGCGACTTTTTCTGTCGTGAGCGTAAGTAAGTGTGAGTCGATATTCTGTCACGAATCAATTTCTACTTTGAATTATGAGACTTTTCGAGTTAAGAAATTATTTTTTCGCTCAATATATCAAATATCAAAAATGGCGAGTCCGCGAAACGCGAAAAATTTCATAATTATGAGATTTTTTGCGTTTAGTTTTTATTTATTCATTCAAGATATCAAAAATGATTAGTCCACGAAACACGAACAATCACATAATTCAAAGTTTAAAGCAAATCCGATGGCAAACAGCTTATAATGTTATTAAAACGGTATAACTCTGAAAAAGTAAGAGCAAACTAAAAATTTATTTTACAAAATTATTTCGAATTTTTTAGTCTTTTAAATTACATCTTTATTTTCTTCAATCTGCGTATACATTTTAAAAGTTATAAAGCGTTATTTTTACAATTAATGCAAAAATTACGAAAAAAAGTATATATATATGGTACGTAAATGTAAACTCAAAGAAGTTTGCAGTTTAAATTAGCTGAAAATGTAATTTAATATAAATGAAAAACTCCGGTCTACTTTATTTTTATTTAAATCAAATGTTTCTTGTTATTTATTTATAAATATCGTTTAAATAACTAACAAATCCGTAAGAACAAATAAATATAGGGTCCGCCAAATAACTTTTTTTTTTTTGAAAATGCTATAAAAAAAACTACTGAATATTTTCTCAAATTTCTTTTTTATTTGAAAGTACAATCCTTCCGGTTAATAATGGAAAATAATTTCATTCAAATGGCTGCCTCGGCTGGCCATGCAGTATGAGCTACATCTGAAAAGATGATATTTTTGGCAAAATCGGCATCGGAAAAAAAGCGTTACATGGCCGACCCTTTAGTAAGTTAAAAAATTTATGTTCACTTATTTCAAATTATTTCAGTTTTTTTGTTTGCTTTTTTTTCTACGAAATGTAAACACAACCACATTTTTTGTAAACTTTTCCAATTTCTTGTAATTTGAATTGAAATAATTTTGTATATAAAAAAACAGACACGAATTTTTTGAATATTTTGTTGAAGAAAAATAATTTAAATTTATAAAAATTGTAACGGAAATAAATAAAGTACAATATTCCATATGGTTAAATTTGTATGGAACCTTAAATAAATGAAACTAACAAAATCGGTATATGGTAGTAAATTATTTTGAACAAATGTATAAAAAAGTTGAAAAAAATTTATTGGAAAAATAAATGCATTTTCTTTTATTTTTAACTCAACTGAAAACTTTTTTATTAAACTACATAAAGCAAACTACATAATATTCTGAGTGTACAAAAGTATTGCCGAAGCTTATGGTTTGTGCACATAAGAATAAAATTTTTATATTTTTTATATTGACTCAGAAGCAAAGAAAATTTTAGTTATTGACCAAGTTTTAAATAAATACAAAAATCTTCCAAAAATCCTAGATTTTTTGGGCATAAATCGATTTGTGCGTCCATTAAACCTCTTCCGAATAATCTCAAAAATACTTTACTCCATAAGCATTCAAATTGAGATTGAGCAAAAAACAAAAATTTCATTGAAAAGTAACCAAATAATAAATAAATTAAATAATTAAATAATCTTTTATTAAATCAAAAATAATAATGAAAATCATTATTTATCTATAAAAATTTCTTAAAAATAATGCAATTTATTTCACTAATTTTTACATTAGAGTCTTAAAGGTTGCATGTGCTCAAAATACATTATATGTCCACAGAGAGATTTTAAATAAAACGATTCAGCTTTCTTTACAAAGTTAATAAAAAAATTGCTTTAATTTTAAAATGTTTTAAATTTTTCGACTTAACACTAAAATGACTGATTTTTTTGTAACTACTCACCCAAAACTATTCCAAATGATTCGATAATTAATAAAAATTCCTCAAAAATACATTTTCAATTCGATCACTATGGTTAAATCCAGACTTGGGCGACGTCAATTACATTTCAAAATCGTTCACTAGTGAAATTTTTCTATATCATTAATAATATCAGACCTACACTCACACCTGTGAGCTTAATCGCTTCCTTGGAAAATTTGAAAAATGTTTAATACCAAATATGGGGATTAAGAACAACATCTAGGAATTACGTCCCATGTCTGGTATTGACAAAATTGAAAATTTTCCAAGGAAGCGTTTAAGCCCACAAGTGTGAGCGTATGTCTAAAATTATTAATAATATAGAAAAATTTCACAAGTGAACGATTTTGAAATGTAATTGACGTCGCCCAAGTCTGGTTTAATCAATTTAACCGATCTAGGAGTCTAGTCACAGTGTACACATTTTAAAAAAATATAAAAAATTTGATAATCCAATAAGACTTAATATTTTTTTTTAAATATATTCATTAGAATACCGGTCATTGACCAAAAATCATTATATATATGAAGAGTTTATTGTAAAAACTTGATAAGCCACATTTCCAATTTTATAGTGTTCGCTGTTTTCTAGACATCCGTTGATTAAATTGTTTGAATGAAGCCTTGCTTAAACGCTTGTTACACGTATATAGAGTATAACAGTCCTGTATTAGCCATATTTCCTAAATTTATTCACTTTTTAAGAGGCCAAAACTAACCAAAAATTAAAAGTTTTTACAATAAGCCCTTCATATAATCTGTTTATCGGGTCGAGATATTTGTTAACAAAGTCCGCTTTTTTTAATCAGCATTTATCTATGCGCGTTTGATGCATCTCCTAAACGAGTAAAATAAAAACTCGAAATTTGACACGTTTCTTCATCTAATGATCAGAACAAAACCAAATAAATCATTTTTTGATAACCGAGTGTTTAAGTGTTAAAAATAGGCTAAGAAGTATCAAACATTTTTGAATTTTGGACCCATATTTTGGTAGGTAAGATTGGAAGCGGGCATACATGTCAATCTTTTTCTTTCTAATTTAAAGACCCCAAACAATACTTTGAAGTCCAAATAGGAATATATCCAAAAACAAAAAGTGGGTAGTAAAAGTGCTATTTTTAATAATTTTTTTTTTCTTTTTTATTGAACTTTTTCTAAAATTGCACGATTTTTAATTAATTTTAATATATTATTAGAAAAAAAAGAAAAACTTGATAAATTTTTAAAAATTTATGATATAAAATTTATTTTAATGCAGTTAAATAATTTCTGCTGATGACGGAAATTATTAAATATTATACTTTTTTTCAAAAGAAATATAAAATAGAGTTAGGGAATTTCTACTTAAACATATTGATGCAATGATCAATGTTTATGTTTATTTTTAAATTTAATATAATATACATTAAAAAATAAAACAATTGTTTCGCCAAAATTCGTAGAACCGTAATGTTTCAATACAAAAAATAGGGTTATCAAATAAGTGTGTACCGAATTTGATTAGTATTAATACAATTGTTGAAAATAAGTGCAACTTAAATAGTAAAAAGAATTCTTTGAATATAAAAATTAAACATTTGTGGTAATTATAGTGGACCTTAAAAAAAGTTCTCTAATTTAGGGTCACACCACTAGAAACGTGAGAATATAAAAAAAAAAAAAAATAGGAAATGCAAAGTTTGGAGCCAATAATAATATATATTTAGAGGTGGCTCAAAGCGACTGATATCTCTAAAAATCACGATTTTTTACCTTTTCTTAATTTTTTGGAACCTGAATGCAATTTTTCAGCCTGCCTAGAGCAATTCACATTTAAATTAAATTGTCTGGTTTATTATTACTTATCTAAAATGCCCGAAGGCATAAAAATTGGCCAATCACTAATAATCATTAGGGCAACCAAAAATAAGCTAGATATCGTTTTTTCTTTGAAAGGATATTACTATTTAGACTAAATACAAGCTCTGATAATGAAATTATGAAAGTTTTAAGCCACATTTATTAGAGATTTTTTAGCTTATTTTCTGATGTATGCTTATTTTGGCTTATTTTGTAAATATTAGATACTTTTTGATTTTCTTTTTGTTTTAAATTAAGCTTATTTTAGCTTTTTTCTTTAAAATAGAGCGTCTTTGGTAATTATTAGTAATCGGTATTTTGAAGATTTTTTTTTTAATTGAAAGTAGAAAATTTAATATTACATGATGTTGGTTTATCAACAAATATTTTAATAAACTCATTTGAACTTTGAAGTAGACATGGGCACGTGAGTAGAATTTTGCGTGAGTGTAAGTGAAAACTCATTTTACTCACGTGAGTGAGTGTGAATAGGAAAAAATTCTATGTGAGTGAGTGCGCGTTATCCAAATTTTTGGAGTGAGTGAGTGTTCGTGAGTAGAATTTAAAAAAAAAAAATGTTTTCTGTTTAAGTAAATATTTCTTTGAAGTTTTTCGCCGATATAAATAAATGACAAAATTACATATTCAGATCAATTTTGAGTTAAACTTTAAAAATTTACCTTAATTTTTACATTTTATTTTTTGATTTTGTTTCTTGAATTTGCGTGATTCAAGTAAATCACGCGTGAATGCGAGTGAAATCTGAATTTACTCTAGTGGGCGTGAGTAGTAAATAAATGCTCGTGAGTGAGTTTAATTTTTTTCTTATGAGCGTGAGTGAATGTGAGTCTAAATTCACTCAAGTGCCCATCTTTACTTTGAACCTTAAGAAAACAATTTCTGTATTCAACCTTTGTTTGACTGACGAAGTTCCAAAAAACAAATTTTTTTGTATTAAAGATTTTAATAAAAAGATATGAAATTTAACGATGTATTTTTTGCATAAAACAGCTAATTTTTATATTTAAACGGCTTATTTTACTAATTCCCGATATTTTTTAAGCGCTTAAAACTTTGTTTTTTATATGTTTTTTGGTTGCCCTAATAATCAGTAATAAAGCTATAAATTAAAATAGCTGCCAAACTGCTTTTATAATAAGACATAATCTTCTTGCTGCAGCATGACATTCTGGATGTCAGATAAGGTTCCTTGCAACTAATTGCACATTATGTCTGAATAGACGTACACTGAAAATAGTTTGTAGTTTAAATTAACTGAAAATGTAATTCAACATAAATTATAAATCAATTTAAATGCGGTATACTTACTCTTCACTTAAATTCAATGTTTTTGGCTATTTATTTTCAAATATCGTTTAAATAACTAACAAAGCCGTAAGAACAAAAGACTAGTTAAAAATAAATGTTCAAATTTTAACTACAGATCAGTAAAAATAAATATTTGAGTCAGTTATTTGAAATTATTTAGGTTTTTTGTTTTCGTTTGTTTTTTTCTACAAAATGTAGGTACACAACACACATACACATTTTGTTTGTATGGCTGTAGTATTTGTGGAAACTTCTTCAATTTCTTGTAACTTGAATTGAAATAATTTTGTATAAAAACAAACTATTTTAAAAAAAAACAGACACGCATTTTTTGAATATTTTTCTGGAAAAATTTTTTTTAAATTTATAATAACTGTAACGGAAACAAATAAATGACAATATTCCATTTTTGTGGTTAAATTTGTATGAAACTTTTAATAAAAAAGTTGAAAAAAATATATAAAACTAAATACATGTTCCTTTATTTTTAACACAACTGAAAACTTTTGTTTTAAACTACAAATATTCTGAGTGTATTCGTATTTTAGGAGTTTACAGTTTTGTGCTGAATGTAAAAGGCAAATTTCAGAAGAAAATTATTCAGGTTTATTTTTGTAAAAAACAAACTCTTTTATTGCAAACATGGTTTAAATAAACTGAAAAGTTAGTTCACGCAACAATTTAGTTTTTATATTGAATTATTAACTTTGTTATATTTTATTAAAATTCACACTTTATGAATAACCCTTTAAAAATATATAACTATTTATATTCACAAAAATTTAAAATTTGTATATTTTATAATAATGACACAACGCATTAAGACAACTTAAGATAAAAAAAATTTAAAACAATTGTTTCTTTCAACAACAAACAACCTTTTCACACAAAGAAATAACAAAAAAAAAAGTGATCACCAAATATTTAAAAAGTTTTACAATTTTTTTTTTAAAAATAGTTTCTTTCGTTAGTCGTATACTTAATAATATAACTCACCTAGCATTTTTTTAGGACTTGAAGGTGCGGTACCACCTTCAAAACCAGAATCATTGCTACAGGTACTCATGCGTATAATTGATGAATTTTCTTTATTAGGATCTGAACTAACCAGACCAACCCCACCCCCACTATCAGCACCACCACCCCCACTACCAGAAGCTGTGGGATGACTTAAATCATCCTCAAACTCTTCTGATGTTGTGCACTCATCACTATCTTCGGTCTCCTCTGTGGAGCCACTTTCTTCACTATTATCACTTTCATCATCGGAATCTTCATCCGGATATATAATTTTTTCACGTTTCCACAATGGACGCGGTGTTGCAACTAGTGGAAAACGCGGTGCTTCTTCTTTCACAAATAATTTACGCGTCGTATCGATTTTAACTTTCTTTTGCGGATCGAATCGAGCCTGTTCGGCCTGTTTTTCCTTGCGGCGACGTTGTTTTACTTTCTTTTTCATACTGGGAGTTAATTTATCCCAACCGTCTATACTGGAATAATCGAAATCACTATCTGTATCTTCGTTTTCACTTATTTCCGCGGACGATGGTATATAATCAGCTAGATCGGCGTCAACGTCTTGTAAATACTGTGCCAAATTCGATACTGTTGCGAACTTTGATAAATTACCGCCGTGTGTGCAGTTGTTGATATCATCGTCAATTTTGTTGCTGTTGTCTTCGATAATGTTGCGAATTTCTTCGTTAATGTTTGTGGCTGTAGTACTAGCTGGTGTTGTCGCTGCTGCATTTGTAGGCGCCAACGTTGTGTCTGTAGAGGTCGTATTTGTAGTTTTCTTATTATCGGGTAAGTTTTTGGTGGGTGTTGCATTGTTTGTTTGGTTTGTTTGAGTTTTATTTGGTGACGTCACTGTTTTAAACGGTGATGTATTTGTTTTTATGGGTACTTTTGTTAAAAATTGATCGGCATTTATGGCGCTGGGTGATAATTTGCCTTTTGCTGGTGTTTCTTGAGTAGATTTTGTGGGTGTTTTATTGCCATTTTGTGGCTTTTTTCGTTACTATTGTTTTGTTGTCATTGGCGGTGGTTTTTGTTTTAGTGACGGCGTTATTTTTGCTATTTAGTTCCGTTGATGTTTCCGGCTGTTTTGTGGTTGTTGGCTCTGCTTGTTTAGGAGCGGTTGACGTTGTTGTCGTCATCGCTGCCGTTGCCTTTGCCATAGTAAGTTTATCATTTTCCGTAGGCAAAGTAAATGTTTTTGCCAATTGTTGTTCATTTGTTGCTGTTGGTGTTGTTTTATTAATGTGTATTTCATTTTTATTATTGTTTTTGGCTTGTGTTGTTGGGAAGAATTTATTTTGCTCCGCTTGCTCTTCATGTTCAGGTGACTTGGCTGGATGCCCGGTTATTTTTGTCGGCGTCGTAGTATTAGTTGTAGTACTAAGACTCTTTGCATTGGCCATAGTGACTGGCGTAGATGGTCCTAATGATGCTGATGATAATGAAGATGATTCTTGAGATATTTTTGTAGCCACTGGCGTCTTTGAATTTTCCAATTTATCATCTGTTTTGAAGATGTCTGTTGTTTTGGTTGTTAAAGGTGTCTTAGCCAAATCGTCTGTCTTAGTTGGTGTCTTCTTTTTCTTTAGAGGAGATACCTTCTTTTTATCTTCTTTGACTTGATTTTCGTCTTTAGTCTTAGTGGGAGTTTTCTTTTTCAAAGTCGATTCATTACAATTAGATTTACTCATTACTCCCTTTGAATTTTGCTGTTCTTGATCGTCTATTTTTAAGGCCTCAATTTTTTCTGCGGTCACCATAGTTTCAACCTCTTTTACAGTTTTTACATCTTCTTCATTAGTGGATTCTACTAGAATGTCTCGTTTTTTCCATTGAGTCTCTACTAATTCCTGTTTACGTTTGTTCATGTATAGAGTTTCACGCGTACTAATTTGAGACCAAAAATCTTCTCCACTGTCGGATTTTTTAATGGCTTTCCTTATGGGTTTAGGAGTGGCAACTTTGGGTTCGTCTTTTGTTGCATTTAATGTAAAATCAGATTCCTCTTTAATAAGAGCTGGTGTTACGAAAGTTTTATTAGGTGTCGTGGGTGTTTTAAGTTCTAATGTCTTGGCTAATTTAGGTTTTGGACCATCATCTAATGATTGCGAAGCCTTTTGAATTTTCTTTTCTTCTTCCTTGGGTGGTTCTTCCCATGAAGATTTTTTGGTTATTGGTGGTGTCTTTAGTTCTACGGTTATAGAATTCGATTTTTCTAAAGTCTTGGCTAAGTTGGGTTTTGAACCATTATCCAGAGATTGTGATGATAATAAAGTTTTTGGAGATGTTTTAATTTCTTGTGGCCTTTGAGGTTCTGTTAAAGTTAATGTAGCGGTTTGTGGAACTTCTATGGGTGTTTTTGGTATGGAGGGAGTTTTTAGTTCTACGTTTAGAGTATTGAATTTTTCCAAAGTCTGGGCTGCTTCAGGTTTTGTTGTATCTTCCCAAGATTGTGATGGTTGTAAAGATTTAGGAGTGGCTAACTCTCCTTCATCTTTTTCCAAAGTTTTTACTAACCATTCTTTCTCTTCAATTTTTAAAGGCGTTTTAGGTGTAGCAGGAGCTTTTAGTTCTGTGGTTAGAGAGTTAGATTTCTCTAGTGTTTTGGCTAACTGAGGCTTGGCTGCTTCCTCCAAAGATTGTGAAGTTTTCAAAGTTTTGGGAGTTGGTGTTTTTGTTAACTTTGCTTCCTCTTCTACCATTTTCTTGACTTTTGCTAAGGGGCTGGTGGGTGGCGTCTTGAATTCAAGAGATTTCTCCAAAGTCTTACTTAATCCCAATTTAGGAGATGATTTCAATGATACTTCATTTTTGTTGACATTCTTGAAAGCATTGACTTTGGTGGGTGTAGTAGGAGTCTTGGGTTGCACTTTACCTGCGTTCTCCAACGTTTTAACTAAGTCTGGCTTCTTACCCTCCTTAAGTTTATCGGCTTCTGTAGGAGATTTTACTGAAACTTCTGTTAAATTTTCTAGCTTTTGCACCTCCTCTACAGATTTTTCATCAAACGTGAATATTTCTGCAGTAGTTTTGTAATTTTCCTTTTTTTCTACAAACTTTTTCTTGGGAGATATTTGTGGCTTAGGCAATGGAGTCATAAAACCATCTGGTAAACTTTGCTCTTTTATTTTGGACATCTTTTTCACACTCTTTTTCTTAGGAAGTTTAAATACCTTATGCATTTCGTGATGTTCCTCTACTGACTCCACATTAACAGTAAATTTCGGTTTTGGTGATTTTCCTTGTTCAATATCTTCTTCTTGTTCTTGTTGTATGGTAGCCAAAAGAGGAGCATTTTCCACTGCTACTATGGCGGTAATTTTAGTTCTTACTTTTTTACCCTTTTTCGATAATCTCTTTGAGTGTCTTTTATGGGGTAATTCCTCAACACTATCATGACTACCTCGCCTTTCGAGTGTTATCATTTGAAATGTACCAGAGGCAGATTTTTGTAATTGATTGAGTAACTCTTGCTCCTGATTTTGTATAATGGAAGCTCTTTTTCGTAATTCACCAGCATTAAGATCATCATCGATTTTATCCGAAGATATATCTTCACAAATATCATGAAAACTAGGACACTGGGGTATACTCAAACGTCGCACTGTATGATGTAGAGGATCTAATTCAACTACCACTTGCTCTATGGTCTCTTTAGGCAGGCCAGCTGCCAATCTTTGAGCCCGACACTGTGCGGCATAATCTTCATCATCTTTAGCATCTTGTATAAGATATTTTTCTCGTAAAAGATCGCCCGGAGATTTTTTGTAGGGATAGGTAGGTATAGAAGCTAAATCATCAGCTAATTTTTGACGCCATTTCTTAGGTTCTTCATCGGAAATTTGTGTGACAGGTAAATCTTTAAAATTCTTTTCATTTGGTTCGGGTGAAGAAGTCTTATTAGTTTTCGATTTATTACGATCTTTACTTCTTGATCTAATAGTAGATAAACGTACTACGGTTCGATTTCTTTTAATGGTTGAACGATTTCTTTGCTGTTCAGCTGGAGGGTTGGTATCTGTGCTAGTATCACTTTTTGTTCTAGTTTGTTTACTAACGTCAGAGTCTGGTTTACTTTTTAGATCATTTCTATTTCTTTCCCCTTCTTCTTTTTTACGTTCGAAACTATTTTGACGTTTAACAGAAGAGGTCGGCGAAGTATATTCCGATTCTTTTTGAGCTTGTTTCAAAACTTCTTCTTTTCGTTTACGATAACGATTAGCCGAAACATCAATATCAGCTGTATTTATTAAAATCGGTCGGGGTGGTGTATATTTTGGTGTATGTACGGTAGTGGTATGAGAATAACTGGGACTTGAATACACTTTCGGAGATTGTATACGAGTCAAGGGCATATAGTTGGTATGACGACCCGAACTAATTAATGGTGAAGTTTCTGTAATAGTAGTTAATTGAGGTTGATAGCGTGATGATGATAAACTCGAATATTTCGAAGCGGTACGTGGTGTAGGTGGTACAACATAAGAACCACTTATAGCTCGATTATAGTTTGAGGTATATGGACTGTATATAGAAGAAACGGATGGAGTGGTTGATGAGCCTGGGTAATAGGGTGAATACAGTTGACTACTGCCACCACTGTAGTAATAATTTGAATCGGTATATAAAGGCATGTTTGTTTTGAAGTTTTTCAAATTTCTCGCACAAATTCTATTGATATTTTAGTTGTGTTTATGCACTTATTTTAATAAATTTATTTTTAAACAATTGTTGCTTATATTTTTTTGTTTTTAACATTCTTAAACAATTTAAAGAAACACTTGATTGCTCTAAAAATAATTTTTTAGAGATTTTTTTTAATCTTGTGAATTTACAAACAAATTTGTAAAGATTTTACTTCGCACTTGTTATTTTTAGATTAAAAGAATTTAAATCTTTTAATTGTATTTGGAATTGAGATTTTGTCACCATCCAAAACAACAACACTTTTTCTTTCTTTGTGTTTCCCCTTTTCGCGCTTATCGCTATCAAACGCACGTTTATATTCGATTGTCCCGTGTTCGCTTCGATTTTATTTCGTTTTTTTTTTTTTTTATAATATTTTTTATTACTATTTTATCTATTTGATGTTTTTGTTGTTTTTTAAGTTTTTCACCTCGAGAAATTATGCAATATTTTTTTTAATTTATTTTATTAATATGGTTTTGTTTTTTTTTTATTTTGAAATTTTGAAATTGTTTCTTGTTTTTGAAGGTCTGCTGTATAAAATTTTGTTCCGCTAGTTATTTTGATTTCTTAAAATTAAAACATTTTTATTTTATTTTAGTTTTTTTTTGTGTTTAACTTTTCTTAATTAGAATTTATGTCTTAACACTTTACATTAATGTTTTTTGGTGCATTATTATATTTTGAAAATTATTAATTAAAAATTAAATTATTAAGAATTTTCTTAATTATTTGAATGTGTCCCAAAATGGAAAAGTATCAATAAAATAACTAAATTTTAATTTGTTCTTTTGCCAAATTTTGTTCTTGTAATAAGGCGCTGAATTTATATTTTCGTAACGAGTGATTTATGCACTGTTGATGAATAAAATTGTTGATTTCACTTTTAGGAAACTATTGTTATTATTATTTGGTACGTAAAAAAGTTTAAATAATTTTATAATTTTTAAAGAGAATTAGAGAAATTGCATAAAAAAGATATAAGGAAAATACCAACTTGGGAGATATCCTGACCAGGAACCGCAGATCTTAATGAGTTTTGGATATGTTGTAGAGAATACAAATTTAAGGGACACGTATTTTTTTAGCAGTCAATCTCATTTTTAAGTGTTACTAAGAGGGGTAAAAAATTACGAAATTTATCGTTTTTTCGGATTATTCCGTTCTGGTTTCAAGTAATTATTGGAGTATTTATTCAGTTTACTGTTACTCGATTAATCGATGAAATTGAATCAAACATTTATTCGAGTAATTTAAAATTACTATAATTTCGAGTAACGAATAACTTGAACAATTTTGGCCTATTAATAGAGTTCACCTAGTAAATCAAAAATTATTAATTTCAGTTCACTCTATTGTTTTTTATTCGGTTCACAATCAATCTACCCTTCTTCAATATTTAATAGGGCAACCAAAACAAAAATGCTAGAAAACAAAAACATTTAAGAACTTCTTGATTGTTTTTTAGATTTGTCTAAAAACGGGCTTTTAAGGTCCAGTTTATTATATAAAATAAAAGATTATTTCATTTAATGGTCCATCCGACGTTTCGTTGGTGTTTTTTCCAACATCTTCTGGGATGAATATTTTATTGATATATAATCTTCTCTGTCAACTTTACATTATTTTCAATTATTAAACAATACAAAACAAGTATATGTATAAATAAATAAAAATAATTGTAAAAAATAAATAAATAAAATATTACAGTAAATTCTTTTTCTATTTTCCTAATGTTAAGATCACAGTTGAGTTAAGACCTTTATTTAAAAAACCGTTATTTTTTATCTCAGAAGTCCAAAATTTTGTGTAGACATGTACTCAGTGTTGTCACTTAATAAATAATTATTCAAACATGGGATTGTTTACACGTTCGTTGTAAAGGGTCCGCCATCTAACGTTTTTTTTCAACTAGTGCTTATTTTGTGAATGGTAACACTTAGCTCATGTCTGATTTGACAGATAATTAGTTTTATCCTTCCGCTGAACGAATATGGTCCGTATCTTCGTTATCTTGTGAAAAAAGTGAAAGAAACTGGCATCCTCATCGATAAACCAAAGCGTGAAAAGCCAAAAACAGTGCGTACACCCGAAAATATTGCTGCAGTGGCAGAAAGTGTGCGTGAAGCGCCATCAACATCAATTCACCGTCGTTCTCAACAATTGAACATTTCGGAGACATCATTGAGACGAATTTTGCATAAAGACTTTGGTATGACGCCATACAAAGTCCAATTGGTTCAGGAGTTCAAAAAAAAAAAAAGTTATTTGGCGGACCCTTTATAATTTTTGAATAATGACAGTTTTCACTTTTTGCAAAAATGTTTGTCATATTTGCAAAATTTCGCGCTAAAAATACTTTATTTTCACATTAAAATTTTTAAGCAATGTTGAATGTTACGAATCTTGTTAATAAATAAATAAATAAATTTAGTTTTTAATCAAATATTTGCCATAAATTTCCAGTATCTGGTAAATTAACTAAATTCGATTAACATTAATCCCAGTTTGTGCTTCAAATCCCATATTTTGCTGATTTTTTGCGAAAATATTTGTCAAACTCCACATAATATATTTTTTTTCTGCCTGCCAAGGCAATTTAAAAAAAACTGTAAAAAAGTGACATCTGGGTATTTTATGATTGTGATTTTTAAATGACTAAAAAAAATTTAGTTTCAAAATTTTCTATACAGTATAAACCTTTCTCAAAATTTGTTTGCTGTAAGTAAATGAGATAAAAAGATGTTATAAGCTTGCTTGAACAGACCCAAAAAAATTTAAGGCAGGAGAGTTAGTATGTAGGGTCTCATATGTTTATATATGAATTTTTTGTTTTAAAAATAATGATTATTTTGGAAATATAAAAAAAAAAATTTTTGTTAATTTTTTTGTGTAATTTAATATGGTTTTGAATACAATTTGACCTACTTCTGTGTTGTTTAACAGGTGGCAACACAGCATGTAGTTTAGTCAAATGAATCATCACCATTAATAAACCCAGTTTTGGAAACTTTGTTTTTCGCCCTTTTTGCATTTTAGGTGTCGATACGCAAAATTTCATTGGTTCTCAAAGAACCCTGTTATCAGACCTTAGAGAAAAACATGCATTTGCATGAACTTCTGGTCCCTGGTAATAATTTATAGAGCTGTTCAGTTTGGTCAAATATTTAATGTTGTTGTAAAAAAACATAACATTTTTGGTACGCAATTTATATATTTTTATTATTTTGAAAAATTTTACCGAAGCTCTTTTTGAAGATTTTTTTCCAAAAACTTGGCTAGCCGTGCAAAAACTTAGGCAATAAAGTTTCTCTTTTGACAAGTAAATGAATAATACGCAGATTTATTTCAACTTTCGAAAATTCTCGAAATGCTGCTGGACAAAATAAATGCACAAACTGATCTTTGTCAACTGCCCTATTACCCCATAATCATCAAAGATCTAAGAAAAAATGAGGTTAACTTTATGTTTGGACTTTCTATTATACATTCGAGATTGACACTAATCGGTGTGTATTATTTGAAAGGCTTCCCTTATAAGGAAATTTTCTTCATGATAAAAATGTTTTTTTTTTTGTGAAAACAATGAAATTAAATTGCAATGGATCACCTCAATTGAAATTTTTTATTAAGTCATCATAAAATCTTATGGAAAAGATTTGCATTTCTTCCCATGCTGAAGCATTTTCAGAATTTCTAACTATTGTGTCTTGTTAATTATTAAATTATTATCACTTTGAGCAATCCATAGTTTAGGAGGCGAATTTTTGTATTACCTTTATGTAGAAAATAAAAAAATTATACAAAAAAAGTTTCTAGTTTTTTGTAAAAAAAATATTTCCTTTTACATTTTTGTATTGTAAATTATTCATATTTATTAATTATCATCTAATAAGTAACGTTAAAACTGTTTGTTTGTTTTAAATTTTAATATATTTTTTATGGAGTCCCAAATTAACCCATAGCGTCCCAAATTATCTCACCTTTTCTGCATTAAAAAAATCGCAAAAAAAATCAAAGTAACGAATAATTTAGCTGTGTTCTTTTATGTTGAGAAGCTACACCACTAACCACTCTTTGGATAGAATCTATGAAAAGAAAAACAAAAATCGAGGTGGGTGCTTTTTACTAAAAGCAGTACCGCTAAAAAAAAAAACAGTACCGAATTACCCCACCTTCCTCTATTATTTATAATTATTATTTTGGAAATTTCCTTAGTTTACAGAAAAGTGTACTATTTTTCGTCCAACCTTTTTTTCTTTTTACGGTGATCGCAACCCAAGCAAAAAAAAATGTTTTGTGAATTTTCGTTTTATATATATAATTATATCCTAAAAATGAGAACATCTAATTGTATCATATTAGATCTAATCTGATGCATTTAGGCATTGTTTGATACAATTAGATCTACACTGACAGAATTTTCCTTCATAGTATTAATGAACACATTTCATTAACTTGATGAGAATTCATTAATATTTTTAATTTTTTTTAACATTTTTTTTTGAATTTATCATAATTTCAAAAAAAAATTCATTAAATCAAAGAAAATTTTTCGATTTTTTTTCAATAAAAGTGTTAATTTGCAATATGCAAAAAAAGATAGTTTAGTGTAATTTTTTGATTTTTTTTTTCCTATAAAGTACATTTTGGACTAAAAAATATTCGCTGAATTTAAACGCCCAATATTACAAATGACATGCACCTTTTTGTTAAACAGAATTTAGCAGGTTATTTTTTAGAAAAGTTACTCGCCGTTAAGTCTGAAACACAATTGACTTAAGTCAGGTGTTGGTATGCAACGAAAATTAAGTTCTTTTTAAATTTAAATAATTGCATTTCCAAATTTTCGTTTCGTCCCAAGACCTGACTTAAGTCAATTATGTTTCATCCTTTAGTGTAGATGTAAGAGGATAATTGACTACAAAATGCTTCAAAAATTTTCTTGAGTCGACATAAGTGCTTTCGAAAAAAGTAAAAAAATATGTAATGAACGCAAAGTTGAGCTTTGTCACTAGAAAATGTGGCTAGAGTTAATCAAAACAATTTTACATGCTTTATGAAATTTTCATTGGGTCAATGAAACCATTCATTAAAATTAATTGTATGAAACATGTTCCATTGATTCAATGAAACATTTCTTTAGGGACTTTTTTATGATAAAATTCATTGTATTAATGAAAGAATGCATTAATACTACGCAAAAATTTCTATAAGTGTAGTTTAATGAAATTATATATAGTTTGGTACAATTGTATCCGAATTTTGTCCTAATCCAAATGTATCAAATTATATATAATGTGCTACAATTTTATCCAATTAGATACAAATGTATATAAACATATACAAATACATGTGACATATGTAACTATATACAGATCGATATGTAATTAAATATTTTACCATAACCACATTGCACTATTTATTGAAAGTGCAATATAAAGAAAGATACAATTATATATTCGATATAAAATTTTATAAGATTTTATACGAATGTATATTTTGCAATATATCAATATAAATAGTTGTATAAAGTAATTTATAACTATATCAAAACTTTTTTTGCTTGGAAATATAAAATACTAAAATTTCACCGGTTAGCAATATATGATTTATGTTCTTTTAAAAATATAGTGAACGTAAATAATGCAACAGATGCCAGTGCAACATTGTTTAGGAAAAAAAAAACAACATTGAATAAAGTGTTGCCAAAATAATATTCAATATTAGGTCTGTTAGTCTTACCATGAAATTGTGAATTATTTTATTTAAATAAAATTTTGATAAATTTTCATTTTAATATACGCACAGTGGGGCTTTTAAATCATATACTTCTGAAATAAATATTTAATATTTATCACCAACAATTTTAAAGGCAGAAACATAATGTGCTTAACTGACTTAAATCAGGTGTTAGAATGAAACAAACATTTTGAAATACATACATACATGCACTGACATACAAAGGATATCGACATGTTAAATTGTTGTTTTAAAAATAGTTTGTTTTTTTAATTAGGGTTACCAGATCAGGCAGTTTATGCATTAAGACAGACAAAAAGATTCTTATCGAGTTTATTTTGTTTGTTGTATGTAATATCTCGGTTTGAGCTAAGCCAATTATTTTTTCTAATGCAGACAACTGAAGATTTGGGTGATGCCCATGAAACAATTGTATTGTCTATCATGAAAATGATCAAACTTTTTGCAAAGCAACAAATAAATTCGAATATGACAATATTAGATTAGATTCTTAGACATGAGGTGGAACAATATTCTAACTAAATATATGATTCTTCTTCGAGCTTAAGATCTTTTGTTAAAACGATTGTAAATTATTAATTTCCAATTTTTCGTCTCCACATTGGGAGACTTCTTCAGGGAAATTTATTTTAATTTAATTTGTAACAATATTAAAATTTTTTGAAATAACAAATTTTAAAAAAGGCGGGAAAATTTGTTATTTCAAAAAATTTTAATATTGTTACAAATTAAATTAAAATAAATTTCCCTGAAGAAGTCTCCCAATGTGGAGACGAAATATTGGAAATTAATAATTTACAATCGTTTTAACAAAAGATCTTAAGCTCGAAGAAGAATCTTATAATAAAAGAACATCGAAGAAAATTAAACATATTCTAACTAAATATATATATAATTATATATATATTAAGGGTGTTCTTATTTTGAAATTTTTGAAATTTATCAACCGCCGGCCCGATTCTTGTTCCCTTCTGTTAAAAATGTAATCCTGTAAAATTTGGAGTCAATCCGATAATTTTTAGTGGACCCGGAAACGATTTGAAAATTTTCATGGGGTCTATATGGGCAAAATATCAATTTTTAACGAAAGTAGTTACATTTTAATTTTGAACTTTATTTTATCCATCACAAAAGGAAATGAAACAATAACTGTTTTTGGTTTTCTTCTCTTAAAATTATAAAAAATAAATATCAAATGCATGATATTGACTGTTTAGTTCTCTAAAGTCGCAATAACAGTTACCTACTTAAAAAAACATAAATTTATTTTCGCACGCTTTACTTTTGGCGCAGAACATATTCCAAGAAATTGTGTACTCTTGAGCTACTAAAAATTGCATATACTGCTGATAACGGGACATTTTCGAGAACATTTTCTCTTGTGTTTTTAATTTTCGCTTTATTTTTGGCTTTGGAAGCAAACAGTTCATAGTTCTACTTAAAATCGTAATTTGTGATCGCAGTGGAGTGAGTTCTTATCAGTGAAATCGAAAAGAATTAATAATTTAATAATAATAGATTTTTCTAGATTAATTTGTTATTTAATTATTGTTATATAATAAAAGAAATTAATAATGTCGAGTGCTTCAGTTATTGGAACGCGTAAAGCCATTGAAAATTTGAAGAAAATCGATCTAATTGGAAATGTTTCTCATCAAATTACTGGTGCAAAACTACCGTCTAATCGTCAGGTCTTGCAAGTTTTATTTTACAACATGCGGTTTGTAAAAATGACTGCGATGCTTGGTGCGAAGCTAGCAATTAGTGCAGTGGAAATATTTTGGCAGCAAGCACGTATACCTATTCGAGAAGAGCACAAATGCGTTGAAAAGCTTGTAAAATTATACGACAAATGGAAAATCATTCAGAAAACAGTTCCTGGTAAAAAGTTGAGTTCCCAAAAAGAAGCTGCTGAGTCATTTTTGAATAGTCTAGACGACTTATTTGATATTGCTACCGCTGATGCACTAGAAAAAATTCGGATTGCAGAAGATAGAGAGTTTCTTGAAATGCAAAGAAAAAAAGGACGTCCCGGTTGTATGGCTGGTGTTGACAAGGTTTTGTGGGATCGGGAAAATAGAGCACAAGTACGAAAAGATAAGGAAGCTGCAAGGAAAAGAAAGCATGAGGAGGAAATGAGCCGCACAGGTAAGGGTGACGAACTTCAATATTGTAATGTTTTATTTTTCATATTTTATAGATGTTTCTCAATTAATGGAGTGTAATGATGAAGGTGATATTAGTGACATATCAAGCAACAAGATGCATAATGATGAAACACATGTAACCTCAAAAAGTAATCATGGTCAAAAACGAGGGCGCAAAAATTTTTTAACAGCAAGGTTGCTAGCAGCTCTTGACAATGCCAAAGTGTCTGATGGAATGGCAGTTCATATTCTCATAGCAGCAGGTGAAGCATTTGGACTACGTGTAGAAGAACTTGCAATCAATCGTTCAACTATTCATCGTTTACGCCAAGAGAACCGTTTAAGGGAATCTGAAGAAATTTCAGCTAATTTCACTGATAATGTAAATTGTGATTTTCAGCAAGAGTTGGTTTTTGATATTGTAACAATCTTTTCATCATTTATAGGTGAGTAAAACTGGATCGCTGGTAGCTCATTTTGATGGAAAATTCATGAAAGACTTGATCGGCCCCACGAAGGTTGAGCGAATCGCAATTTCTGTTAGTTTCAACGGCACATCAAAATTTCTCGGCGCACCAAAAGTAGCATCTTCGAGTGGTGAAAATATTGCTGATATAGTGTATGAAAGATTACGTGAATGGAAAATTGTTGATCAAGTCAAAGGCTTGTCATATGATACAACGTCAACAAATACTGGCATAAAAACAGGTGCTGCAGTTCTTTTAGAAAAAAAAAATTGGCCGTAGTCTTATCAATCTACCTTGCCGCCACCATATTTATGAGGTCGTTTTGCGAAGTGTTTTCGAAACAAAACTTTCTTCAACCTCTGCACCAGAAGTTCCCATCTTTGAAAGATTTGGAAAATTTTGGCCAAATATAAATAAACAAGCTTTCAAAAGTGGCATTGAAGATTCCACCATTTGTGAAAAAATAAGTGCAGCTGAACTAGAACACTGTAAAACTTTTTGCTATGCTCAACTGGCTAAATCTCAAAATCGAGAAGACTATAAAGAATTACTACAGTTGGCTTTGATGTTTGTCGGTGCAGAGCAGTATAATTTCCGAACGCCTGGACCAACTAGCCATGCACGCTGGATGACAAAGGCTATATATTCCTTGAAAATATTTATGTTCCGTGATCAATTCAAACTAACGAAGAAGGAATTGAATGGTTTACGCGATATTTGCGTTTTTATAGTGACTCTTTATATCAAAGTTTGGTTCAAATGCACTAATGCTATAGACGCACCGCTTCAAGATTTAACTTTTATTCAAGATGCCATAAAGTATACTGAAATAGACACGGACATATCAGCAATAATTCTAAAAAAAATAAGCAACCATTTATGGTACATTTCAGAGCAAGTAGTAGCTCTGGCTTTTTATGATTCGAAAATACCCATAGAAGAGAAACATGCTTAAAAACCTCAAATTAAAGGAACCAGTAGTAAAATTAGAAAATGGTCGAAGATGTTCGAATTTATTGGATTTTAAAAATATTTCGTTGTGTGATTTCGTGTCAGAGAAAACAAAATGTTTCTTTAGTAAATTTGGTTTGCCAATGGAGTTTTTACTGTTAGAGCCTTCAAGTTGGGAAACATCATACGCATTTGAAGAAGGTTGGACCGCATGTAAGGACTTATTTGTCGTCAATGATATTGCAGAGAGAGGCGTTAAGTTTATTCAAGACTATAATAGAATCTTGACAAATGATGAAGACGAAAAACAATTGTTGCTTCAGGTTGTTGAGGCTTATCGAATGAAATATCCATCATATAACAAAGCTACTCTAATAACATAATAAATAAAATAGTAATGATTAATAAATTTATTATATATAAAATACAATTATTTTTTAATATGAAATTTCATTTGATGTAACTACTTTCGTTAAAAATGGATATTTTGCCCATATAGACCCCATGAAAATTTTCAAATCGTTTCCGGGTCCACTAAAAATTATCGGATTGACTCCAAATTTTACAGGATTACTTTTTTAACAGAAGGGAACAAGAATCGTGCCGGCGAACTAGAAAAAACACTTTTTAAAATTTTCCCATACAAATAAGAACCCCCTAATATATATATATATATTTTTTTTTTCTAATGCAGACAACTGAAGATTAGGGTGATGCCCATGAAACAACTGTATTGTCTATCATGAAAATTATCACACTTTTTGTAAAGCAACAAATAAAATCGAATATGACAATATCATATTAGATTCTTAGACTTGAGGTGGAACAATATTCTAACTAAATATATGAAAATATGAAAAGTCTGAAAAAACAATTATTTTAATTAAAAAAATGTAACATTTTCATTTTGTTCCCACATCTAGCTTAAGTCACTTAAGCTAATCCTATTTCTGCCTTAACGATCCCTTAACCAAAAAAAATACTTATTTCATCACTTGGGAAATAGTCTTGAAAAGTTTATAATTTTATAAAAATTATAATGCTGCGGAGTGAGAAAAATATCTACTCCCAATTTTAGTTTCTAATTCTGCAAAATATCCAAACGTCATTGCAGGTCATGCTTAATTATTTATTATGTATCGCAAATTAAAATAACAGTAAATCTGATCACTTGATCACTATATGCCTTGTAAGTTTAATTGAAGTACAAAATATCTCAGATAGGGTTATTGTACAGCTCAATCTTCTTTAAGGCCACAAAATTCCCACACATACGAGTATTTTCCACACATGCCAATCAGATAAATATTTATGATGACAGTTAATAACATATATTAAAATTAAAAAGTTTTTTTTAATTAATTTTGAAATTTATATTGACATCGAGTTTTTGTTAAAATTTTGAGAAACCAATAAATATTATTTAAAAATTAAATTCTTTTTTTGAAAAAGTAATTTCAAAAACATTTTTGTTTAATAAAAGCCACTAACAAATTTAGGTACAAATATATAATGTACATAACAAATATGACGTAAGAGCCTAAAGAAGAAGTTCTAGCAAATTTTATTACTTTTTTTTTTTTTATCAAAAAGGAACACATTTCTTATAATTTTTTATTAAATTATTGCACCAAAAATCATTTGTAGTGATTACATTTTTTTTTTAATTATTTTTATTACGATTTTGTATTAAGTAATTTTTTATATATATAATTTTTTATATTATTTTGATAATACTCTTTAAATATATATTTTTTTTTTCAAATTTCTTTTATATTTCAGAAAACGAACCGTTATTTAAGAATTCACCGCAATAACTGAGACAAAACTTTAGCTGAACAAATTTTCTTTATGTGTCTGAAAATTTATTTCTGCAAAACGTTCGAAATTATTTTTTTTTTGTATTTTATTTTTTTTTTCAATTTTCCGCTTCACAAAAATCCACACAGAGAGAGTATTATTGTGAGTTCACACAATTAAAATGAAAAAGTAGGCAAAAAAAAAAATAAAACAAACGTTTCCTACAATTATTGCGAAAAATTTTTGTTTTAACAAGAGATTGTTTATTTTTTTTTTTTTTTCAAAATTCAGAGAAAAATTCAAAATAATTTCAAAATTTTAGAGCATAATATTGTTTTTTTTTTTCAAAATATTAACTATAAATTTCGAATATAATGTTGTTATTTTTTTCATCTAAAATCTCATAAACTTTGAGATTATATATTTTGATCTTAATAATCATTATGATAGTTTTTATGCTCATTATTAAGATCATTATTCTTGAAAGTGTTTGACGGTAGTATATAATTTTTTTTAATATTATGTTGTGCAGGTAGTGTTTTTATTTTAGAACACAATTTTTAATTTTCATCAAGTTTTAGATTTTTTTTTTTTTTGTTTTATTATTATACCACGTATTTATCGTCTACAATATTTTTATTATGACGTTGAACAATCAATTAGTTGTTTATGTTTAACCATTTATTGTCATGTTAATTTATTTCCCTCAATGTTTCTTTCCATTTTTTTTTTTGAAAATTTATTCAAGTGTTTATTTTTATTCAGGGGCCGTTATTATTATTCCTTTCATCACAAAAGTCAGATGCAAAAAGTTATTTTTTCGACAAAAATATTTTAATGTTAGTATTAAAAATACAAACAGTGTTTTTCGGACTTTTCATATATTTATTTAGAATATTGTTCTACCTCAAGTCCAACAAATCTAATATGATTTTGTCATATCAGATTTTTGTTGCTTTTTAAGAAGATTGATAATTTTTAAGATAGGCAATACACTTGTTTCATAGGCATCACCTTAATCTTCAGCGGTGCGCAATAAGAAAACGATAATTGGCTTAACTCAAACCGCTACATTGCATACAGCCGACCTACTTTCAGACCTACTTTCACACTTGTAGGCTTAAAAGCATGCTTGGAAAATGTTTAAAATTTTAATACCAAACATGGGGATTAGTAACAACAAATCTGTATTTAATTACAGGGCAATTACTCAATAACATCCAATTACATGTAATTAGACATAAGCAAGTAATTGGTCTGTAATTAAATACACACATATAGGCATTATGTCCCATGTCTGGTGTAAACAAAATTGAAAATGTGCTCCCCGGTAGGCTAGTTGGTAGCGTGCTGGCTTATCAGAGCGGAGGTCGTGGGTTCGATTCCCACCAGAGGCACTGGTCTGTTTTCGCTACAACGCGCCGAAAGCCATAATACCTAGTGCTCGATTAGGGTAATACTATATAATTTGTAATTATATGATTATTAATTAATAAAAAAAAAAAAAAAAATAAAAAAATTGAAAATGTTCCAAGGAAGCGTTTAAGCCCACAAGTGTGACCGTAGGCCTGAAATAATTAATGATATAGAATAAATAATGATTGTGAAATGTAAAATTTTTACATCCCAATTAAAAAAGTTTATATATACTCAGCTATAATTTTATACAATTAAATGTTTCAATTTATAAACGTATGTAGTCATATAAACATATATGCTAAAGCATAAATATTTGTATCTAATTGTATAAAGCTTTGTGTTTTTCCAAAAAAATTTATGTGGGTTTATATAAGTATAGCAATATATTATTTTATATTGTCTTATATAAAATTATACATAATATACATTATTACATATTGCAAACACTGAAAGAATTATCATTCATGATATTAATGAAACAATTTCATATAACTTTTTTCGTATGTTCAATGAATGAATTTCGTTATATCCAAAAAAATTTTATGTTAAAAAATTTTTGATACATTTTTTTTATAAAATTTCATAGTTTCAGAAAAAAAAAAATTATTCGATTTCATAAATTATCGCAACTTTCCTAGAATCAGTTTGAGGGCTGAAAAAGATCTCTCTACACTAACTTGTGTCGCACGTACAGAATGTACAACGAATGCCAGTCTACGGAGCCAGGGAAGTACATATTTCTTACTGTTCCAGTATTCCATCAAATCCTCATCGACATCCATTCGTTTTTCTGTATAATTATCAATTTCGTCATTTTTAAAACAAGAATTCTTCAAAAAAATCGTCATATTAAAAATAAGTTTTACTGTTTATAAAAATCGAAAATATTACAAAAGGCAACCATAAAATTTATATATTTCGTTCATACAAATATAACTACGTTATTTGTTATTTATTCGCTAGCAATCAACTTAATAGTTTTATTGATCTATAGCTTTAAAGTAGTCAAAATTTAAATCTTAAATTATTTTTAAATACTTTTTTTAGGAAGGCATAAAACATTTTTAGTAGACATAATTAGTAAAATATAAATATCAAAAATAACTTTTATTTCTGCTCGAAAAAAATAAAAATCAAAAAATAACTTTTATTGTTGCTCAAAAAAATAAAAATCAAAAAATAACTTTTATTTTCGACCGAAAAAATAAAAATCAAAAAATAACTTTTATTTTTGCTCGAAAAAATAAAAATCAAAAAATAACTTTTATTTTTGCTCGAAAAAATAAAAATCAAAAAATAACTTTTATTTTCGACCGAAAAAATAAAAATCAAAAAATAACTTTTATTATTGCTCGAAAAAATAAAAATCAAAAAAAAAAACACTTATTTTTGCTAAAAAAAATAAAAATCAAAAATCAAAATCAAATTATAGACTAGTTCATAAGGATCAAAATGGTATACTTGAAACAGTTTTCCGACATTTACTTCTAGTTGCTTTTTTGTTTAAAAATTTGAAAATAACTGTTATTTTCGGTCCCTGGATTTATTAATTCAAGGAAACTATTTAATATTAAAAATTTTTATGAAACTGTTTCATAAATTCTATAATTCTTCATTGTCAGAGTGATTCATTAGTTTAATGAAGAGTTTCATTAATTCTGCAAACATTTCATAAACATTGACTTGAATGAAAGATTCCATGAATCATAGATTCTATGAAAAGTTTCAATGGACGAGTTCTGAAGTGAATATATTTCGCTCAGTGTAAATATACAATATATAGTTATATATGGGTTCGTATGTAATTCAATATTAATGAATAATTATATATAACTACATGTGATCTCATATTAAAAATATTTTTTATCGTTTTGAATAAAGTCAAACATAGAAATATATGAGGTACCATGCTATAAATATTTTATAATTAAATTCAGATATGATTATATATATCCGACTAGAAAGCCCCATTTTACTATATGTGGTGCCATATCAACAATATTTTCTGAGTGATTGTAGATATAACTGTATATATCCGGAGACAAGAGTTTCAGAGCTAACTATCAAAATTTAGATTTTAGTTAACAAGAACGATTCTAGCTCCTGCGGCCGCACTCTTTCCGAAAATTATTAGGTTTGTACTTTTAGAGAAAACCGAGCTTAATTGAGCCAAAATTTCTTACAATAAAACTCTCTTTTTGATTAAAGTTAGATATGCTGCATTCTAATGTTGAACAAATGTGGGAAAAGGAACTTTTTTTTTACAAATCAGAAAATTATTATTTTAATAACCCTGATTGGAGGTAAACTATTGAAATAAAGACACGATTTTTGGCTCCAAAGATCCACCTTCTTTAAAACACTGTTAAAATAATGTTAGGCAACACTGACACGAGGTATAGGTAAATAAATATTTACAGTCGTTCACTCAGGGAACTTCTGTTTTAAAAATTTATAAGTTGTTTAAGTAGTATTTCAGTTCTGTTTTTTTTTTAAGTGAAAACAATATTCACGTGTAGAAGAAATTTTATTTTTATCCACATTACTAAGTCATTCAAAATACAAGTCGCACTGAATTACGGAAATTTCGTAACATTCATTTGATGTAGTCGTTTTGTTACTGTTAAAAAAAAAAGAGTAAACAAAACAAATGTAAGTAATTTTTGTTCGTAAAAATATTTGTTTTACTAATTTGATTTGTTTTTAATTATATTTGAAGCGGTCTTTACTTACTTAATATTCTAACGCCAGTATTCTAAACAAAAACTAAAATCAGATTTCAAATACATTTAAGTTAAAACACATTTTTAGCAGTAAAACTGTATTCATAAACGAATATTAGCTTAAAATACATATTTTATACCTTAAACCTTTAAACGCTAATATTCGTTTATGAATACTGTTTTAAGGCTATACTTTTTGTTTTAACTAAAAGTTATTTGAAATGATGTTTAATATGTTTATGATAAAATTACATATAAAATACCTTTTAAAATTTTATAAAATTATTTGAAACTAGGAACTGTTTCCATCAACTTTAATCTAGTAATAGCGAATTTTATCTAATTTGATACAATTATATATAATATACAAACATTTTGTATGGGGACAAAAGTCGGATAAAATTGTATCTAATATACATAAAGTTGTACAAATGTATTGTATTGAATTATATTTAATTCGATACAATTGTATCTAAATCGATACAATTTGATGTATTTTAGATACAATTATATGTTCTCAATTTTCGGATCAAATTTGATATCATCGCATATCTAAATTATACATAATTCAATATGATTTTATGTTGTTCCTTATAATTTTTTTTTTACTTGCGATATCAGCAAACTTTGTATATGCATATGAGTTTGTTGTATTACAATTAGCTTTTTTTAAAAAGCCACAAATAAAAATCAAATTTGACAATATCATATGAGATTTTTGGAAATGAGGTAACTAAAGTTATTTTTTGGATTTTTATTTTTTCGAGCAAAAATAAAAGTTATTTTTGACTTTTTTTGAGCAAAAATTAAAGTTGTTTTCTTTTTATTTTTTTAATAAACTATTTTTCTCACTAAATGAGAACTATATGAATGCTTGATGTTTGGCATTTGATTGTTACCTCTTTCAAAACGTGTTCTGATGATGGAAACATAGAAAATTCCAGAAATAGATATATCAACACATTCCTGAAAGTGGTCAATTAATAAATTTGAAAACAAAAACTCTATAGATTATTTGTTAGGACAATATCCTAATAAAGAAATATAGAGTATGGCCTCAAACTTGAATAATTCTCATATTCATTGCACAATTAAAGGTCGAAAAAACAAAATTTTTATTTTTAATAAAAATTATATCAAACTTGGACTAATAAAAACTTTAATATTTGGGCAAAAACATAAATATCCACATTTTAAAAAGCAGAGCATTTCATGAAAGACTTCTGCTCAAGAATCAATATGATATACTTGAATCATTTCTTCGACATTTATAGGCTATATTTGTTTAAAAATTTTTAAAATAACTGTTATTTTTGCTCCCTGGTTTTATTGTTAGAAATATTTAAATTTTGCATACTTTAATGTTTGTTTTAAGATTTTTGTGAATTTTTATTTTTGTTCGGTTGCATTGATGCGCATCTTTAGGATAAATTCTTTATAGTTTTACAAGAATGTTTATAGCAGTTTTATTATTTAATTATAGCATGTGGTATAATAAGTTTTTTTTTTTATTATTTGCAACAATTACAAATATTGTAGGAATTAATCTTATGAAACTTTTGGCCAAATATAATCAAACGAACATTCTCAATTTTGGTGTGCTTATCCAATATTAAAAAAAAATTTAACAAAATATAACACATGACTTACATTAATTATAATTACTCCAAAAAGTGAGCAAAGTTGGCGCCGTTGATATATTAATTATACTAATTTAACAGAATTTGGGCAATGCTAGAAATTTGACAGATTTTTTTATGTAGAATTTAGAAAGCATACAATTTTTCCAAAACAATTTAAAACTAGTTCTCTCTTTTAAGTGCACTCAAAATCGGAAAATAATTTTGAATTTTTTATAAATAAGTTACATTTTTAACTATCGATCGGAAAAGTATCTATGTTTAACTACGATTAATTTTGGTAAAAGTATTTGTGAATATTGTCCTTTACAAATATATTGTCCTTTACAAATATTGTTAATTGTTTGTATGCTGAAAATTCATGTCGTATGAGAAATTTTATTATATGTATTATTTATTCCTCATAAAACATGTAGTTTTAACATTTAAATGTTAAAAAATTTAAGAATGATTAATATTCAATGAATATGTTATCCAAATTAAGTCAGATTACTCAATAAAACTTTATGAATCGATAAAAAAATCCTTTTGCCAATGTTTTGATAAATTGAGTTTTTAATCTCTTTAGATTTTTTTTTATTTAGGAATTTTTTATATCCCAATATGATAGTTTTTTTCTGATTTTGTATTGTAAACATGTTGGCGAAAAATTCGTGGAAATTAAAAGCTTACAGCTGTAAAAAAGAGGTGAAAAAAATGTTTGATGTAGAAAACAGTGTTTGTGGTGAAAAAACATGTTATGTGAAATAAAAATTTGAGGTTAATTTTAAATATTATTCACCTCTTAGCTTTTGGTGAAATAATATGACGTTATATTTTATATACGAAACGCTACTATTAAATTGTACTAATATTCACTAACTTGTATGGAAAATTTAGGGGTACTTTCAAATTTTTACTCATAACTTTTAAACCGCTAGACCAATTTTGGTCATTTTCAACACCAAATTTTTCGGTATGATGTTCATAATTCAAGTGAGCAGTCCAGACTGCGTTTTGACACCGTGATCGTCATTTCAACAGGCGGCCAGACGGACATCGCTAAATCGGCTTAAAAGCGAATAACGACCAATAATATATGTATATACTTTATTGCATACTTGGGACTAGTTCAATGAACATACCAATTAGTTGACAATTTTATTGACATTGTTTGATGTCAAAGGTATTTACATTTTTTGGCATTACAATTGCTTAAAAACAATGACAATGCCTTAAACAGACAATTATAATTGATTGTTATAATTGTTTGTTTGTTACAATTGTCTACAAACAATTTATTTGGAAATTTATGTACAAATCAAGTATAGGATTTTTTTTATTTTATATATATTCGGTATTTTATCTAGTATAAACAGGGTGTGTGGTAGCAGATTTATATTTTCAAACTTAAATAAAAAACGTAATAATTAACACAAAGTTTAATTAAGAGCATTGAACGATAGAATGAAAATGCGGATACCTCTCTTTGAGGTAGCCCCTTAAAAAAAAAAATCCATGGGATCCACTCGGTCCATCACGTATTGTCGACGAGCAATTACGTAAGAATCATTACTCTTAAAAATGTCTCCACAGCGAACGCGCGATGCTCACTCGGCCACTGCGACATCGTGACTGACAAATCCGCACAATCGATAATTCCAACGGCGCCACCCTCCCTCCGCACCGTTTATTACTTTTTGAAATAATCGTATTTAAAAATATAAATTTGCCACCAGACACCCTGTATTATAAAAAGCCGAGTCTTCATGAATTACACAGGCCTACAATGATTTTGGTGCCGCTAAAAATAAAACAGATTTCAAGTACGTTCGGTATCCTGATAAAAAATTGATACTTACTTTTTTAATGCTACGTGTAGTTTTCGAGATTTCGCAAGGATATTAAAGTAATCAACGTATATCTTCTTCACTGCATCTGTTATAGGTTTTCTAAACTTTTTTACTGCATATTCACCACAAATATAACAAAATGTATTTGGACTATTTACACAACACCTTCTCGACGACGGCATATCGATATTATCATTTAATCAAAGAAATTAATTGACTATAATGACATTAAGTATAATAAAATACATTTTTTAGGTTCTGACCGATCGAAACAAACCTGAACGTAGCTTCGCGATTTTGACAGCTAACCATGACGTCTTGCGGACTAATTAACCAAATTATAACATAGAATTAGCGGCACCAAACAAAAAATTTTTTTTTGTAGCAAATACTTTTAAAGTTTGAACTTATATTTTAAATTTTAATCTTTTTTTTCCAAAACAAATCACTTTTAGTTAGTCTCTTTACAGGAAGAAGAAGAAGAAAATATTTTTATTGAAAAATTTTACGTACACAAGGGATACACCAGACTGCCGCAGTTTCGTCCCCCTCCTAGGACTCGTCAGTGGTTAATTTATGTGTCAATTGAACAAAGTATTTTATATTGTTAATTTGCTCTATATGAAAAACTTTTTATTTTTTGGTGTCGTACTGGTATTTGAACTCACTGCCTTTCATTAACAATTATTTTTTTCGTCAATTACAATTTGTTTTTTAGGCATTGATGCCATTTCATTACTATTGGTCTAATCAGTGCCACACAAAGAGAACAATTTAGCTATTTCTGTTGAAATTCAGTTTCTACGACTCAAATTCGGTTATTAAGAATTTTAGTCGGTTAGCACAACTTAACATTAGTTTTCACAACAAAGTTCGATTAATTCAATTGAATTTTAGTCGCAACACCCAAATTATTCAGAAATATAATGTAAATATCGATGTACTAACTAAATTTATAAGTTGTTGCCATTAATATATACTTTTCAATTCGGTTGACACTTTATTTCTCTGTATGCAATTAAAAAAAACTTCATTGGCATTGGAATGGTAATGACATTTTTTGGCATTGATAGCAAGTAATACCAATTAAATTTCAGTGCCAGAGCGAAACTCCCAAGTATGCTTAATGGGGTCGTAGAACGATACCACCAGAAAAGAAATATATATATTTTATTTTTGCCATTTTTACTCAAAATTTGCTGTTTTTTTTGGCATTTTTTGATTTTTCATAGTACCTACAGACAATATGTTGTCTCTGTTTTACATACTAAAAATTAAATTCTGTTGAAAATGAAATTTGCTTCTCGGAAATGCAAATTGTTTAGTATGTAAAACAGAGACAACATATTGTATATAGGTACTACTTTTACACATTGTATGGAGTTACAGTCCGTTTATGAAACGTATCCGCTCGAGTAATGAATTCTTTAGAAAGTCTTATTTATAAGCCTTTTTAAATGTGAAAATATAATAAAATATTAAAAAAAAATAATGCTTCTAATTGGTTGTAAAATTGGTAAAAACAATTTTGGCAACGAATTCTGCGGGTGGTACTGGCAAAACACATGCCTCGAAAACAAAATAGTGTATTCCTACACACAGATAAAAAAGTGCCAACCGAATTGAAAAATGTATTTTAATGGTAACAACTTCAAAGTTCAGTTATTACAACGATATTTACATTGAATTTCTGAATATTTTGGGTGTTGCAACTAAAATTTAGTTGAATTTAACGAACTTTGTTGTGAAGACTAATGTTAAGTTGTGCCAAGCGACTGAAATTCTTAATAACCGAATGTGAGTCGAAGTAACAGAATTTCACTTGGCAAATATCTGCATTTTTTTTATTGAGAGATTTTTTTATATGGTATTTTATATTATTATATGTCTCAAAATCTTACTTCATATAATAATAATCCAAATATATGAAGCGATCGATATGAATATATATGGTCACATGCTAAATTTTCTTAAACTATATGTGAAGTCGTACTGAAAATATTTTCCTTAAAATTTTATATAGATTTATATATAATCCCATTCATATTTTGATGAAGTTCAAAAAATTAATCTGCAAGTTAAGACTTTATTACACATGCCTTCACATAAAACCATATTCATTTTATAACGAAATTATTTTCAAATGATTTCTTTTATATGATTTTAGATAAAAAAAATACTTAATTATATATTTTTGAAGCACCGATTTTATCAAATAATATATGGTTTTTTTTTTTTCAATATAAAATTGTCTTTAAAATACAGTGCAAAAAAGGATAGGTTTTCATAGAAAAAAATTAAAATAACTCTTGTTGAATTTGAAAAATTAGGTAACTTTTGATAAACACTTCCTAATTTCTTGGAATATATATTGTATATATTATGAATACATTTAATGAAAGGTTAATTCTTTGAATTTCCAAAACTGTTTAAAATTTTGAAATCGGTCTAAAAATGTGTGAGTTAGAGGTACTAAAGTGCTACGACCTACCCTAAAATAGTTTTTTGAAAATAACTCAAAATTCTGAGGGTGTTTCAAAATTTTTGAAAACTGTTTTTTTATGTCCTCACCTAGGCCTACAACCCCCACTAGGTCGGTTTTCAAGTTCTGACTAAAAGTGTTCTTGTGTAGCAGTGTGTAATTTTTAAACATTTCGTTATGTTTCATTTAAAACTTAAAAATTTTTGATTTGTGGACATTTTAATTTTTTTTTAACTTAAATACTTTTAAGCATACCTTTAAGTCTCAAAAAGCATACATACTATCGGCGATAATTATATAAAATCAGATATATTTATATCCAATTGGATATAGTTTAATGTTCCGGATATGGACAAATCTCGGATAAAATTGTATCAAATAATATATAATTTGATATAATTAGATACATGCGGATGACCCATTTTTCGGATCAATTTGTATTTGTTTATATATGGGAACTTATCAAATAAGATATAATTATATTAGACTCCATTTTTAAATTTTTACCCGGGTATATAGTATTACAAGTGTAGTAATATATGATACATATGTTGATCGATATATATTAACATATTAATTAATATGTATGGAACTATATAAAATATTTTCGAAAAACCAAATCCAATACAATATTATATATGATTATATGCGTCATCACATATATCCATACTTAGTTACATAAAGCTATATGGTTTTATACAATATTATAAAAAATAAGATATGATTGTATATGAACGTTTTTGCTCGGGTGCCCTCAACAAAGTTTGTGGAGGGTATACAAATGGAATATGATTTCTCATATTCTGCTTATCTAATCAATAAAGCCAATTTTTATAAAATCGGTTCTCTACTAGCCTTAAGAAAATAACCGTTATTAGCCCACACTATTATTATTATTTTTTTATTTATTATTATTTTTTATTTTTTTTGTTTATTATTATTTGTATTTGTATTTGTTTTGTTTTTTCGTTTTAGTGATAAATATTTTTTGGCACAGATTTTATAGCAATTGATTTGTTTATTTATTTATATAGTTGATGTGTAATTTATATTCGAAACAAGAAATAAAGAAACTTAAATACGTTCGTAATAATCTTTTAGTTTATGTTATTTATTTATTACAAAATTATTTAAATTTCTCAATTTTTTATTTATAATGTTGTGTTTAATTATACATATTTTTTTATTTAAGAAAATTTTTATTTTATATGCATTTTACGATATTGTTATGACAATTTACGTCAATTTAAGTGGTCTGTGAAAATACATTTTTAGTTTATTTTAAATATTCAATACACTGCGCAACTGGAAAAGTAAAACAGGAGTAAAGACCCTTGATCATAATTATTTCGGCCACGCTGAAAGTGTTTGTTAAAATAACTTTTGCAAATATAAACTTTTTTGCCTGAACTTTGATACACGTACTTTTTTAAGCTATCTGTATATGAAAATGAAAAAGAAAATTATTCAAGTTCGAGGCCATCTGATAATTATTTTAAAAAATGAATTCATAGGTTGTAATTTTTCGCTATGCTGCATTTTTCCCATGATTTTCCTTTTTACTCGAAATAATTCATCAGATATTTCTTTTTGCTTATCCACAAAAATGTTTTGATCGATTGCAAATGCTGCACATTTATTAACCAAATTTTATACCCGAATGGTAGATAGAGTCTTTAATGTATTTACCATAAAAAACTAAGATCAAATATTTGACTTTTAAAATTTTATGTATTAAAAACTGCATTAAAACATGCAAAACTTTAGTGGTAACTTTGCGAAAAATTTGGCCCATAAGTGCAAAAACTGGGTACGCCATTTAAAAAAGCGTGACCGAAATATTTATGATCAATGGTCGGTAATCTTGCTTCCGAGTTTAGGGTTCAATTTTGTAACGCTGTGCTATTGTTTATCTTATAAAATATACATTTATTGAAAAATTAACACAAAATGTTAGGTTTTGCTAATACGATCATTAGGCCACTTAAAAACAAAAACATGAGCATACAGAATGCAGCTAAAAAAGAAAAAAATATGCATTAACATTAAACGTACGGGGTAGGAACATACCTCTTATTACACTCATAGAAAGAGAACTATGTCATAGCAGCATAAGTATATACTAAAAAGTAGTTACAAATGACGTTGGCGAAAAAACTGAGAAATTTAGCAGACGTTTTCTGTTAAGCAGATTTTTAGTACGTTTAAAACAGCTAAAATAAATCTGTTAAAAAAATTAGTGATAAATTTTGTAATTTGTAAATAGCAAATACTAAAAAAGACGTCATATTAAAAACTCGGCGCTACAAAAAAAAAAAGTTTTAATCACTCCCAGCTAAAAATTGTGCTTACACAGAAGCAATTGTGGAAGGCATTATTTAATTACCAAGAGCTTTCGAAACAATTCCAGAAGGCATGCTTTTTGTTCGCGATGTCCCACTTGGTATATCTTTTTTTAGTAGGTGAAAAGCGCTACCATCATGTTCTCTAAGAAGAAATAAATTCATGTCTTGGTACACTCATGTCTTCGTACACTCGTAGGCAATAAAGTCACTAACAATTAGTTAAAAATTTTCTTAGAGAAAAAACTGCCAAAATTAACAGATTTTCTTATTAAATATTAGTAATATAAGAATAGCAAAAATAAATCTTTTAAATTTACACATATTTAGTTATATTTGAGATAAATTTTAGTTTATTGAAAGTAACAAAATAATCTGATAAGATCAGCACAAACATTTACTAAATACTAGTAAACAAAAAAATCATTAAATAATGTGAAATTTTTAAATTCTATTTTAGTTTTTTTTTTAATGCGAATAAAAGTCTGCCCATATGAAATCAGCAATTTACAATTTTTTAGCAAACATTTCTATTGTGTTTAGCAAAATAAACTGTTATATGAATTCTACTAAATTTGTAGTAAATATAGCAAAAATGTTGTTAATATTATAGTTTTTTTTTGCTATTGTGAGTGCACAAATATTTAGTAAACGTTTTTGGTAATTTTACAAAGTAAAATGCTATTTTCAATTAACTAAAATTCACATCGAATATAACTAAAATTTTGTAAAGTTAACAGCTTTATTTTTGCTATTCTTATGTTATTAATATTTAGCAAAACGATCTGATAAATTTATTTATTTATCAGTTTTTTCTGCAAGAGCAGTTTTAACAAATTTTTTACAGTTTTTTCTGTTATTTTTACAGGTTTATTTCTATAAGTGTAGGAAATAGCTTTTTCTTTTTTTTCTTACGGATTTGTTAGTTATTTAAACAATATTTAAAAATACATAGCAAGAAACATTTGATTTAAATGAAAAGTAATTACACCGGCTTTTAAGTGATTTATCATTCATGTTAAATTACATTTTCATTTAACTTTAACTACAAACTATTTTGAGTGTAGAAACTAACTTTGTCAGTTTTCACTAGGAAAACACTAACTTTAATAATATTGTTGTTTTGAAAGAAGATTCGAAAAAGGTCTTGTAGAATTTGAAAAAGTTAAAAAAAAATTTAAATATTTAGTTGTTATTAAGAAAATCTCTACATCTTTCTAATAATAATATAAAGAAGTTATATATAAAGGGTGTTTTTTATATGGGCATATAACTTTGAAATGGAATAAAACAAAGATGAATTTTTTAAATTAACAAGAAATTTACTTTATTCGAAAGATAATCTTCTGGCATTATAATTTAAATATGACTTCTGGCATATGACCGCCACGGCTGTCTCGGATGTAGTCTAATCTGAAGGTCCAATTTTCGATGATTTTTTCCAACGCGGCGAAGGTGTTCCTCCAAGTGGTCAATCGTTTCGGGCTTATCGGTGTAGACTAGCGACTTGACATATCTCCACAGAAAATAATCCAGCGGCGTTAAATCGCAGGTTCTTGGAGGCGAATTCACGGGTCCGAAACGTGAAACTATACGGTTACCAAACGTTTCCTTCAATAAATCAATTTTGGCACGAGCTAGGTAATCGTGGGGCTTCAATTGTTGCACGAGTTGGATTTTGTAAGCACACAAACCAAGATCTTTCAATTCCTGTGCACGATGGCGGATAGACTGATTGGGGTCTTCCTCTACGCTAATCTCTACAGTAGCATGTACTTCATCTGTACGCACTGTACGATGTCTCTGTGGATGCATATTATCATTTAGAGTAAACGTGGTGCGAAAACGTTCCATAGTTAATCGAATTAATTGCTCTAATGGACGATTATGTTGACCGTAGTGCGCGATACGTATTTCGAACAGAACCATGATTTTCAAAATAAATGTGTACAATTTGGAAGCGTTGTTCAGGCGCCAGTCTATTCATGTTTAAATGCCAAACCAAACCAAACATAAATCACCTGACAGCTGACAAAATGGCCGCCAGTTAAAAAAGTGTTGCCAACTTAAAGTTCTGTATAAAAAAACACCGTTTATTTGCAAAGACCAGTAGTGCGATTCAGTAATTTTGAAGGATCCGACAATCGCAAAATGTATCAACAACTTATGTTGTTTGCACTAACGATTAAGTGATTCACTAAGTACACCTTAACGATAGTCGGCAACTGTATTTTTATATTTAAAATTTTAACTTTTCTCGATTGAATAAAAAACACAAAAATTGAAATCGTTTAGATAACAACAACAGCTGACGTTTAAAAATGAAAATAAAAATCGAAACTTTAAATTGGTTGCTTAATTTTTTAAACGATTCGATTATCGTTAAAACAAGTTACTGAATCGCACTACAGGTAGTTTTCTTTTAAATACTGTTTAAAATCCAAAATCGGTTAAAAAATTCCTGAATTACAAATGTTCAATTGTGCCAGTCGCAAAAAATACAGTTTTAGCGCTATCTTGAAAATTTAAGGGTATATTTCAACTTCACAAACCGGTTGCGTCCTCTTTTCTACACAGAACACATTTTGCTCATAAATAGTATGAATTGCTTTTTTTGATTTCAGTTCATAATATGTATGAACTAATTTCTACAATGTAGGATTTTTTCCTAAATTTTTTGTTTTTAAATAAATATAAAAACAAGTTTAGTTTAAAAGCGAAACAATTGTCAGAAAATGTTTTCAGTTTTGTTTTGGACGATTTCTTAAGTAAAAATTGCAAATTATATAACGCGGAAGACGATAAAGTGAAATTTTGTTTAAATACTCATGGATTTATAATTCAGCAGTTTTTTTTTAACTTTTTTAGACGGGTATTTCACGTAACAAACAAAAATGTTCCATAATAATGGATGCCTAAATATCTCACGGTAAAGTGGATGGATTGCCTAATTGTACTCTAAGACATGATGATACTCGCTTCATGCCTAAATTGTTAAAGAAAGGTATAACACCACAATGATCAGCAGATGTATTTTGTTTTCTACTCCAATGTTGTGAATTTTATTTAATAAAATGTCCTTAAATCCGTATTCTATGGACCAAAATTATAGGTTTTTGTGAAAAGGCGGGAATTCATTTGATTTTTATGGCAGAAATAGTGCAATAAGTAAAGAAAAAAAATATGTTATGAGTTTTTAATAATATGTATGACCAAGTTCATTCATTGTATAAAAAAGTTTTGGGAAAAAAATTTAATGGTCGATTTATACATTTCATAAAAGAATTCATTCCAGGTATAAATTGTTTATATAGCACAGTGAAATTGGTACAAAAACTGTAAATTTAGTCATAAAACGTTATGCATGAGTAATATGTTAATACTTAAATATATTAATCATACGCCATGTGGTACTCTACGTTTGAGTAAGAAACTGTTTTTTTTTTTTATGTTAGAAAGTGTTTTGCAACCGTCAGACAATGACAATCGTAATTAATTTTTTATATTAATTACTGTAGAATATTTCTTTAGTTAGTCTCTTTACAGGAAGAAGAAGAAGAAAACATTTTTATTGAAAAATTTTACGGACACAAGGGATACACCAGACTGCCGCAGTTTCGTCCCCCTCCTGGGACTCGTCAGTGGTTAATTTATGTGTCAATTGAACAAAGTATTTTATATTGTTAATTTTGCTCTATATGAAAAACTTTTTATTTTTTGGTGTCGTACTGTGATTTGAACTCACAGTCTTAGCATCAAAGCTATGCATCGTAATCTCACCTCTTAACCAGTTGAGCCACGGTCGACACAGCGTTGACTGCGACTAAATTGGAGTTTGGTCACACTACGTACACACAAGTATTGTTTTTTTTTATTAGAAGAGACAGAATTAGCTAATACCAATGCACAATTCATTTCTCAACTAGAATGCTTTTTCTTCTTAATCCTATCTCTTTTTCACAAGTAATTATCACGTTTTATGATGCGCTTTATTCACATACAATAGTTGGATACCAAGTGTAGGTTAGAGATTGAGTCGCCGTTAAGCAAGTTTATTCAAATTTTTTTATGTTAGAAAGTGTTTTGCAACCGTCAGACAATGACAATCGTAATTAATTTTTTATATTAATTACTGTAGAATATTTCTTTAGTTAGTCTCTTTACAGGAAGAAGAAGAAGAAGAAACTATTGCTCTATTTTTTTTTTAAAGAAAATTTATATGAATGTTTTTCTTTTTGCCCATAGCTCTTAAAATAAAAAAAACGCTCAAAAAAACTTCACAAGGTTTGTTTCTTATTTTATTGTCTTCATATTGATACTACTTAAGAAAAAATATGTTGTTCTTTCGCCGAATGGCGGGCGGTAAAGTTTCGTATGCAAGTAAAAGTTGTACAACAGTTTACAACCGAAAATTTATCTTGGTGATATTAGGTATTAAATAGATTAAATTTAGTAAAATTCATTGAAAAAGCATTTCTTTTGATATTTTTTCAAAATAAAAGAAAAATTTTTGTGTCAGTATTTACTTTATTAGAAACAAAAATATAAACAATTAATGAAAATCTACTAAGATCAGAGAGTATGAACTCATTTAGCATGTGTTAAAATGTTGTTTCTGTTGTTCTTACCATCACCCAATATAAATCGAATATAAATAAGCATTTGCCACACAGTGGTCTAAATGTACATAATTTGAAAGTTATATTTAACTCATTTTTGACACAGTGTTCCTTTTTCGACACAATACTTTTAAACGGCTTTATTTTTTTTATTGTAAAAAGATAATTAAGTTACTTAAAAATGTTAAATTTATTAAACATCTTGATAACAATATTCAGTAAAAAATTGTTATCTATAGAGTTGCCAAATATTTATTTGAAAAAATAAATTTTAGAGCTTTTGTAATTTAACTTTTTTCAAAAGATGTTTAAAAATATAATAGAAATTAGTTCCTCGATTGTATATCATTTTTGAAAATCTGACCGATCGAAGGATGACTTTTTCAAATACACATAGTCTAAAATATTCCAAAATTTATTTCGTTTTCACTCAAAATATAAATAGTGGTAGATTTTTTTAAAATACTGCTAACTTTAAAAAATTATATCATCAGAGCTGCCAAATGGCAATTTGAAAAAATGGTCAAAACCACAATTTTTTCCCCAAAAAATTTAAAAATCTGTTAACTTCAAAAGATATTTTAAATATATTTTTGAATAAAGAATTTTTCACAATACTATACAAAAATTAAAATTTTTTATATATCCAAATTAATTCATATCTTATTTTTTTAATAAAAAATAAACGGGTTCTGATGAGGTCTTTAGTCAGATCGAAATACTAGTATCAACCTAGCTAATATGTTTGATTTACATAATTGTTGTAAATATACTGAGGTTGAAAGATCGTTATAAATTAAAAATAACATTAAAATAATCTCGATGTATATAAAAACAAAAAATAATAAAACTGTAAAAAAATATTACTTGAACCACAGTAAAAACAATTTTTTTTTTATATAAATAAAGGGTGTTTTTATACAGGTATATAACTTTAAGTTGGCAACACTTTTTTAACTGGCGGCCATTTTGTTAGCTATAAAGTGATCTATGTTTAGTTTGGTTTGGCATAGCAACATGAATAGACTGACGCCAGTGCAAATTTATTTTGAAAATAATGGTTCTGTTCGAAATATATATCTCGCGCACTATGTCCATTTTACGGTCAACATAACCGTCCATCAGAGCAATTAATTCGATTAACTAAAACTAAAACTGCCGTATTTGGAGTGATGATAATCCTCAAGTGTATGTTGAGACACCGTCACATCCAGAAAAACTGACTGTTTGATGTGCTTTATGGGCTGGTGGAATCATTGGACCGTACTTCTATAAAAACGATGCTGGTCAGAACGTAACAGTCAATGGTGACCGCTATATACCTCCGTTAAAAGCACTGGGCCAATGCTTTGGCGTTCGTATTTTCTGGTTATGTAGTCACAACTTTATCATTTATTCATAGATTTACTTTAAGAAGGACTTATTTTCTTTATTGAAATAGTAAGTTTAAGGAAAAATGTATTTTCGACTTTTAATTGCAAAATAAATATCTTGTAAAGTTTTTTCGATATCAGAAATTTTTAATTTTCGTAAAAAAAAATTGATTTTTCCGTGAAATTGCTACCAAATTTATTGTACCGATTTAAAAATAGTATTTAAAGGATATGTTGCGGATTTAATGGTTTTTATTTTACAATTTGACTGACCAAAGTAGCTTGATTCTAAATATAGATATACTCAAAACATTCACATTACTCAAAAATTAAAAATAAAAATTATTTCGAAAACTACTCCATAAAAAAATATTTTTAAGGCGATTTTCGGTGTTAGGAGGCCCAAATACATAACAAAAAAAATTATCGATTCTGCTATTTTAAAATAGTGTAGTAACCTCTATCACATATGTATATAAATTAACCGTACGATGCATACCCAACTTTTTCTACGAGAACACACACCCGGGATACGTTTGTACCTACTAGATTATTTTGGCTTTTTCTAATGTTTAAATGGTCCAAAATGTTTTAGTTTTTGTTTCATGCAAATATTCTACCTGGTTCAAGAGATCTAGGTAAAAAAGGTCACGGGCATGGGATAGCCAAATGTTGTGTGTGTTTACGTAGGTGTCGACTTTGAAAGCTCGTAGCTCCTGAACCACAGATCCGAATAACCTTTAAAAGATCAAATAACCTTTAAAAGATTAGAAATTACTTTTTTTTTCTAGATCCGAAATCTCTATGCCCTAAGTTAAGCCGTTCCTGAGTTACAGCACTGCAAAGTTGCAAGTGGATACATTTGTACCTGGGTGTGTGTTTTAGGGTTAAAAAAATCTAAAATTTCGCCTGAAAGAAGTTCATCAGAAAGTTTCCTAGTGGGGTTTTTTAGTCACCAGAAGAAAAGTTAACCTACATGGATCAAATTAAATAAACTAATAACACTGTTAAACACTGAAAATGCATCGGAGATGCGACTTATCAATTGTGATAGATTTAAAAACGTAGATCACTAATGTGAACACCAAATTATATTAGCTCCACTTTTCGAAATATTCGCAAATTTAACTTTTACAAAAAATCTAGTTTTTATTTTCAAATTTCTTATTAATTCATAATCCTGAATAAAATACAAAGACCTTTTACTACCCAGCAAAATAAAGTGGAAGTAGTGCTTTAAGAACCTCTTTAACTTTGCAATCAGAAGGTTGCGAGTTCAATTCCGGGCCGGGGACATAATTTTCTTTTTTAACTCTCATTAATTTTTTTAGTATTTTTTATTTAATTTGGTTTTTCTGAGTATTTTAAGAAAATTAAGTAATTTAAAAACTACCAAATAATTAACATCTTGACTTTAATCATAAAGAATTAAATTAAATTAGAAAATTGTTATCCAGAGTGGACAAATAATTATTTGATAAAAATCTATTTTTTGTCTTTGCGATGGAACCTTTTGTAAAACTTATTTAAAAATATAAAAAAACCTAAAGTTTAATATTTTTTTATTGTTATGTTGATAAGAAAATGCAAAGATGTATTTCACTGCTAAAAATTAGTTTATTGAACTTTTCATATTTGTTACAAGATATACTTTTCAGGTGTGCCTCAATCGAAACGTGTGCAATATTCAAAAAAAAAAATTAGGTAAAAAAATTGAATTTTGGCTTCAAAAATCTAGTTGAGTTTTTAATTCTATTGTTTCGGATCGCAAAAAATTAGCAAAACCAAAAAATATCGAAGCCAAATTTTGAAAGCTAGTTTATTAATAATAATAATTAATTAGTAAATTAAATAATTAAAACCTTTTACTAAATTCAAATATATCACTTTAATTTACCTATAGAGTTTTTACCAACCTCTTTCTTCAAATCTTTAGAAAAAAATACGGGAAACATTAAAGATCTTACGTTCCAAGGCACAATTGTTTCATTGCAAGCCACTTTTTCGGATCTGTATTTAAACTACTTCTCCAATATTTTTTTTCTCATTGTCATTATCTTATTAAAGACACTTCTCGTCAAATTAATTATTAAAAAAATATTTTAAAATTTGCAATGAATTCAAAATTGTTAAATGAGCATTTTTATTATTTCTTAATATTTTTTTTAACCTCATCAAAACTTAAAAATATTTTAAAAATAATTTATATCTCAGTGATACGAAATCAAATAATAAAAATATTTTAAAAATCATTATTTTATCTTTTTTATTATATATTTGTGTAGCATATTTTTCTTGTTTTCATAAAAATATATCAATATTTTCAACTTAAGTTCGTTTTAAGTTTGTTGTACTGCATAAGTAACTTTGGTGCAAATGGTAGCGCGGTCTACTTTAATACAGCAGATCGTAACTCAGATTCGTGTGTTCAATACTCGCTGGCACCAAAAGATTTTTTTTTTTAATATTTAAAGATACATCCCTAAAGTATGCTGCACATTTTTATTAAATAAAAATGTTAATATATATTTGAAAAAGACCTTCCATGAACTATTGAAAAATAGCATTCATGCACTGTTTAAAATGCTATTAAAGAAGTTATATATTCACTCCATCCGCCCAATGACACGAAAATGTTAAAATCATTAATGATTCACCTAAATTTGCACCACATCCGACTAAGTAGATGTGGTGTTTTTACTACTTCTTCCTCAGCTCTTATTTTGCTGGGTATGGCTTTAAATTATGCACATTGTGCATTAAAAGACGTATCAATTAATTGCGATTTGGGGAAGGATACACGATATCCTTGCAATTAAAGTAAAAACTTCGCTTATTTTTCTTTTTTGTGAATATTTTAAAATTCATTAATCGAATTCCACTTAATTTATTTTAGCGAAAAAAACATCGCTTTCATATAAAAATTTTCGAAAAATTTAATTTGAAGTTCAAAATTTTCGGATTAGAAAACATGTATTAAACATATTTGAATGTTTTTATCTGAATTTTATTAATTAGGATTTGTCACAGACTCCTCCATAATTTTAAGGCATAAAAATATATCAAATGTTTGTAGTTTGAGCAAATTTTTCCTAAACTGAAAGAGAAAGTACACTAGTTTTTTCTCAAATTAAGTAACCTGTGATGTTTACTAAAGGTATGTAAAGTATTGGATCTTATTTTCGTTTTAGATATTTTATTAACGTAATCGTGAAAAATGTGAGATTTCAATTATAAATAGACACCTTTCAAATCGTTTACTATATTAAATTAAATCGAACAGTTGATACTATTTGAGTTATTATTTAAAATTTTGTATTATTTTATAAAAAGTTTATTAAAAAATTTTATTTTCCTAAAAAACGTGTTTTAGAAATATTGCTTTAACTACAGCTAACATTTAAAACCTAAGGTCGTATTCGTCATCTGGGTCCAAAAGTGTTTTAGAAATGATAAGGTTGAAGCCATGGAGCATCAAATTTGTCCGATTTCGTTGAACTGTGTAATTTTTATCAAATGGAAAACTTGTTTCGAGCAATTTAAAAATTTTACAATTCTGTAAACAAATTTTCATAGGTCATTTTTGTCCCCAGGACACCAAGGGTTAAAGATTTTTAAAATAAAAGATAACTATAGTCTAGCAAAATTCAAGTGATATTTGTTGCAAAATTATGCAAACTATAATGAAAGCATTTAAACGTTAAAAACGTATTCTATAAAATTAATTTTAAAAAAAATTCAATTTTGAATGTCTATAAAACTCTTGTGTAACTTTTGGTTCCATGCTGAAGTGGGTTATTGATATACGATAAAAACAGAATTCTATATCTGAGTTCTTGTAAGTATATCAAATCAAATAAAATAATTAAGCTCTTCAAAATTTCCAATTTTGGCAATTTTTAATACAAATACACTTTTTTCAAAAAATGGTACAATTTAGGATGCAATTGGGCACGGCTCAAAGTTTTTCACATAAAAACCATCGAATTCTTACATTTGGAACAAATATTGTATGGTAGTGTATGAAAATCGACAAATCGTTTTAAAAGGTCATCCTAGTGTTTAGTTATGTTGACTTTTTTAAACACTATACCTCTATATGAAAAAAACCAATTTCATAATATTTTATATATAAAAACTTTTAAATAGGGACTTGAAAAAACATACGCATTGAAATAAAATTAAAAAAAAAACATCTCCTTTCTGTTTTTTGTGAAAAAAAACAAATTTATCAGAAAAATTGTAAGACACATTTTAGTAATATCCAGAAATTTTAAGGAAGAGGCTAATATTAAGATTTTACAAAACATTATTTGGGGTTATTAAAAATACTATATTACACTCTAAAAAATCATTGTAAATTTATCACTATAAAACGAGTAAGGTTTCATGTATTATTACGCAAATTCGGTAAGTTTATACATCAAAATGCGTAAAACTATTTTGCTCACACTTTCATATACAATAATACACGCTTACAGTATTTTTACACACTATGTGTTTACAATTAAACACATTATGTCTAAAATTAATATTCATTTGTTAAATAAAATTTTTACGCACAATGTTTGTAAATCTACTAACTTGTAATAGTAATAAATATTCAGCATTTTTAAATTGAAAAAAAAAAAATTCAAACAAATTCAAAAAGATTGAATAAAACTAAAAATTATTAATTATTGTGTGTGTTTGTGTTACTATGCCAGAAAGATATATTCTTTAAGTGTATTAAACTTGGCTTAACTCATTTATTTATTTTTTTTAATTGTATAATTTTCTTTAAAAAACTATTTTTATTTCATTTAAAACAATTTTCGTTTCACTAGTGTAAGATTTCTTTAAATTATAACATTGCATTATATATAAATAGAACGTTTTATATATTGATTGTTAAGTTTTTTTATATAACGCATTATTAATAAAACTCATTCTAACAAAATTTTTTGTTTTATTCTGTTTTGGGCTGTTTTTCTTTCTTACCACAGCAATGGTAAATACACGCTTTTTTGGGGATTTTTACGCATATAAATATGTATTTTTACGCTTTTTATACGTACAATTGCACGTAAATGATGTTCTTTTATACGAAAATTTGGTAAAACTACTCATTTATTTATAAATTTTATCAAAATTTTACGCACTTCCATTGTAAATTTACCAACTTTGTGTTCACCAATTTCCTCTCAATGTGCGTGTTTTTGTCATTTACACACATAGAGTAAATTTACCCAACTTATAGTAGGAGTACAGTTTTCTACTATAAGTAGGGTAAATTTCAACAGAAATTAATTAGAGTGTATTCAACTCCTGACCACTGTGCATTTAATCTATTACTTATATATATATATTTATTCTTTTTTAAATAATAAATGCGTTTTATTTTAAATGAATCATAATAAGATTAGGAAAAAATATTTAAGAAAAAAAATCTTTCTGGTTTAAGAAATTTTCTTAGCACATAAATAAAATTAAAAAATACATCGTTATAACATTGATTAACAAATAAACTAACACATAAAAAAGATTTAATACTATGCATATGCAATAGATTTGCATAATATATGTACATATTTCTCATCTAGTCTAGTGTAGGTGTTAACTAAGAAGTTATGGTAACGATAACAAATAAAATTAGAAATAAATTTTAAAACAAGAACAAAAATTTTGCAACAAAAAGTTTCAAAAATATTGCAAGAGATTTTTATAAATTTTATTATACGAATTCTAAAAATGTCATTGAACTTACACAAATTTATAGATGCAAAACATATTTTAATTTTTTTTTGTTGCAGTAAAATAAATACTTTTTTTTTACTTTTACATTACTTTGTGGGATTTTTTTTTTATATTATTTTGGCAGTAAATGCAAGTCTGTTAATCTTTTGTGTGTCATCGTCATGTATGTATAGTAATTTTGACTATATACGAGTATATTCTTTTATGATTTTTTAAAATCAGGTGTGTATAATTTGTGTTGTATTCTTTTTTTAAATTTTACGATCAAAAATGAATTGAGCACATAAGGAAATAATTTGAACAATATATTTAAACAATTAAATTTATTTTTATGTAATTTCCTTAAATTAATTTCATTTATTTTTATGTAATTTCCTTAAATTTTGCGTGGTCTTTTCAAGCGTTTTTTTTAACAACATTTCTTATGAACTACATCGAGTGGTATACTTTATTTATTTGTTACTCATACGTCATGGTAAATTTTTAAGGGGTATAATAATAAACACAATACACTATAAATTCGTGCAAACCATTTATCTTATAAGTTTTAATTAATATTTTATGAAAATTTATATAATAATTTGAGATTTTAATATTAATAAGCATTGTGTTCGCAGAAATGATGAAATAAAAACCTACACTGATAGAATTTTCCTTCATAGTATTAATGAAACGATTTCATTAAAATCGATTCATTGGTTTAATGAAACATGTCATTAACTGAATGAAAATTCATTAATATTGGTATTTTTTTCATTATTTTTTTTTGTGATTTTTTCATAACTTCATAAAAAAAATTCATTAAATCAATGAATAATTTTCAAATTTTTTCAATAAAAATTTTGGCTTGTAATAAGAAAAAATTTTTTTTTTGTACTATCATTTTGAAATAAAAAAAAACTGAGAAATTTGTTTTAAGCTGAATTAAAACAAAACTTTGATATAAATCATTTTTTTTTTATTAAATTTGCCTAGAGCTAACAGTTTTTGACGAATTTGAATAGTTGGTCACTAAATTCCAATTAACAGATTCTCTAAGAAAAACGCCATAGTTTTGTTTAAAACGAGACCTCAATTTTTATCGTTTTGACAATGCTACACAAAAACGTTATGCTAAACGATGTGGTTGTTGTGGTGTAATGGTTAGCGCGTTGGACTTTTACACAGAAGGTCCCGGGTTCGATCCCCGGTGCCGGCAACATCAAAATAATATGTATGAGTTTTTTCTATCCCTCATACGTATCGCAATGTCCACCTTCGGTGTTCCCATAGCAATTAACCCCACCGAAGTAAAATAATGAATCAGGGCTATGAACCAAAAAGCTTCAATAAGTTCGCCAACTCTCCATCAGATGGCGAGCAACAACTGTTCTAATACTTATCATCTCGCGCAATTACAGTGTTGCCATGTCTGAAGCCCTTCATCTTTCCCCACCTTTAACCTCTATACTATCCCTTTCCAAAGAAAGCAACACACTAAATATAGGAAGTATTTCCTGAGTGTTGCCTCTCTTTTTTTTTAAAAAAAAAAAAGTGGACTATAATCGTCGATCGTTCTACAGAATTCGAAGCCAGATCGATAAAAATTACATATTTTTTACCGACATATAAGAAAATATGTCACCTTTTAACGCAAATTATAAAAAATGTAAAGGAAGATTGAACAATTTTGTAAAAATAAAACAATAAAAACAGAAATAAATTAAAATTGGATCAGACAAGACCTTATAAATAATATCAACGAATGATAATTTCTCAATAAGCACCAAATTAATGCTATGCTAAATAATCATAAAAAGAGCAAATTATTAAATATCAACTAAAATATTTCATACCAACTATGAATATTATTCATTAAACACATGAAACTTTCATAGCGATTAGGCTAGGATTAATGAAAAAAATTTCATATACTTTATGAAATTTTCATTGGGTCAATGAAACCATTCATTAAAATTGATTTAATGAAACACCTTTCAATGAAACGTTTCTTTGGGGACTTTTTTATGGAAAAATTTAATGAAGGAATTCATTAATACTACTCGCAAATTTCTATCAGTGTAGTCATCTACAATTGATACTGGTAGCGGAGACATAAATACATTATTTTTGAAAACAATTGTTGTTTAAATTAACTGACACATTTGTAAATTTGAGAATCACGACTTACTAAATATTTGCTGGAAAAATTGGTTTAAATACGTGTTGGAAATTTATGGGTTAACCAATTCAAATACCTACTGTACATATAAAAGTAAATTGTTAAATCTAGTTCACTTTTATGTTTTTGTACTGTATGAAAAAATATTTTTTATTTAATCGAAAAATAAACTTTAACTGCGTTAAAAATTCTCTACAACAATGGTTATGGGCCCTCACCCATATACGTTTTAATTTTGTTGGTCAGATATTAAAATACATTTTAATTCGGTTCGTCTGACGGTCGTTATTGCAAAATTAAAAATAAAAAAAATTGCTGTTTTGTGTGTAAATGGTGTTGTATGTTTGACGTAGAAAAATGTCGGGCCAAGCAGCTCAAATAGAAAAGCTTGACGGCGAAAATTATGCGGTGTGGAATATACAAATGAAAAGCCTGTTAGTAACGTTGGATTTATGGGATGCTGTTGAAAAACCAAATGTAAGTCCATCAGCAACTAGTGAGATAGAAGTGGTGTTATTTCTATTCATCAACAATGTTATACAGAAGAATTGCTAAAACAATGGGGTATGTCGGAATGTAAACCGGCTTCAACTCCAATGGCTTCTGGTACTGTATTGGAAAAGTGCAATAATGAAAACTGTCAAGTTCTTTATGATGTTAAAGCTATCAGTCGTTAATTGGTGGACTGATGTATCTGTCCGTTATCTCAAAACCAGATATTTCACATATTGTTTCTCGTCTTGCTCAATTTTCATCGCATCCACACAATGAACATTTTGTGGCTGCAAAAACATCTGCTAAGATATTTGAAAAAGAATCCAAAAGGTACTTTAACTTATAGTTCAAATAATGAAAAGTTAATATGTTTTACAGACTCTGATTGGGGTGCAGACACTAATGATCGCAAATCCTACAGCGGTTATGTTTTGTTTTTTGGTGGTAGTCCTATTGCTTGGGAATCTAAAAAACAAAATGTGGTTTCTCTGAGCTCAATGGAGGCGGAGTATATAGCTATGTGCCAAGGAACAAAAGAAATTATTTTTCAAAGAAGTCTTTTGCAAGAGATGGGTTTTGTTCAGTGTAGTGATCCTGCAACAACTTTATGTTGTGACAATCAAGGTGCTCAGTTTTTGGTGAAGAATCCCACAGTACATAAACGTAGCAAACATATTGATATTCGTTTTCACTATATTCGTGATAAATATCTTGATGGCAATATTGATATCGAATATGTGGCTTCATCAGATAATGCAGCTGATATTTTAACAAAATCTCTTACTAAAGAAAAACATATTAATTGTTGTAAATTGTTAAATATTTGTTTTTAAATGTAAAATTTGTTTAATGTAAAGGTACTTGAATTGAGGCGGAGATTGTTGGAAATTTATGGGTTAACCAATTCAAATACCTACTGTACATATAAAAGTAAATTGTTAAATCTAGTGCACTTTTATGTTTTTGTATTGTATGAAAAAATATTTTTTATTTAATCGAAAAATAAACTTTAAACTGCGTTAAAAATTCTCTACAACAATACGGATGGAATTTGTTCTTGTGGTGAAATAAGAAAACCAACAATATTATATAAATATATTATTTAACTACATATAAAATTAGTTCAACTGAATTAGAAACCGTTCAACAGACTTTTTTACTAACTTTTTTTTTTGAGTGTAATATTGCCCATGACGAGGTGATGTAGATCTACACTTAAATCAATAAAAAAAAAATCTATCAAAATTAATTTGACACATTTTTTTTTCGAAACACAAATTTTATCAAAAAATTTAGTTTTCTCAATTTAAGGAAATCCTAAAAATCCGTAATCCTTTAACTTATTTTAGCTGTTAGTTTTCAAAATTATTCATAAATATTTTTTTTGGAAAGTTTTAAAAAATTAATGTTTAAATATAATATGTTCATTAACATTCTTCATACAAAACACATGAATTATAAATGCATTCCACATACATTCCACCTATATTTAAAAAATATTCTATACATATAAGAAACATATATAATTTTTCATATTTGCAAATTCTGAAATATATACTGTTTAGATGCGGAATACATTATATCTTTGAAGTTAGGTAAAAAGGTCTTAAGTCAGAAACAGAAGTTTTTCGTTAATACCACACAAAAAATGTATTTTTCTGGCTTATTGCCTAAAGAGCAAATGATTACTATGGGAAGCAGTTGTGCTAGACTTAAGTTATTGATAACAAACGAAAGACAAACAAAAATTGAGTTAAATCCAATCAAAAACTCAAAATTCATTTTTTGACTTCATATCTTTTTGCCTTACGCCAAAGATATATGAACTCTAAATTAATACTACATATAGTCCAAATACAATCCAAATACAATCCACAAATAATGAAATATACTACTTTTTCTGAAAATTTTTAATTTTGCAGCTGCTCAAAGTCAACTTAAACCAAAATGCGTATTTAGAATATGCTAAATTTATCCTGCATACATAACACATGAATTTTAAATACATTCCACATACATTCCACCTACATTAACATCATATTTTTATACATAAGAAACACACATCATTTCTGATATTTAAAATTCTTTTTTAAAATTCTTCGCAAATTTTTTTAAATATATCCTAGCTTGAACGGAAATATATATTGTATGGCGCGGAGTACATTATATATGAACTGTTACTTAATTCTAAATGCATTCCACACATATTGTACATAAAATAAACAAATAATGAAATATATATATATTTTTTTCTAATTTTTTTTTTCAAAATCAATTTTCTATACAATTTAAGTTTTAATTGAATATTTAAAAATTTATTTGTTATCATTTTCATTAAGTTCATTATATTTTGCTCTTTGTACCATTCCTATTTGAAGCCAAATTCATCCCCACTGAGGGTATTTGAAACACATTTGAAAGGGTATTTGAACACATTTGAAATCAATATGATTTGATATCCGTACTATTTAATATGCTTGATTTAAACCACGATTCCGCACGGTTTATAAATTTCTAAAAAAATCGAATTCTAGGGCTTATTGTAAAAACTTGATAAGCCACCTTTTTTTTGATTACTGGTTTTAGCTCTTTTCTAGTCATATTTTGATGAATATTTTATAAAAGTCTAGCTAACACATTTATAATAAGTATAAAGAGTACAAAAGCCCTTCAAAATTTATACTTTCAACATTAAATCAAAACTTTAAAGGCAAAAACTAGCAAAAATTTAAATGTGGCTTATCAAGTTTTTACAATAAGACCTTCAATTGAAAATATTTGGAATAAAACTAATGAATGAAAATAGGCAAATTGTTTTTAAGGGAAGTTAATTTCGGCATCATGTTAAAAATTTAATATGTATGCCCAAAATTTGTAATTTTTACATTATTAATAATTTTAATTAGGAAAAGTTATTTATTAAAAATCAGTATTTACAAGTTTACTTTTGAAATACTGCCCGTAACGGGTTATTTGAATTTATATTTATCTCTGCTATCCACCACTATATGCCGCGTATGGGGTTGTTGGATTTGCTAAGTGAGTGTTGCCAATTTATATAGACATTTATGCAGTGTAAAGTGGTTGGCAATATAAAACACAAGATAAAATTCTGTTATATTAACAGTTTTTTTTTTTTTTAATTTTAGACCATTTCGTATAACGTGTTTTGTAATTAATTCATTAATAATTTTTTTTATGAAATAAAAAAATGAGAAATGTTCGTCTTACCCTCGCATTTCAGTCCTTGTATAAAAAATCCACCCATTATTGAACCACAATGATCACAGAATGTCGGTGACATAAACGTGTGAGGTTTAAAACGATGTGGCATATCGATTTTAAAACGTTCCCGCAGCAACTGTAAAGGAAAATAAATTTATTTTTTAAATTATAATTTCAATAAAAGCAATTCAAAACTTACAATTGTACTTGCAGAATCAAATACCGATCCGGAACATTTACCCAATAGTTTATCATGGCACTTTTTGTGAACAACAGTTTGGCATGCTAAAAGAATCAATTAGAAAGATATGTCATTACCCATGTGAAAATGATCTTATATTATCATGTATGAGGTGTCATATATGTTCGCATCCGAAAATTTAGGGCATATAACCTTATATGGATCATACATGACCATATATTTTAGGTCATATATGTTCATATTTTGATATTTCGAATATTTTTCTTATATTTATATGATTTTTGTTGTTGGTCTCTAAGGTCCGATTAAATTAAAAATTTCAACCATTTTCATTTTGTTTTGAAAAAAAAAACAACGAACAAAAATATATGAATGAAAATTGAAAAACTAAAAATGATAAGTTTTTTTATTGAAATTTTTAAATACACTATTCACCGTTGCACAGTGGGATATATCACAAATAGAGACTAACAAAATTCATGCTTATATGTGTGGGTCAGATCCCAAGATATTTCTTTCTTTTTTTTTTTAATATTTGTTATTTAACTATATAAATTCTTGATTACATAAGAAAACGGAATTTAACATCTTGTTCTACTTAAAAACTACATTTAGTCAAAGCGAGAATTAAAAAAAATCAAATTTTTGCGTTTTCTTCCCCAAAAAGCCCCAATAGTCTTTTACCTCCACATAAATAATTTCTTTATGAACATATAAAGTGTACGTACTATTCTGGAAATTCCTTTTTATACAAAAGCGAGTCGTGTTAAAAAATGTTTGATATGTATATTTTTACTGCCAGCCGCTTCTACATTTTTAACATTTTGCAACATTTTTTAACCCTCTGTTAAAAATTTGTGGACACGGAAGTGGTTGTAGATACTTCAACATATACCTAAATGATTGGGTAAGTCTCTTCCAAGCCCCTCTTTAAATGTAGACACGTCAGCAAAAAATGTCCAAAATTGGATTTTTTATTTAATTTTTTTAATTGCAGAATTGCTTATATTAGGATTTCCCAAGTTTTTGTGCTACCAAGAGTGCAAAATGGGACTAGTTTTAACAATGTCGTAATTCACAGGTAATTATTAACCACTTTAATAATCGGATTAGAAACAAAAAAAAAGGCGATCACTCAAAATTTTATATGCAAAAAGTTCCTTATTTTGGGTGGTCATATTGCCTTCCACTTTTGGTTTGGAAGGTTCAAACTTTATACCTGTTCTAAATTTAATCGCCCACTAAGTATGAAATGGCCGAATTATTTCCAAAAATATATTCCACTGTGTGGTTGGTACAACATAAAAACTTCGTGGTTAAGAAAAACACATAATAAAAATATAGGTACAGTTTATAAGCGTAAAATATCAGATGTAATAATGAAATTGTCTTTTAAATAAAATGCATTTAAAAGCACGACATTTTTGAAAAAAAAAAATATAAACTGAATATTTTATTATCATGTAATGCAAATTGGAAACGTGTGCATAGAATATATTAAACGATACAAATTAACTTTCCGATTAAAAAAATTGATGTGGAGCTTTATGTAGTCATATCAATTTCTATATGACGCTATATGAAATCTTATTAAATTTCATCCGAAATATATGCTCATATAATTGTATCTGTTTGTATGGGCTTAGCTCTAATATGATGCAATTAGATAAATGTCCAGTACAATTTATCCGAATTATGGCTTGATAGAGATGTATTATATTGTATCTAATTGTATCAGTTTTTAAACTTACACAAATAAATATAATTATATCAAATTCAGATATTATTGTATCCGGACTTGACCTGATATAATTGTATATGATTTTATGTAAACTGATACATCTAAATATGTCTCGGAAGTGTACAATTTTACATAATAGTATTCAAACGATGAGTATTATTATTATTGTGAGAAAAATAATAAATAAAATCGAGAATACTTACAGTTCGCTGTGTTGACAAAATTAATGCTTCATTGTATGCATTCTTTACTGATTCATTGTATGCATTACTCACTGCTTCAAAGAAGACATTTATGGAAGCACTACAGAATGCATTCCTTAATTGCATTATTGTACGCAATGCATTTAAGCGCTATATTGGAAGCATCCACACTGAGAACAATTTAGCTATTTGCCAACTGAAATTTGGTTTCTAGCACTCAAATTCGGTTATAACGAATTTCATTCGTTTTGTACAACTGAATATTAGTTTTCACAACAAAGTTCGGTTAATTCTACTGAATTTTAGTTGCAACACCGGAAATATTCTGAAATCTTATGTAAATATCTTTGTACTAACTGAATTTATAAGTTGTTACCATTAAAATACACTTCTTAATTCGGTTGGCACTTTATTTCTCTGTGTGTACAAACGTAGTTACTGCTTACCAAATCGAGGTAAGCTTTTGCTGGGAAATGACACATTTACAGGAAAATAAATTGATATTTGAAAGAATTCAAGCCAATCGTATGGTGGTTCGAAAATACAACATATTATCAGTAAGCAAGGGGTTATAATCTAATCAAATTGGTGTATTAAAAAGTCCTCTTTATCCCCAACAATCCTTAATCCTTAAATATAATGCATTAATATTTGTATATTGTAAAATACAGAAAAGAAATATCACAAATATTCCGGATCCCATGAGGACACAATCACCAATTTTACTGACTCAATATGATGATGTTATAAAGCAGAGCCAAAAATAATATTTCTCCCACAAAATATTGAACCCAAAATTTTAAGCATGTTTTTAACTTGGCTTTGATAGCAGTTTCCAATGTTTTGCCAACATCATAAAAATTAATACTTTAAACATTTTTTGTTTTTCTGAAGTTTATCTAATTTATATTAATACTTTGACTTATATCGAATAATAATATATAAAAGTTATCAATTTAAGAAAAAAAAAAAATATATATATATTTTTAAGCCCAATGTTTCGCAACTGACCAAATTTTCAATGGAATTCCCGAACGAAATTTGTTGCATTTAATGTTTGCGGTCTGATAAACGCTTTATACCATTAAAATATTTTAGCTTGCAATTTTCAGTGCATTTTGTAACTGTTTGAAAAGTCAGACTTCAGTCTTAAAGTTACAGATTCAAGTCGGGTGACACTACATCAGGTTTTAGGTGATTTCCCTGGTCAAGATTCAATGGTCAGATTTAATTATTTTGCAAAAATTTTGGAATTATCGACAGTTATTTTATAGAAAAATATGGATTTATATTTTTTTTTATATAAAGATTCTTCTTATTTTCACTGTTAATTATGGGGTTAAATTTATTAAGTTAAAAACTATTTGTTATTTAGATGCAAAAGATCCCAATGTTGAAATGAAAAGAAATTCAATTTTATTTAGTCAAATTAAAAAACAATAACAATTATACAAGTGCGCCCAATTGAGTTTCTCATCAATTTTAAATTTTTTGTTTAATTTATATAAAGAATATTAATCGAATAAAAAATAAAGTTGAATTATTGATAACCACTGGAGCCAGAAATATGCTCTGTCATGTTTTTTTCTTGTGCGTTGTATTGACAAATTTATAAGATATTTATCCATTTTATAACAATTGATCATAAGAGCATATTTTTGATAAAAAGTCGTAGTTCTGAGCATATTTTTGTACTTTTAGAACAAAAGTCTATTTTAGGGCATATTTTTCGTTTTTTTGCTTAATTTTACGTTATCTAACAACTTTATTTGTCATTAAAATATTTTCAACATTTTTTTTTAAATATTTTCTGTGGTCTGCAACACCAAATTCGGAAATTCAACACCAATTTCGGAAATTTGCAAATTTAAATATAACTGAATTTAGACTGTACCGGTTTAGGTATTAATAATGTTTTATCTCCTTCATTCTTAGCATCTGAAATAAATTTCCCAAAAGTTACCCCAACTGAACTGAAAAATAAGTTTTCAAATACATAGATGGTAACCGATTCGATGCAGATATCAGTAAGGGTAACGGTATTTTAGTGGTAACGATATTTCAGTTATTTCGGTAACGTTTGTTTTAGCGTAATATGTATGTTACTTACTTCGGTAATGGTAATTCAGCGGTAATGGTATTTAAGTTATTTCGTTAACTTTTTTTTAGGGATAACAATTGTTTAGTTATTTCGGTAACGGTATTTTAAGGTTAACATTATTATAGTTATTCAGGTAATGTCCGAGTTCTAATGACTGTCTAGTTAATGACCAAACTTTAGGAAAACATATTTATTTAGAGCGATTTTTTTTTTCAAATCTTGCCAGACTATTTCGGTAACGTTATTTTAAGGATAACGCTACTCCAATTATTTCGGAATCGTCATTTTAGCGATAACGGTAATTTAGGCATAATGACAGCCAGTTGAAATGGGTTTAAATCGATAACGGTATTTTCACGGTATTGCCTGCTATCCCTGGAAAAATATGATTTTAAGAGCATATTTTTCAAATTTTAAGAGCATATTTTTGTATATTTTTTAATTCTTTATGGGCATAAAACCGATTTTTAGAGCATTTCTGGTTTCCCTGTTGATAACTAATCAAATAAGCATTATTTTGTCGTTTTAAGATTTTTTCTAACTATTTGCTTTTTGTGGTAAAATAAAATTTTTTTTGCTGAGGCCAAAGGAATTTCGTTCTCTGCATTTCTGCAATTTTGTATGGAAATGCTCGAATTTTTAAAAAGTTAAAAAAAAAAAAATAATATTTAGAGTTGTTTTTAGTAAAACAAAAGTTTAAACATTTTCCTGAATTAAGAGGAGTATTATTTAGCTTTTTTATAAGAAAATATATTCAGCTTTTTTTTAAAAAGAAAAAGGAGTCTTCACTATCAAAATCTTAAAAAATATGTATTTTGGAAGTGCCCAGTATACCAGATAATGAAGTGAAATAAAAATTTAATACTCACTTATACATTGATAGCCTTGTTTACCAAAACCCCATAGAAATAAATTGCAAAAAGCACAAAATGTGGGTTGGCGAAAAAATTTCGCCACAAAACGATGGCCATTTATTTCATGAGTCCTGAAAACAAAAACAAATAAAAAATTATTTCAAATAATAAATTAATTTAAATCTAAAAAACAAAATACTTTTGATGTTTAATGGCACCACGTCGATTTGTTATGCTCCTCGGTCTAGTCATGCGATCCAAATAAACAGCATTTCTCTCCAAATATGGGCGATGCGGTGAGTAAGAATCTTCTTTAGAATGTTGGCGGGGTAATTCATAACTGGAATTTCGACTGTGGTGCGGTATGATAGATCCATTACTACTATAGGTATCACTGTAATAACCACTATTGCGATCAGCACAACTAGAATTACTACAGTCTCCTCTATCTCTATCACGATCTCTGGAACGAACAGCTGTACTATTGTAGCTACTGCTACTACTGCTGCCGGTAATTAAGCCCACTATTGAAGAATTGGTACTACTTGATGGTTTATAGCGATTCTAAAAATAAATGAGAAAACATTTTATTTAAAAATTCGTTCACTCGTGATGTGGTTTGTATTTGAAAATAAACAAACTTTCTAGTTCAAATACAGTAAACGAAATTTAAATAGACGCATTTAAACTACATGGATTATTTATTTAATATTGTAGTAAATTTTTGTACAAAATTAATCATTAAAGGGAAAGTTTACATAACATATGATATTATAGTTATAAGCCTCATTTAAGGTAAAATAACGGTACCTTTTCTAGTAGAAAATAAAAAAAAATTAGCAAAAGATAATTTATCTGAGGAATGTCATACAACAGAAATATTTTCGAGCCTTTGTTACTCATATATGCACAAAAAAGTTGGATAAAACCACTTTTCCTGAAGAAAAATTGGCAAAAACAAACTTTAACTATTATAGAATTACAGCCAAATCATAAAATCCATTTAACCCAAAAATTACTCATCCGCGATTCCATTGCCCAATATCAATGAAACTAAATATATTTAATATTTTTTTTTTTTTTTAATTAATGTGTTGCTTTTGCAATTTTGATAATTTTTTATTTAGAGGTTTTTAAAATTGTTGCGGTTTTTTCAAAAAACGATTTACTTAAATTTTGAAAAAAAAAATTTTTATAGCAATGCTTTTTTCAACTTTGGCTTTTTTCTTTCAATATTGGCGTTTTTTTTAATTTTGGCGATTTTTTACAGTTTTGGTGAAAAATTTTGGTTCCACTAGTAGATCATCATACAACTTTTCAGCAAGCAACGATATGGAAATTACTTTTTCAGTGAAAGTATCTCCCAAGTCTAGTGAGTCCATGTTGTATTGGTTTGGATCTGAAAGTTATAAACCATGAGCTAAAAAATATAATGATTAAAAAAACTCTTGTAAGTTTCAAGTAATTTTTTTAAAATTTTGACATTTAAATGGCCATCAATTCTATTGGAGAAGACGTTTCAACTTGAAACTTTGCACGTCCTAGCTTTTAGGTATAATCAACCTAAAATGTCCATCAATTCTCTCAATTTATAAAACCTTAAGAAATAGGAGGCATCGAATGTCGGCTTCAATAAGTGTCGAAAAATTTTGAAGTAGGCCATATAGGAACAAACCAAAAAATTACACTAAACAAATTTTTTTTTAGTACAGTGTTATTTTAACGTCGACAGTCGCAATTTATTTTTTTTTATAATATGAATTTGACAAATTTAATTTAGAAATGTTGAGGTTAAGAAGAAGAATAAACGTTTTTCTCTAAAAATTGTAAACACTTTTAATTTTTAAATCGGACTAGACTAGTTTCTGCCTTTTTTATGGACAGGTGTCATCAGTGATTTTCCATTTAAATTTAAATTGTCTTATAATTGTCAGATACATTTTTCAACAACCTGCTGCTGTAAGAATCAAACCTGCGCTCTTCTTACATCACAAACGTAACAATCCCAAGTCATGACCGTTTAGCGATCACACACAAGTATGGCCTCGAATGTAATGCAGTTGAATTGCAGTTTTCTTTCCTAATAGCTTTTTCTGTTATTTTATATTATACGCAGAAGTGACAACACTAACAAACACAAATATTCTATATTTAGATTTTTATTTATTTTTCTAATCTCCTCCGTCTCTATTTGACAACGTTACCAGATTGACGTATGGTTTTTTTCGTTTTGTGTTGCCAACTTTCAGTGTTGACAACTTTTTCTGCATATTAAAAGTTAACATTATTATTGAAAAAATTTCCATTGATTTAATGAACTTTTTTTTGAAATTATGAAAAATCATAAAAAATTTTAATGAAAAAATTAACAATATTAGTGAATTTTTATTCTTTTAATTAAATTCTTTATTAAATCAATGAATACATTTTATATGAAATCGATTCATTAATACTATGAAGGAACATTCTATCATTGTGGAAAAGGTACCGTTACACCTACACCTAGAATACTATGTAGGTAAAGTAAACTGCAAATGTAGTTAAAAGCAAATGAAATGTCACTTAAAGAAAGGACGACATACATTCTAGTAGATTCAACTAACATTGTCATTTGTTTTTGTTTTAGTGTTAAAAAAATGTACCACAATTGTAGTAAAAATTAACCACATATGTAAGTAAAAAATAAACAAACATTTATTTTTTTTATTTTTTTCAAATAACAAAAAACGACAGTTAAAAAATTAATGCAAAATCATAAAACAGTCATTTGATGCGGTTTGTTTTTTTAAATGAACTACAAGGTTAATAAAAAATTTAATTTGTTCTACAAATGACTGACATCTACATTAAAAATAAAGAAACTGTATTACAACTCAAAGAACTACATATTTTTAAAACAGAAGTTCCTTGAGTGTATAATTTCATATATTGTTTAATTTAACCCTACAATGATTAATATACAAAGTTTTATAAAAATATCAAAAACTTACTGCCATAATAAATAAATAATCTATAAAGCTTATATGCGCCTATTTAAAATTCACTGACTGTAATACTTGAGGGGAAGGTATGCCAATTGTCAGATACAAATTTCTATAAATTTTACAAAATTTATTCTAAAATTTTCGTATTTAACATTTGGAATTCCTTCGTTTTAAGTGTCGTTTATTTTCTTTGTATTGGAAGTACTTACATCGTAAGCATATTGCTGTTGTTCCTGCTGTTTTTGTTGTTGAGTACGCGATGAACGCGGACGTTGACTGCCAGAGCTACTGCTACCATTTGATTTTTGTTTGCGTACTTGGGCGCGTGTAAACATCATCTCTTGGCCGTTGTTATTGTTCTTCCCAAATATATTTTCATCAAATTTTTCTTAAATTTCCTATTCTTTTTGTTTATAAACTTTTGCTCTTTAGCGGTAATCTGTTTTTCATTTCACTAATTCTTTCTCGTGCATGCATGTGTGTGTTTAATTTTGCTTTATGATTTTGTTTATTTTTGTATGTAGTATTTATGTTGTTTTGTTTATGATTTTCTTTGCTGTTGTTGTTTTTTTTCAGTTAATTTATGATATTTTTAATATTTTTTGATTTCTCGTTAATAAAACATTATTGTTTTTTTTAAATATTAAATATTTTTTATTTCGATATATTATTTTCACAGCTTTTTTTTTAGCATCTCAGCTGTTTTATTTAGCTGTCATTTCATATTAAATTGAACAGTTTTTCTTTATAAAATAACAGCAACAACATTTATTGTAAATTATTTTAATAGTTGACAAATCTGTAAAAATAAGAAAAAAAAATCATAAAATTTTTGCCAAGTACTTCAAAGTTTTTAATGGATGATTAATGGCTAGATTTTTAAAATTATTTTGTGTTTAGATTATAAACAAATTATTGTTTATATGCTATTAAATGACTAACACAGTGTGATATTGTCTCGGGAAATAAAGTAATATATCGTAAGGTAAATAGTTTATATTCGCTATAAATGAACTATTTATTTAAACTAAATCATATTGCATAGAAGTATGTTGGTTTTAAAGACAACTATCCAGCTCAAAAAAAGTACAGTGTATCAAAAAAGAAGTCGGACACTACATACATTTTATTTCATTGCGATTTTGTTAAGAAAATAAAAAATAATAAAAAAAAAACAAAAAAAACAGTCATATGTTAAAGCCCTACTAGAACATTAAAGTACACTCAAAAAAATTAGTTTGTAGAAAAGTTAGTTTTTTGTTTTTTTTTTATTGCTAAAATTGTGTTTTAAACTAAAATTTTAGTTATACTTATTCAGAACTTAACTGTTTTGAACTAATGTCTTACTAATATTTTACTAACGTTTTACTAATTAATTTTGCTAAAAAAATTGTGTTGATTAGCACATCAATATAAAAAACAACCATGGAAGATCTTTGTATCTGTTTTTCATACACTCAAATTAAAATGTAAGTAAAGTCAACAAAAAATTTTGCTGAGTCAGCAAAATTTTAGTCAGGAGGGTGCTTGCAAAAAAATTGCTTATGTCAGCAAAATCTTTTGCTGAAAATCAGCGAGCTGATTTTTAGATTCAGCAAAAGTTTTGCTAACACTTAGTAGATTAGAAATTAAAAAACCCTTGCTAAAAATTAATAAAAATTTTGCTGAATATTAGTAGACTGAAAAAAAAACTCAAGTTAATTTATTAACGTTAACTTTAGTTAATTTATTTGCTGAAAATCATAAAACATATTTTTGTGATCCTTTTTAAAATAATTTACAATACGTTACAAAATATAAAAATGGTTATACTCCCAAATTGACGATGTGAATTAATGTAATATCTAAAAACAATAGAAATAATTATATATAACGTAAACAAAATTATCTCTGAACTACTTACATCAATTATTGTCTAATGGTGTTTGCCTTCTTAATGTGCAACGTTTTTCAAATTTTGCCCTCGCCCCATTAAAATGAAGCATTTTTACAATCAGAATAGAACACAATTTCATCACATATGACATTTATTTAAACAAATCTGTTTTTTTAGTGTTGTTAAAGTTCGGGTTCGAATCCCAGCAAACTTTAAAAAGAATTTAATGTTTTTTTAATAATTAATTTTTGTTTTTTTAATTATTTAAAAAATTTGGATTTAGCTCCATACATTTTTTTCAATTACATTTTTTTTATAATATTGTTTGTAAGCGAATTTCAGATTAAGAAAATTATTAAATACTTACAAAAAGAAAAAATAAAAAAAAAATAGCAAAAACAAATTAAAAAAATTTGTAAATTAAATTTAACAAAAAAAAAAAAAATATAAAAAAATGTGATACCAATATGGGTTCGAACTCGGTATCTTCTGTATCAGAAGCCAGCACACTACCACTCTGCTACCAAAGTGAGAGTTTTCTCGCCAAAAACTTTGCAATATATACACATGAGATTGATAAGCCAAAAAAAACAAGGCAACATCCAACCCTGTAAATTTTTTGAGGGCAGAAAATGTTGCATTTTTTGCCTTTTATAAGACAACACTTTTAGAAACAAACACGGTACCCTCTTAGAGTGTTCACCTCATTTTAGAAAAGAACACGAATAAGGAAATTTAAGGCAAAGTGCAAAAAAAATGTGACATTTTTGTCAGAAAAGAAAACGCTATAAATTATGCTTTCTTTTAAAAGAACGCAAATGCCGCAGAGAGTTATAGAAACGAAACGAAAAACTAACAAAATATAACATATACAACCCATTTTTGCAATAAGAGAAAGGAAATAGAAAAATCTAAATAAGATGTATGTATTTGTCTTTCGCTTTATTCTGTCTTCCGATTGCATATTTGTTTGCAATTTTAACACACAAGATAATTAATACATATATACATTTAGTTTACAAATACACATTTAATCTTTATTAAATTTTGTCTTTTATTTAATTAATAGACAATTACTTTCACAAGCCGGTGACGACGCAAAATTTAAGTTGTTTTAATCCACAATTTTGTTTTATGTATGAAAAACAGATACAAAAATCTTCCATGGTTGATTTTTTTATATTATGTCTTACTAGAGTTGTACTTTTTAGTATAATTTTCCTCGTTACTACTACATCGTGACATGCAGCGACATCTATTTCATTCTGAGTATATCTTTCAGTCTGGTTGTCGTTCACACTATTGATGTGCTAATAAACACAATTTTTTTTAGCAAAATAAATTAGTAAAACATTAGTAAAACATTAGTAAAATATTAGTAAAACATTAGTTCAAAAGAGTTAAGTGCTGATTAAGTATAACTAAACATTTAGTTTAAAACATAATTTTAGCCAAAAATTTGCTGAAAAATAATATACCTGATTTACAAGATGTTTCACTGACTTTTCTACTAACTTAGTTTTTGAGTGTACAAATAGATGTAGTTATATAACACCACATATGTTTGTATCCGGATTTCACCTGATATAATTGTATATGATTGTATTTAAACTGATACATCTAAATATAGTTAGATTCGAGGTTTAGTCTGTTAAAATTGCACTAAATGTTATATTTTTGCACGTAAGGGGCAATAATGAATTAATAATAGAAATCGCCTTTTCAGGTCATTTTGAAACAAAAACCTTCCGCATAAAGTGCATTTAATTAAGATACAGTTTTTTCAAGTTTTTAACATTAAAGTTGTACTAGTTGACCAATAATATTGCACAACATATTTTAAATAACTTTTTACTTATTGTGTTCGTTAATTTGCCAATTTTGATGTCTACATCGCGAAACAACGCTTTAATCATATTTGAAAACGTTTGTGTCCTTTATGTTGTACAAACTACAAAATATTAAATTTTAGTTTAATTAAACAAACAGAGGATTTTGGGATTGCGTTGCTTTATATTTTCATGGACTAAAATACGGCTAGGGTAGCTAAAATTTGATAATTGCAAAAAAGCCAAAAATTATAACTCTAGTGCACACTGAAACTTTCGACTTCTAATAACCCGATTAAAAAAAAATAATATGATGTTTTATATAAACATACGAAATTTAATACTAGTCTTAATACAGTTTTATCCGAGAAATGAGCCCATGTAATTTTATATGTTTGCATTAGTTTAGTTTTAATTTAATAATATTAGATTAAACTACATCCGCAAAATGGCGCGATACAATTAAATCCGATTTTATATAGCTGTATAAATTTATATCTCATCTGATACTAATATATGCAAAATAAGCCATTGTTGTATCCGGCTTTTAATTTTAAAACTTAAAATCCGAAATATTTGCATACGCGTTTTGCTTCAACGTTATTAATCCTTTCAGACCTTAGCCATTTGCAAAAAGGTTACGACTTTATGATTTGTAGCAAATTCCTTCCCATTTGGACATTTTATTTAATTGAAAAAATGTTCTGTTCTTGAAATTACCTAAAAATTAAGTTGTGTGAGAAACAAACTTTGAAAATGAATATATAAAGAAAATGAAAATTTTATGGAATTTAGTAAATTACACCATTGAATAAAAATTGAAATAACTTGATTTAGCTTTTTACATTGAAAAAAAAATTAAAACTAAATTAAAAACTCTTAATGTTACAAATGAAACAAGTTCTTTTTTTAGGGTTTCTATATCTTTTGTGTATAAGGTGTGGAAATTTAAGAACCAGAAAGGAATCAATTCAAAAGACAAAAATTGTGGTAAATTTTTTGTATTAAATTATACAAAAAATTATATAGGCAATTAATTATACTATTGTAATGATGTAATACATATTTATATCCAAAATATGCTGGAGAAATTTTCTAGTGTGACTCTGCATGGGATAATATACAATTTTATCTAAAATTTAATTGTGTTTTTTTCAATATGATATAATATCTTAATTATTAAATTATTTTTTATTTTGCAATGTCTAGATATTTATATCGTCATTATTAATTGACTTAGTGTTAAGGTATTCTAAATACAATATACTATACTCTATAATCCACGTCTTGTATAAACAAAATCGTAAATTTTCACTAGTATGGTTGTAGTCTTAAAGAAATAATGATAAAGAATAAATATTCAATTGGAAAATTTAAAAATATACCTGACAGCGCCCAGGTATAATTTAAACTAAATTATGTATTTGCAATTAACTTTATATTTTGGACAATAATTACAATTTTCTTTAATAAATGTTTTAAATAAAAACCCTTTAACAATCCTTTAAAAAAACAACATCGTTATAACACAAAGACTAGATTAGCTGCTTAATTTTAAAATTCCACAATTTTGTTTTATGTATGAAACACAGATGTATAAATCTTCCACGGTTGATATTTTATATGGCTTACAAGAGTTGTAATTTTTAGTATAATTTTTCTCCTGCGTACTACATCTTGACATGTCGCGTATATTTTTCAATCTGGTTGTATTCCACACTGTTAATGCGCTTAGCAGCACATTTTTTTTTTTAGCAAAATAAATTATTAAAAAATTTGTAAAATATTAGTAAAACATAAGTTCAAAACAGTTAAGTGCTGAATAAGTGTAACTTAAATTTTTTGAAAACATAATTTTAGCACCAAATTTGCTGAAAAATAGTATACTTGATTTAAAAGACGTTTTACTAATTTTGCTACTAACTTATTGTTTTGAGTGTGGCTAGTTTATGATCAAACTTTGGGAACATGAATCTGTTCACAGCGATTATTATACACTCAAAAAAAAGTTTGTAAAGTCAGCAAAAAATTTTGTCAGCAAAATTTTAGTCAGGAGGATGCTTGCAAAAAAGTTGCTAATGTCAGCAAAATCTTTTGCTGAAAATCAGCGAGCTGATTTTTAGCAACAAAATTTGTAGATTCAGCAAAAGTTTTGCTAACACTTAGTAGATTAGAAATACAAAAGCCTTGCTAAAAATTAATAAATTTTTTTTAGTAGACTGAAAAAAACACAAAAATTGTAATTTAGTTAATATATTTGCTGAAAATCATAAAACATATTTTTGTGATTCTTTTAAAAATAATTTACTATAATAACGAAATATAAAAATTTTCATTTTTCCACATTGACGACATGAATTAATTTAATATCTGAAAATATATAGAAATAAATATATATAACATAACAAAAATTGTCTTTCAATTACTTACATCAATGGTTGTCTAAATGATGCTATCGCAACTCCCGAAGATAATTATAGAAACGAAAAAATAAACAAAAACAAACGAAACGAAAAAAACAACCCTTTTTGCAATAAGAAAAAGGAACCATAAAAATCTACCTAAGATGTGTGTCTTTGTCTTTCACTTTACTCTGTCTACATTTCTGTATATGTTTGTTTGCAATTTGACCACACATATAAACATTTAGTTTAAATAAATAAATATTTTATTTTGTCTTTTATTTAATTAATAGACAATTATTTTCACAAGCCGGTGACAACGCAAAATTTAAGTTATTTTAATCCTCAATTTTGTTTTATGTATTAAAAAGAGATACAAAAACTTCCATGGTTGATTTTTTTATATGTCTTATTAGAGTTGTACTTTTTAGTATCATTTTCCTCTTCTCTACTACATCTTGACATGTAGCGACATGTACTTCATTCTGCGTATATCTTTCAATCTGGTTGTCGTCCACACTATTAATGTGCTTATCAGCACAATTTTTTTTTAGCAAAATTAATTAGTAAAACATTAGTATATTAGTAAAGCATTAGTATAAAACAGTTAAGTGCTGAATAAGTATAACAAAAATTTTAGCTGAAAACACGAGTTTAGCAAAAAATTTTGCTAAAAAATAGTATACATGATTTACAAGACGTTTTACTAACTTTTCTATTAACTTATTTTTTTGGGTGTACCCTCCATCTCATAGTGCAGGAGGGTATATATCACTTTGTCAAATGTTTTTTTTTTCTGATCTTGTCAATAGGGTGACTCCTTTCTAAGTATTACTTGCCATCCTTGATATTTTTGAATAAATATTTCTCTACAAAATTATACAAAATTAAAAGATTTAAAATATATTTAACCATCTAGGATTTATATTCTGTCAAAGTTTCAACTTTCGCTGCTAAAATTCCCACTAAAGGATAAGGCAAAAAAATTAAAAGTTTCTTAATGAAACATTTTTCCATATATCTGCAAAGTTTGATTAAAAACTGTCCAGCGGATATATGATGTGTCTTTAATGAGTTAAACTAATTGTTTGTACCTCAAATATTTTTTTTAGTACACAGAAAAAACTTAAAACGGGTTTTAATTAAAAAATTTATTGAATCAATTAATATTTTAATTAATTTTGCACCTATCACGGCAATGATAATATCAATTAAAACTTTTATTGAAAATTAAAAAGTAAAAAAGCTATAAATAACTTCCATAAAAAAAATATGATACTGACGAAAAAAGTGTGTGAACGATACATTGGTATGTGTGTTTTTGTTAATGCTGCGTCTGTTTTTATGTTTGTGTGTGTGCTTGTTTTATTTGTAAACTTCAAATGTATTTGGTATTTTATACTATAAATTAGCTATTTAAGCTACAGTCTATGAGAATTGCGACTAAAATAAAATATATATTTATATATTTAAAAAGTCAATTAAAATATTAATTGATTCAATTAAATATTTGTTTAGAAACAAATTTAATTCAAATCAAATCTTTAATTTGATATTTTAGGTTGATAATTTTTTCTGTGTAGGATAGAACTCTTGAGTAGTGATCTATCTGGATTTGTGAAAACAAAGCACAAGAGAAAAAAGATGGAGTTGCAAATATTCAAAAAAGTGGAAAAGTTAAGTTTTCATGTTTCTCAAACTTTATTTATAATACCTTTTATAGTTTTCAGACTTAACTTCTTCTTTTTATAGATCTGAATACGAATTGTCAAAGTCAACCATTTACTGTTAAGAAAAAGATCATACATTGAGGTCTAAAGGGTTTTATATTAAGGATAATATATTAGAAAGTCAAATTTACTCCGTACTGATTATAATTTTGGTACAAATCGTATTTTAAAATAATATTTTTTTTTATGTTTTCTATCCTGTATTTATAGTATGAGCACTAGTGGGTATATGTAACTACTTTTTTACCTAAAGATTTAGGCCGACAAATATTTGATACTAGAACTAAAGTATAATTTTCTAAAGGTCACAGAATCACTCCCCGATTTTAAGCGTTCGAGCTATATTATATATTACCTGGAAATATATTTTTCAAAATAATTGTAACGGTGCCTGCATAAACAAATCTTACAATTTTTTTCAGTTTTTGAATTTGTAAGATAACTTATGTCCTTACGAAAATATTGTAAAATGGAAGTTGAGGTTGTAACTGCAATTTCAAAAGTCCCGCAGTGTAAAATTTTAAAAAATTCAAATTTAGTATCAAGTTCAACTGACGATAATTTCAGGAACAAATATCTAAAAAAATATCTTAAAATTTTTAAAACTGAAAAGAGGATAAGAGCAGTTTGTTGCGTTGCCGTTAGAAGTATTATGAAACATATATTTCCAGGAATGTGAAAAATCGGAGCATTTTGATCAGAAACAACACTTTTCCCGTTAAAATAGCTCGAACGTCTGATGTCGGAGAGTGATTCTTAGACCAGCTTTGGATTCAGCGTACACCTTTAGAAAAGTATACTTTAGTTCTAGTGTCAAATATTTTTGGGCCTGAATATATAGATGTAAAAAGTACTTATAATGTACTCACAAGTGGTCCCACTGTACACTTAAACACTCATAGTAATAAACCGGCAAAAATAGCAGCAAAAGCTACTAAAAATTAGGTAAAAATGACCTAGCAGATTTTTTCATTTAATATTAATAAAATAAGAACAGCAAAAATAAATTAGTTAACTTTACAAAATTTTAGTTATAGTCGATGTAAATTTTAGTTAATTGAAAATAGCATTTTACTCTGTAAATTAGCGAAAACTTTTAGTAAATAATCGTTGACTCAAAATAGTAATAAAATTTTTGCTGTATTTACCTCAAATTTAGTGGAATGCGAATAAATAACAGTTTATTTTGCTAAAATTAACAGAAATTTTTGCTAAAAAATTGTAAATTCCTGATTTCATAAGGGCAGACTTTTATTCGCATTAAAAAAAAAAACAAAAAAAAACCGTTTAAAATTTCACATTTTTTAATGATTTTTTATCTACTAATATTTAGTAAATATTTTCGCTAATTTTAACATATTATTTTGTTACTTTCAATTAACAAAAATTTAGCTCAAATGTTACTAAATATTTGTAAATTAAACTACTTTTTTTTTGCTGTTCTTATAATACTAATATTTAGTAAAAAATCTGCTAGATTTAGCAGTTTTTTTTGCAATGTAATTTTTAGTTAATTTTTAATAGCTTTTTTTTTTTTTGCTATTTTTACAGGTTTATTTCTATGAGTGTATTTTCGTCCAAAATTAATACATCATTCATTGAAAAAGTTGCCTTTCTGACGCGTGGAAACGTTTTTGCTCTAATATATGATGCATTTAGCTTAATACAAATTAATGCCATTAGCCATCAATATTCAACACGAGTCGTTTAGCATTCATGGTTGACAATTAATAGACAAATATTTGTGCATTAGGGAGACCAAATTGCTGAATGATTGATTTGTTTAAGGGTCACTTGATGGTTTTGCTTTTGGGCTAATAAAATTATTAAAAAACTAAATATAAGGGATAATTGTAGGAGAGAAGGTATTCATTCAAAAAATTTAATGAAATGTCTACACTCTAATTAATTTCTACTTCTACTATACTTCTACTATAAATTGGGTTAATTTACTCTATGCGTGTAAATTGGTACACAGAAAACGTGTAAAAAATGTATAGCAATTAAGCCTAATAAAGCTTTCAGTAAAGAAATGCAATTATTTATTATTTTGCTATCTTTATTTAATAATAAAAAACGGTTATTAAGATATAATTAAAAATTTCAAAGTAAAGAAGAAAAATACCACTAAATACTGCGGTGCTATAAAATATTCACACCGTTCTTTAATACCCAGTAACCAATTACAGTTATTCTAAATCTGAAACTGTATCCAACAATATAAAAAAGATAAAACGTCAATTGGCTCAACAAGTCCGTATAAAAGAGAATATCAAGATTAGCTAGATAGAAACAGCTTAAGTTGGGATTAATCGTTCATTGTAGTGACTCGGTCAATATCGTTCAATTCGAGTCAGTGAACTAGTTCGTTCAAATCGTTCAATCGTTCTTTTTTGCTTTGTCTTTGGACTGAACTGTAGAGTTGGTATTAATCGTTCATTTTGGTGACTCGGTCATTATCGTTCAATTCGAGTCAGTAAACTAGTTCGTTCAAATCGTTCAAACGTTCTTTTTTGTTTTGACTAGCGACTGATCTGCGTGTTGTGAACAGTGTCGTTCGTTTGTCAATTAATGCGCACTATTCATATTTTACGAGTTTTTTTCACAAATTTTACTGTACATAGACAAAAAGTGTTATAAAATGGAAAATTTTCTAACAAAAATTTATTTATTTTGTGTAAAAAACATTTTATTTAATGTTTTTCCTAATTTGAAACAATATTTTCTAAAAAAATAATTGCTCTTGCAAGCAATTTGATTGAATAGAGATGCAATTGTACTATGAATAAAAAGAACGAAATGAACGATTGAACGACAAGATCGAATATTGGTTAACGAATCACATCGTTCAATTGAATGAGTCGTTTAATTGAACTAGTTCGTTCATGTACGACACAACTCTCGAAACAGCAAGACCAATACAAATCAATTTTACTGGAAAAAATTACTAAAAGTCTCAAATTTTGTTGATTTAATTCTGAACGTGATAGATGTTCAAAACAATGATTCTATTTCATCAGACTCTTATCTCTGACCAAAACCGCTAAAAATATTAAACGGACACATTCTTTAATTAGTTTTGATAATATTTTTAATTTATTTTTAGATATTTACCACAGCTATTCTTTTATTTTTCCTCGAATACAGCACCAAAAATAAAAATATATTGAATTAAACCTTTTTTTTCTTCTTAATTACAAACAACAATTGCACACATTCAATGTAAGTTTACCTATTGAAGTGCTTAAAATGCAGAAACGTGTTTATCGACATATTTAATACCATATGCGCTGTTGCTAACAAAATTCAGTAAATTATTTTTTTAAACAGTTTGTGCTTAAAATTACGCTTTCTGCTTGATTTTACATACAAATTTACTCCCATTATATCAGCAATTTTACAAGCATTTTTTTTAGAGTGTACAGAATAGTGCTTTTTACTTTTAGAACCGAATCGGAGGTTCAATTCTACCGAATTCTTTACACCCCACCTAATACCCAGTAAAAAACGCTGCTAACATATGCCATGATTTTTATATGACGAATTCCCACATGGAAGCATTACGGATTTCATGATCTTCAGTAAAATCACATTTCATGTCTACATTATTACGATTAAAAGTAATAATATGAATATTATATAATTTATTTTACTTAAAATTCTCCAGATATTAGTTTTTTGTTGTTAAAATTGTAGACATATAATAATTTTATTTATTTTTTTTACCGCTCCACGTGCTAGCTCTTCAGAAACAGTTAAATTACTAATTATTTTTTATTACATGCTCGGAAACACCAAACACAATCGGAAATCACTCGGGAAAATTGGTACAGATCATTTATAATACATATATATAATACGAAACATTCTGCATTACAACCTGCATCCTTATAAGGGATTAGAGTAAGCTGCTTACAACCTGCATTCTTGTTAGGGAAAATAGTAAGCTCAAAATTTGTGTTTGTTTATTTTTGTACGAAAATTATTCGTTTCTTTTGCTGCTTCTCAATATTATGTAATAGTAAGCACTTACATCAGCGCATTTGTTTTTTCCTGCTTCTAAAAACACGAAAATTTTTTACTGGGTATTATTTAAAATTAAAACATTGAAAAAATTTCCAAAAATGCATTATTACAATCGAAAATTACCTACTGGTTTGAATTTATTAATAATCTTTAATGTTACATTTATCATGATGTAACAATCGAATAATACCCTCCCAGTAAAAAACGTTGCTTACATGCAAGCAGGTTTGTAAGGGAGTAAGCCAAAAATAATCCCTTACAAACCTGCTTACATATTCTATGATTTTTATATGGCGAATTCCCGAATTACTTTTGGGCAAAGTAAACTCGGATTTCAGTGCTTACAAAGAAGTGTGATTTCAGTAAAATCATATTTCATGTTTACATTATTACGATTAAAAGTAATTTTATGATAAATAAAAGTAATTATATGAATATAATTTATTTCACATAAAATTCTCCAGATATTAATTTTTTGTTGTTAAAATTTTAGACTATAGTGTAAGCATTTTATTTTTGTTACCGTTCTACGTGATAGCTCTTCAGAAACAGTTAAATGACTAATTGTTTTTTATTACATACTCGAAAACACCAAACACAGTTGGAAATCACTCGGGAAAATTGGTACAGATCGTTTATAATTCATGAAAATTTCTGCATTACAACCTGCATCTTTATAAGGGGTTAGGGTAAGCTGCTTACAACCTGCATCCTTGTTAGGGAAAATAGTAAGCTCATGAAAATATTTTACTGGGCTGTGTATTATTTGACTGTTTAAATTCTTTGATGTTAAATTAACTTTTTCAATACGATCGGTGTTTTAACCATTCAATTTATAATCAATATAATCAAAAAGTATTTTTGAGAAAAAGTATACTTTCTTGGATTTAAATTTGAATGAAAAGCATAAAAAACATAAAAATTTACAATTTTTTATTAAAGCATTAACCACCCTAATATATTTCGATATGTATTAAAAAAAAACAATAAAATTGAGACAAAAATATAAAAAGAAAAATAACAATCGAACGGAAGCATTTTTAATATGAGAATGCTTAAAAAACAAGCGGATGTGCACAATTAAGCGTTAAATGTTTTTAAAAATTAACACAAAAAAAAAAAATGTTGCTAAAATATTGAATGAAATATATATGTTTACGTATAATTGCATACATATATCTAAATAACACATACAAGTAAAAAATATATATATATACAAATGTTATACAAACGACTTTAACTACATTTTTTTGCAAAATATTTTAAAATACCGGAAAATAATCAAAAATATATTTAGAAAATCACACTTGCAAAAGAAAAACTTACACCCTAACTATAAGTAGACATAAGATAGTCAACGTCATCATTATTTAACCCCGTGGTATATTTGAGAAAAATACTACAATGATCTGGGCAGCGACGTTCATGCACTAAAAAAATTCAAAAATGTGTGCTTAAAATATGCACTTAGAAAACCTAAAAAATATATGCACTAAAAATAAAAAAATAAGTACTAAAAGTTTAAAAAAATATGCACTTAAAATTTGTCGATTTTTAAAAATCGCGCTCATAACTCGTGAATGATGGTTTAAAATGCCAATATGATGTTTCTTAGTTTAATTTAGTGTTGTGTTAAGATTTTCAAATTCTTCATTTTATTTATTTTAAATACAATTTTAATTTTAATTCTAAAAATATGCTAAATGTGCAGTTAAGCGCAAACTTTGTATTTCTAACAAAATAAAGTGTGAAAATGAAAAAAAAAATTTACCATTTTGAAATCTTAATATTAATAATACAAAAATTAATAGAAACAAATATAATAGTTATCACAAAGTAAGAATAACACTCTAAGAGTTTTGCCCATACGTTTATTTACGATTCAATTTGAAATGTAGCGAATTTCTGCTTTTTCGCTGTAAAACTCAATGTTATGTTTTGGACACTTAATTATAGTTAAAATTTTTCAGATAAATTTAATTTTAAAAATAGAAAATAGACCATTTGTTATAAAAAATAATGTATTATTAGTGTTTCAGAACGTGTAGGAAATTAACTATCGTATAAGACTCAAATCCATTACACAGTACATTTTTTAATTTTCATGCAAAATAAAGTTTATAAAGAAAGAAAAAAAAAAAACAGCATATTTGTGGATTTGTAATCCAGTTATTGAGCAAAATGGTGAAAAGTGGGAATTTTTGCGATTTTTAAGGCACCGGATGAACTTTTTTCGGGTAGGATTGTTTTGCATTTTTTTTCTCCTATTCAATATCTACAACTTTGCGTCAGACACAAAAGAGACATTCCGTACGGTATACCGAGATATAACCGTGTTAAAATATAGAAAAAGTGCTAAAAATATGCCTTGAGCAAACAAACTCGTATGACCATTGAATTATAACTGTAGCCAACTTGACAAACCAAATGATGCAGAAGTTCTTATTTTTGGGGCTACTTTCACGTGTAATTACCAGAATTGAGTTCCAAAATCATGTGTCGAGAAATGTTGTACTGTGTTATTCTATTTACGTATAGAAAAGTGACGAGTTTTAGCTAGATTAAAAGTTCAATGTTTTATAAACTTTTTTAAATAAATATTACTCTACCGAAAATATTGTTGTGCCTCATTTAGGGCTTTGAATCGAGCATATCTCCAATTTAGTTATCAAACACAGATTTCGTCCCATATTAATAAAAATGTTTGTATATAAATATTTTCTTCACAACGATTATAAAGTAAGCAAAGTAAAAAAACTTCAGGAAGCATTTTAATTTCCATTTATACGACGGTTTTTTGTCTATTTCAAGGACACTTCAAAATTATGACTAATTGAAATGCACAATTTTTATACGCACTTCCTGGCACTTTCGCCAACTCAATGGATTTAAGACATATATGATCTATATTCAATAAAGTGTACCTTTTTCAACTCTGAAAACTCTTCTTAAAATTTTTGGCTAAAACTGAATATAAACCGTTAAATTTTGACATTAAAAAGTTCCCTCACAAACAACCAATTTACGCCGCAGCCAACTGCTGATCATTTAATTCCCATTTTTTTTTAACCACTTTGAACCCCAAACATAACACATTTTTTTATATTATCGAATTACCTTCTTTCTTTTAAAAATATCATATTTTAACAAAACTGTGTAAGTCCAATATTCTCCATTTTTTATATTTTTTGCTGACAAAAAAAGGATAATATCTTAAAATCTAAAAAGTTTAAACTGTAATCAATATTAAACGTCCGAAAATTTCATCCCTAGCGATTTTAGCCTTTTCACAATCCGCACTTGAAAATGGTAAATTTTTTCGTTAACACCCTTTATACAAAAGTATTCAACAGCAAATCAATTTCAAATTCTTTAATTCGGATAAGAACATTATAAAAATCGACTTTGTGTCAACAAACATGCATTTGCATGAAAGTCGCCCAGGTGATGATCAATAAAAACTTTGGTCACCCAACGAAAAAAGTTCCGATATAATCATTTATTATTATATATATTATCACATATAACTATACATCACATCACATCTCATCTGATCCGAAAAATGGCATGCACAAGCTGATCTCATAGTATCTCATGGGATCTTATCTTATATAGTTTGATTCGAGAAATGGGCCTATCAAATTATATGTTATTTGATACAATTTTTGATACAATTCTATAAGTTTTTTAATTAAAATTAAAAAAAAATTTAAAATGTTTTAGAGATCAGAACTTTTTATTTTAATCCAATTATACACTACTTGTTAAATCTAAAAATGTATACTTTTATGAACCTGAAGTTGGAACATATAATAAATTTAAAATGCTGGGTAAAAAAACAACATTTACCGTGGCAGAAAATCAAATTTTTCGATTATTCAATTGTTCGATTTTATTTTTTTTTTCAATTTCATAACTTTTAACTTATTTGATTATGTTGTATAAGTTAACACAACATTAATTGTTATTTTACAATTTTATCACAATATTTATTGTTATGTCGCAATTTCCCACATTAATTTTTGCTAACGATAGTGTCTGCACTTTTGTTCAACGATAGTGTCTGCACTTTTGTTCGCGTGCAGACCGAAGCACGCGCAACCTTTTATTTGATGAATTAACAGTAACGTTGTCAGGCTTGTGTGAATAAAGTAATAATTTTGTATTCTTTTAAGTTAGTCTTTAAGATATGTTCCTAATGAACGGAAGATAAGAAAGCACATAGTGCTGTTAATAAAAGAAGTGAAAACCTATAAAACAAAGTGTTTTAAGTTATATAGATCCGAATGAAAGAAAAGAGTGAAACCCCCAATCAGAGCTGTAACACCAATACGTTATGAATTAACTGGAATTCAAATCTTCCAAAAAAATTTTAGCAAGTTTTGCGATTGTTGCGATTTTTTATTTTTAATTGAATATTTGAAAGTTTCGTTTAATATCTGGAAATCTTACCTTTTGTTGAAAAATGTTTGTTATATCAAACTGAAAATGAAAATTATTCAAGTTGGAGGCCATACTCTATATTTCTTTATTAGGATATTGTCCTAACAAATAATCTATAGAGTTTTTTGTTTTCAAATTTATTATTTGACCCTTTCAGGAATGTGTTGATAGATCTATTTCGGGAATTTTCTAGGTTAACATCATCAGAACACGTTTTGAAAGCGGTAACAATCCCATGCCAAACATCAAACATTCATATAAACTAGTTTACTTACTACATGAGAACTAATATATGAGCTTGAAATTAAAGATTATAACCATTGATCAAAAAATAAATTGAAAACTTGTTTGTTATGTGCAAGGTCCACCTTTGTTTGTTATATTTTCGACGCTTCATTGGAGTATAACAACCCAGCAAATTTTTTTAAAACAGATTACCTCTGAACCTGTTCTAGAACAACTTCTTTTACCACCGGTTACATATAACCGGTTCTAGAACAGGCTCCTGGGAGTCGAAATGTTAGGTTGCACTGTCTCAGAACCAGTTTTATAACTGGCTCTACAACCGTTTCTAAAGCAACCTGTTCTTGTTTGGAGGTAAAGAACCTATTGCAAATGGGACAAACTTCATATAAAAAGACCCAGTTGCAGAACAGAAATTAGAACCTGTTATAATACAGTATAGGTTGTTCTGCAACCAGTTATTTGGATTTTACTATTTTACTGGGAATGTATGTAATTGTTTAAGGATATTTTAAAAATATCTTAATAATGTGCTATTTTAGGCATTTGTCTCGGTACCGAATGATTTTTCTTCAAAATAAAAAATAAAAATAAATTTTTACCAGTACAGTATTGTGTATATCGTGGTGTAACGGAAAAAAAATATACCCTATGAGGAATGAGGAGGCAATTGACCTAAAAGTGACTGGTTAAAGAAGGACTTATCACAGCACTGGTATAATTTAATACTGAAGTGGTATAATTTAATACTGACAGTGTCAATTGTCCTAAAATTACCAATCCTGTGACTGGTAAAGGGAGGACATACCACTTAACCAGAACGCTTATTAACAAGAAAAAGCCAGTTGGCCAGAATTTTACCATTGGAAACTGTTTAGTTTTCGTTTATTTTTATGCCCATCTTTATGTCCATGTTTGGTTAGTCCTGTGGCATGCCACTATGTGGTTTAAAGCAGGACAAATGACCCCCTCCTATGACAAGCCCATGTTAAAGTTGCCAGTTGTTTACATAGGGTAGGGTTTAACAGAGAACCGGTCTCTGACACGTAGGGACCGACCCTGTGGCTCACGCAGGACCGGTCCCATTCCCCATAGGGTAGCCCTACAACTATAATATGTAAATTAAAACCATAATTGGTACATTGCTTATATTTTATCAAAAAGATCTTTTTAAAAAATACGAATCAATTTAAGTTTTTTTTTTGTTAAATATAAGCTGAAATAGAACATAGTTTGATTTACTCGATTAATCGACCAACATTTTTCGAGTTATTCGTTATTTGAAATTGGCCATTTTAATTTACTGGAACAATTGTTTGATTGAAATTCATCAACTAATCGAGTAACGGTTAACCGATTGAATACCCTAATGTACAGCCAAAATTTTAACACAATATTTTTTGATTTTACGAACTTGTTTAAAACAATCAAGGACATTAAAGGATAATATTTTTAATACGAAATTTTTAAATTTTTTTGTCTTGGAATGTTACCCCCAAATAATTTTTTGTGAATAGCAGATATTTTGATCTTTCATCTGGCACCATTTAACACGTAAATGTATTTAAATGATTTGTTTAAAAATTTATTTAAAATGTTCTTTTGAAAGGACATAGGATGTGATAGCGAAAGCCAGAGTACGCGTTTTATCTACAAGTGATATTCTTTTTAACACACATATTGATTTTTCCATGCGTGGCAAAAAACATTGAAATTTATCGCAGTGTGCTCTGTGAATATACAAAATTTTATGTTAAATATTAAAGATACTATCGGAAAAATTCCGTTTATTTTTGAATCCCTCTGATTCCAAACTTGTCGTAAGTGATATTTGAGTTAATTGTGAAAAAATTAACTTTATCTGGAAAAAGATCTTTTGTGCAACACTGTTAAAAAAGCAGAATTTGATCTTTAAATTTCTTTTTAATTTTCTATTAACGCGTTCAAAAGTTATGATAATTCAAGCGACTAAACTTAAACTTAAATTATAACGAATTGTGGTAAAAGCAAAAACACGTAAACTTCATACTAACTAGGAGAATATTTATACCAAGTTTTACTAAAATCAGAAGAGGTGAAGTTTGCAAATGTCGTTCTTTTGTGATCATTATTTTTAAAATGTATCTAGAAGAAAGATATTTTAAAAAGTGGCATATATAAAAAAGGACATATCTGTACATATCATATATATGACATGATTAAATACACGTCTGATTACTGTCATAAATTTTTTGTTTTAAATTTTTCTTTACGTATGAGTTATATATATTGCAAAATATTAATCATACACAACCTGCTGTTAGTTTAATTATAAAAGAACCGACTGGGTATTAGGGTGGGGCGATTTAAACATCTTAATGGGCGCTTCGCGTTTCTGATTCTTGGGATTGTACTGAGCATAAAAGTCTACTAGACCATAAGTCTACGGTGAAAATCGAGCTTCCAGATTTTGACTTCCAAACAGATTTTGACTTGCTTGTAACAATGTGTGGGATGGACATATCTCAGGAAGTAGGAGGAGCTTATGCAAGATTATGGTATCAATCTCTTCTTTGGAAGATTCTCTAGCAGATTAATGCATCAATCATATTTGTGGGTGAGGTTTAAGGGGTTAATTTTTAATTTCAAAATAGGGCTTTTTTGCCATATTTTGTGAAAGTAACAATGTGTGGGATGGACATATCTCAGGAAGTAGGATGAGCTTATCCAAGATTATCGTATCAATCTCTTCTTTGGAAGTTTCTCTAGCAGATTAATGCATCAATCATATTTGTGGATGGAGTTTAAGGGTTTAATTTTTAATTGCAAAATAGGCCTTTTTAGCCGTATTGTGTGAAAGTAACCCCGTCCCTTTGCACTTTCACAAGGCCAAAACTGCCTGAAGGAGCGTTCCAATGCTTTTGCGATGTACTAGAGAGCTTTTAACTATTGTCTTGGCTACAATTTTTGTCTTAGTATTGGATCGAAAATCTCAATGGTTTGGCTGTTATAGGCCAAAATATCCAAAAAAACGTGACAAAAGTCTGAGAAAAAACTGCAAGTCAAAATCTGGAAGCTCGATTTTCACCGTAGACGTATGGTCTAGTGGACTTTTTTGCTCAGTACAATCCCAAGAATCAGAAACGCGAAGCGCCCATTAAGAATTTTTCCTTCCATACTAATCGCCCCACCCTACTGGGTATATAGAAAATTAGCATAATTTATACATACTAACCGAACAATTCGGTTCAAAAACAGTATTTAGGACAATTTTTAACCAGCGGATAGAAACGCTGAATATTTTCTTTTTCTTATTTCCACCAAATTAACTCATATCAACTAATTTGAGCCTACAGGGTTAAGCATTCCTATATATTTTTTTTTTGCTTTCTGTAAAGGCACCTGCCTTTTTTATACTCGTATTGTATACAATTATGAACGTCATTGTCAAGACTTTGTTCATGTTTTTATGCCTTCTTCTACTTATTTTCAATTTAAAATTTCTTTTCAATTTTTTGTTGTTTTATTTTTGCGAATTGTTTGAACATTTTGTGTACATTTGAAATTGTTACATATGACGAAACACGTTTATGTTGTATACAAAATAAACATTTCGGCTCAACAAACAAATTGAAAATTTTTTAATTTTTTTGTATAAAAAAAAATAAATAATACTACGCAAGTGATTTCATCGATGGAATGTTATGGATTAAACAAAAAAAAAAAAAAAAAAACAAGAAGACATGTGCACTAGGGTGTCCCGAATTAAAAAATAATTTGGAATACCACTCAATCGATTAAAGAGCTAAATTTGGGGAAAACAAAAAAAAATTTTTGAAGTCGGTCTTCAGTTCGGTTGTGGTGCATTTTGAACAACAAAAAGTTTTATGATTCTGGGGTAGAATTTTGTTGCAAATCCAAAAACATTATCTAAATTTTGTTAAAATTCTATTAAATTAGTCAAAAATCAGTTTAAAAAACTAAATTTTTTAGAAGAACGGCTTAAGAATAAAATTATATTATTTTTATAATAAAGATATTGATACAAAGTAAATGCAGCAAAAAATAATGTTAAAAAAATAAATAGACACCAAATATTTTTTTTTAATGTGTCAAAATGTGGGCATTTCGTAAATTAAGTCCGTATATCGGTAGCTGAAATGCAAAATGTAAATTTCTGCATACATTTCGACTATCTTTATAAAAACAAGTCATAATACATAAAAAATAACATTATTAAATGTTTCGAAATTTCCGGGTTTCACCATTACAGCTAACAATATACTGTTATTTTGATTTTTTTATTACTTTGAATATACACTCTAATTAATTTTTGTGGAAATTTACCCAACTTTTAGTACAACTTATGGGTAAATATATTCTATGTGTGTAAATAAAAGAAATACGCACATTATGTTTAAGTTAGTCAACAAAAAGTATGTAGATTTACTATGCAAGTGCGCAAAAATGTAATTAAATTTATTAATAAATGAATTATTTTACTAAATTTTTGCTTAAAAACATGCTTTACGTGTAAATATACAGATAAAATGCTTAAAAATACATTTTTAGTGCGTAAAGACAACCTAAAAATGCGTACAAATAAATTTTTATATTCGTAAGACCCTTACCTTGCGTTGAGAAAGAAAAACGGTCCAAAAAATGTTTTAAATAAAACAAAACATTTATTTTTAGAAAGAGTTTTATTAATGTGTTGTATAATAATAAATTGAATAATAAATATTTCTATTTAAGTAGTACATATACAGAGCTTTGAAGATTGAATTCTATTTCGATTGAATTTCTTAAGAATCAAATCGGATTTTTTCAAATCGAACGAATTTTCAATCAATTGCAGAGAATTCATTCTTTGGAATTCACTAGTGAGGAATTCAATCAATTTAGCTCTTCGATTTTATCAATCATTGGGAATTTAATCGTTATGAATTCAATCGTTGAGAATTCAATCATTGCGAATTAAAAATTGGGAATTTAATCGATTTTTTACTCAAATGATTTACAATTTGAGAATTGCTGAAATCGCCGAAACTGAAAAACATCTCCAGGATTGAAAAGTGTGATGTTTTCACTTTTAGAAATTATTCATTTTTTTTTGTGATTTTTTTAAATTTTTGGCGTTTATTCAATTTTGGAAAATTTTAGTGATTTTTTTTTAGTTTGGGGAATTTTTTAAATTTTGGTGATTTTTTTCAATTTCAGTGATTTTTTATATATTTGGCAATTTTAAAATTTTGGATATTGTTTTCAATTTTGGGGATTTTTTTTTTTCATTTTAGCAATATTTTTTTAATTTTGAAAATTTTTTTCAATTGTAGTGATTTTTTTAAATCGATTGAGCAAAAACCGACTGAATTCCCAACGATTGAATCCAGTCATTGAATAAATCGAATGAAGAATTTAATTCTCTAAAGCTCTGTACATATATTATATATTATTATTTTATTATTATATTATTTTGAAAATATTTTTCCACAATTAGGCTGCAAACACTTGAAAATTTCGTTTCTATTTATGGAAATATTCTTGGTATATTGGGAAATTTTTTAATTCACTATCACAAATACATTTATACATTTTAATTTGTTTATTAATTCACAACATTTTCAATAAATTCAAGTTTTAAGTTTTTTTTTAGCTTTTTTTAAAAATGTGAAAATATTTATTGCTATCATAAGTTAGTATATTTACAAACTTTGTGCTTATAAATTGTATTTAGCAAAATAATACTACTTTTAGGCATAATGTGTTTAATTGTAAACACATAATTGGTAAAAATAATGTAAGTGTGTATTATTGTATATATAAGTGTGCGCAAAATAGTGTTACGCATTTTATATTTAAATTTACAGAATTGGAGTAATAATACATAATAAGTAGTAGTAAATTTACCATAATTTTTTAGAGTGTATATTTTCGCTATTATTAGTTATAATAATGAACAAATTTACTAATTTTTTTAGCAAATTACAAAATACCACAGTATTAATTTTTTCATTGGACACTCTTAACCGGTACACAGGTGTTAATTCGCACCAATCGAACTTTCGCATGTCAATTTCTGGGGTTTATGCGTGTGTAACGTAAAGGTGGTAATATTAAAGGTGCCTGTAGAAAAAATTGCAGCGTTTTGAAATTTTCATGTAAAGAAATTTTACTTGGTCTAAATTAAAAAATCCTCTGGTAGACCAAAATTACTCTACAGAAAATTTAAAATATTTTTCCACTAATAAGCCAAAAATGACGAAACTTTTGAGTCCTATTTTGACAAAAAATCTGAAAATTTGTTTTGATCGAACTGAATATACACTTCAAAATTGTTTTACTTATTTTGTCCATGTTTAGCTCTTTAATATCCATCGATCGAGTGGTATTCCTTCAACTAATTCGAAAAAGTTCAAAATTCAGGACACCCTAATGTTCACTACTATGTAGTTAAATCAAACAAACACTTTTCATTTTCATTTCAATTATTAATTGTAGCTTTTTTCGTTTCAATTTTTAATTTTCAATATTATTTTTGTTTATTTATATGAAATTGTTTGTTTTATTTTAATTAACTTGGACGAATACATGCTTTGTATTCTGCTGATGCTTGTTGAAATAATTATAATTGTACATTGAGTTTTGTTGTTGTTGTTGTTAATGTTAAAATCTTACTTGACCTTGTAAAGTTCAAAGAAATTAAAATCATATTTTGTTTGTAAGGGGTATTGATGCGTATGAGTGTTATTAAATAATACATTAAACACAGATCACTCATACGACCAGGTGTCTTATGGTATTGTTTATAGTGTTTTCAATTATTCGACTTAGGCGGTTAACCGGTTAAGGCATTATTCGCAAAACCACGTAAATGGTTATTCGGGTGGGGTTATCGACAAAATTGGCGATTAATCGATTAATTGTTTAAAATGTATTTCTTTGGGTTTTTATCAATGAAAACGTAAGAACAGCTTTTTTGGATAAATATCAAGTAAAAGTGTGTTGAGGGTGATTAAAAGCATCGTAGCATCTTGGGGTTTTATTTTGTATGAATCTAAGGGCTCTGGAAAAATAAAATGTTATCAGTAGGGCAACACCTTTTTTTTGCATTTGCCATTAAATGCCACTTTTCCAACTATTTTGTAAAAAAAATTTTTTTCAGATCCGAAGCCTTAGTTTGGAAGATACAGCCATTTTTGAGAAGCAACGTTTTTGCCCTAATGAGGCATTCACAATATACTAAAATACTTTAACGCGTTTATCTCGAAAGCACGCTTTTCAAACTGCTGCGAAGGGTTTCTCAAGTTCCACTGAACCAATTATGCTTAGGGGATAAGGCTTAATAGAAGCAGAATTAACGTGGCTATCGTCTCATGCTAAATCATATTTACATCTTGTTTAATATTTGTTTTTTTCATAAAAGAAATGGTCTGTTGTGTATTCTTCAGCAGTCATTTATTAATTCATAGTCTTAAACTAAATTATGTTAAGTAGAACCATCTAAATACTTATGTACAAGAATTTATATTATACCGTTAGAATTCAATACAGGTTTTTATAATCTATGTACAGAAGTAATAATAAAATAATTACATTATAATACTTATAATGTTATATAACATTACAAGGTGGTTCAAATAATAAAACCATAAACAATATGGATATTTACATTACATGGTCAAATTCCTATTTTTCATTTTCAAACGGCCGCCATTTTGATAAATAATTTTTTATTATGATTGAGCATGGATCGATAAAATCAGTCATACTAACTAATTCTCCGTTTTACGTTTGGCTTTCAGATAACCGTGAGACCTGGAAAGCTGCGTACCAACAATACACCCTGTTTTTTGTAAGACCCTCTAGATACAAAAAAGGAGACTTAGAAATCTTTTGCCGTTTTATTTCCACAAGTTTTTAAAAACAGTTAAAATGAACTACAAATGTATTAAAAACTGAAATTTTTCCTCAAAATGCCATATTCTGATTTATTTTTTAACTATGGTAATTTATGTTAATCATGTATATGTTAAAATCGTTTAAAATTCATATGAGCTACTTCAAACAGTCGAAAAATGAAAAAAATTACTCGAAACTGTTTTTACTTATTTTATTTTTTTTGTTCATAGCGTTTTATTTCCAGATCAAAACCAATCAAAAATGGAGTCACTTTATTAGGTTTAGAGGTTGACACAGTTTAGGTCCACAAGACCAGTTTTAGTTCAAAAGTCATTCCTCATTGAGTTTATTATTATTCTTTAGTTGGTCACCTTGATGTACTTTAACATTCTCAATGGTTTAATATCGACTAATTCCTTTAGATCGTGAAAGAAATACCAAGGAGTGTCTAAATTTATGAGATGCATTCAACATCGGACAGATTATGCGACACGACATTGGACAAAACACGCATGCGTCTGCATCCAAATCCAATTAAAAGATAAAAAATTGATTTTTGGCCAACAATTTCTAATAAAATCCTTTTAGTGCACTTCTTGGTGAAAAGTTGTATTGCGGTTTACAAGTGAAACCAAGATTTTTCCGATTTTTGAACTTTCGTAGTTATTTCCATAGGAGTTTTAAGCCGTTTAATAGAATTAATTTTGGGAAAAGTAATTTTATATAGTTTGAGGTTTACTAAGTTAATGTCAACGCCACTAATAACGGGATACGAACATCGCAAAATATATGTTTTTACGTCTCACATTCACGATTACGTTTGAAATTGGATAGTGTATTAAGTGAACTAAGTTTCTTTGTAAACAGCACTTCCGAGTAAAAATGGCATTAAAAAAAAAAAAAAATAAAAAAAATTTCAAACGCAAACATTTTATGAAGTTTTTTAAAATATTGAGAAATTTCTTTATTTTTTTCCGCATTTTTTTTAATAAAAAACAAGGCTTGACAACATATCTAGGTATCTACAGTGATCATCAACAAATTTCAAGGACTTTACATTTTATTAAGCAATCAAAATTTTCATAACCCTAAAAAGTATCGTTATATAAAACTTTTCATTTTGCGAATTTAAAAATATTTAATGTGATTTCTTGCATAGAAGTAACTCTAAACCCAACTAAATATCATTTAACAGCGAAAAAATTAATTTTTTCCAAAATAATCGCTGTTTTCTTTTTATGTTCTAGTATTGGTGGTAAAATATGTATTCTGAGATGTGATAGTACAATGAGATTTTTAAATTGATGTAGATTTAATTAAACCCAAGCAAAAAATGTCATTTTAGTATTTTTAATTTGCTTTAAACTTAAAACCGCCATAATTTTTTAGCCGTTAAAGAAAAATTATTACGATGTGAGCATGCTTACATTTAATGATACACATTTACAAAAGGTTATTCATGGCATACAAAAAAAAAATTGAAAACATTTGCCTCAAAGTGTCGAACATTTTTAAAGTTCAAACAAAAATATGTAGTGTAGATGGCCCTAACATGGGCACGGCCCCAAGATGGACATTTTTGCTAAAGATAACAGCACCTCATGCTTTCTTTCATTGTTGTGGTTTGCATAAACGCACGAAAGAGGCCACAAAAAGTTAAAAATTAAGTAGGAAGTCCCATTCATACTGAATATTAAAAAAGAAGATTTACGAATTAAAAGTTTTTTTCGAGTCGTTACCCAGTAGCCTCCCAGGTCAAATTTAAAATGTCTTTTGTATTGAGATCCAATATGAACAGAAATAGTAACTCACTGTGGGCCAATGATATTTTATAGTTGATTTTTGACATTTAGAGAAAATTTCATTCTATGGCCACTTTTTTAAAATCAAAATATTGGACAATTGAAAAATATGGTTAAACAATTTGTTGAGTGCAAAATACAAGTTAATCTCTGAAGCCAAAAGATACCCAACCTATTGTGCTTTCATATTGTACATAACACTTTCAGATATCTTACTCTATTTGGAGCCCCTACCAATAAATAATTTTGTTTCAATGTGTTTAGTTTTATATAAATGTTCTAGGTTTTTTAAATCTTAAATTTTATAGAACTTTTTTTAAAAGTTTATATATTATTCGTTGTAACAGCACAGAAAAATTTTTAAGTACAGATTACCTGAGAACCTGTTCTAGAACAGATTCTTTTACCACCGGTTATATGGAACCGGTTCTAGAATGGGATCCTGGGAGTCAAAATGTAATTTTTCACTGTCCCAGAAACAGTTCTACAACTGGTTATACAACCGTTTCTAAAGCAACCAGTTCTTGTTTTGAGGTAAAGAACCTATTGCAAATAGGGCAAACACCGTATAAAAAGAAGCGACTGTCGAACAGAAATTAGAACGTGTTTATATTATAATACAATATAAGTTGTTCTGCAACCTGATTTTAGGTAAAAGATTAAAACAAAAATAACAATTCGGACTAAAGTGTTGTTATTTTATTACTTGATTTGTGAGCATTCTATATCAACTTTCGATTTTCACTACATATTGTTTGGATTATTGTACCACTATGTTTAAAAATTATGTGGTGCGAATTTGAGGGAACTCCGAGCTTAACCCGAACTACGACCAAAGTTCCAATTTTTAAACATTTGGTTTAAATTCCCATAACCAATAATATTTTGTTAGTTACATCATGTTTAACTAATTTAAAATTTAAAAAATCGCAATTTATAAATTTCGAGATATCAATTGTGCTCAAAATGTGGTTTTTCAATTACATACGCATCATCATTTGGTTCTAACTGTCAAATTTTAGTACATTCGAGATTGATAATATTCAACTAATATTTTTTCAAATTCTCCATAAAAAATCAGTTGACAGAGTCAAATTTGTTAAAGTTGTACGATATTTATGCATCTAACAATAGATACTTCAAGTTTGGCATTATTAAGATATGAGTCATTCTAAAAATATTCAATATGGTCTTGGGATATGTGACTACGGATATCGTTGCAAATAACCACATATATATTCAACGTTCCTATGATATGTGTGCTACACAGAAAAAATTATGGGCCAAACATATCCAATTAATCGATTGTTTGAATATCAATGGTAATTTAAACAATTTTTTTAATTGATTCAATTAAAAAATTTATTGAATTTTCTAATATATCCATACAGTTTTGACAACATGTAAACAAAATTTTTAAAAATTGGCAAACTATTTTTTTTTTTATTTTATTTAGATTAAATAACCAAACAAAGGTTTAATTATATCAATATATTATTTAATTTGTAAATAAAAAGAAAAAAAATCACAAATGATTAACTTTTAATAAGTTGAATAGTTTACCGATTTCAAATACACGCAAAATCGTAGTTATTTCACTAGAGTTTGCAACACTCTTTTTGTTGAGATATTCGTTTACGCACGAAAACTTAATTTAGTTTCGTGTTTTATCTCTGGTAATAAAAGTGCACATGTGGATTTAAATAAACCTTATCGAAAAAGGACAATTAAACTATTATTTTTGTAAATAATGTAATTTTCAATAAGTATAAGTCTCATTAAACTATCATTTTAAAGTTGTGTGTGATTTTTTTTAAGAAAGCAATTCAATTACCAGAAAAATTTCAAGACAAGACAAGCAAAACAAAAATTTTGTCTTTACTTTTATTTGTTTTCTTATAAAACACATTTTATATTAAAAAGCTTTAATTTTATTATAAATAAAATGTCAATTTAATTTGCAAACCTACATTTCTTTTTTTATTTAATGGGGGGCATATAACAAAAATAAAAAAATACGAGTTTTCAATTAAAACTACCATTGTTTTCTTCTCAAGTTTCAATTAAAGTTTTAATCAATTTAACTAAACTTTTTAATTGAGGTTGTAAAGAAAAACAATAACTCTTTTAATTGATATTATTATTATTTTAATAGAAAGAGTTTTAATAAACTGTCTGCACATTTTTTTAGTTAATACTATCATTTCAGTGTTAGGTGCAAAATCAATTAAAATATTAATTGATTTAATAAAATTTTTAATTGAAACCCGTTTTTAGTTTTTTCTGTGTATATTAAGTTTTTAAAAATTTGGTGCAGTTCGCGTTGTATAGCGGTTCAAATTTCGGTATTTTTTTTTTATCAAAATTGAAAGAAATACCTCATGTTTAAACTGCTATAACTTTTTAAGTTTTTATTTAAATTTTTAGAAATTTTATCTCATATGAAAGAATGGATCTTATACTTTTAAATAGTTGTTACACACATATAAAAATTTAGCCATTTGCCAACTAACAGTCGGTTGCTTCGAATGAAATCGGTTGGTACAACATAATATTGGTTTTCACAACAAAGTTTATTTAATACAACTGAATTTTAGTTGTAACACCCAAAATATATAGAAATCACATTTAAATATTGTTTCACTAACTTATTTTTTGTTTCTTGCTGCAAAAATACACTTTTCAATTCGGTTGGCACTTTATTTTTCTGTGTGTATAAATTCATACATTATCTTTGGAGAGAGATAAAAACGGAAATTTTCGCTAATATTTCAAAATATGCATCTTTGATTTTTCATAAGCAATTTGTAGTGTACAACATATCACAAATTCAGAGAGCGGTCGTCATGGGGCTAAAATCATAGCTGTTAAATAATGATTAGTAATCGTAATGATTAGTAATTTGATTACTTTTTTTTTAGAGGTGTAGTAATGATTAAATTACCAGTATTTTCCATTTCGCACGATTACTAATTGATTACGATTAAAAATAATCTAAAAGTAATGAGAATTACTTGTAATTACTAAAGGATGTTTTTTATACAGGCATAGAACTTTAAGTTGGCAACACTTTTTTAACTGGCGACCATTTTGTTAGCTGTAAAGTGATTTATGTTTAGTTTGGTTTGGCATTTCAACGTGAATATACTGACGAGTTTAAAATTGTGCAGATTTATTTTGAAAGTCATGGTTCTGTTCGAAATACGTATCTCGCACTACATCAGTTTTACGGTCAACATAATCTTCCATCAGAGCAATTAATTGATTAACTATGGCCCGTTTTCGCATCACGTTTACTCTAAATGATAATATGCATCCACAGACACGTCGTACATTGCGTACAGAAGAAGTCAGTGCTGCTGTAGAGCATAGTGTAGTATCGGTCTATCCGTCAATGGTGACCGCTATTGAGCCATTATTACTGACTTCTTTGTTCATCAATTGAATAACCATGATGTGCAGGAGCTGTGGTTTCAACAAGGCGGCGCAACATGTCACACAGTTCCTGCCTCACTTGCTTTATTGAAGGAAACGTTGGGTAACCGCATAGTTTCACGTTTCGGACCCGTGAATTGACCTCCAAGATCGTGCGATTTAACGCCGCTGGTCTATTTTCTGTAGGGATATGTGAAGTCGCTAGTATACGACGATAAGCCCGAAACGATTGACCACTTGGAGGACAACATTTGCCTCGTTATTGCCAATACACGGCCACAAATGTTTTAAAAATTAATCGAAAATTGGACCTCCAGATTAGACTACGTCCGAACCAGACGTGGCGGTCATATGCCAGAAGTCATATTTTAATAATAATGCCAGAAGATTATCTTTCGAATAAAGTAAGTTAAATTTCAATTTAAAAAATTCATCTTTGTTTTATTCCATTTGAAAGTTCTATAGCTCTATAAAAACACCATTTATAAAATAATGAAAAATAATCATCAATAGTCACAAAAATCAAGATTACTTTTGATTCTTTTTGATCATTTTTAAAGTCTATTGCATTAAATCTTATTGAAGCCATTAACAAGTGCAGTGACAAACACGTTGGTTCACATGGAATTCAACCAGTATTTAGTTTTTGAAGATTTTGCGCTAATAATTCATATTTATTTGTATTTAATAATTTTTGAATTATTTTTCAGAAATTTCAAAACAGATTTTAGAACATTTCAATCATTAAACAATCACGCAAAAATTGTACTCATGTACTGTCACTCACGGCGAATGTTTTTATGCTCATGTTCATGCACTCTCTAGCCCAAATCTAAAGTGGGAATACATTGGATTTTATAATTACCATTATTTTTTTTAATTGCCATTATTTGTGCCAATTGTAATTGTTCACCCATTATATTTTTTGAAAATGGAAATGAAAAGTTTTTCAATTGGCAATCATAATGAAGGCTGTGAGATCGGTTGGAAATTGTAATGTTATTTTATAATGATTTTGAAACAAGGGAATTAATTATAAGCTTTTTATAATTTTTTTTTGATGTGGGTTAATTACTAGTGTCCAACCGAACAGTTCGGCCAGAAAACTATATTTTGTCGGTTTTTTGATATCTAGAGGCAATGATGACAAATTTTGGTATTGGAAACATGTTTGTTGAGCCGATTTAATTCGATTTTGTATATAAAATTTAAGAGAAAAGCCGAAGTTTAGCTATAAAGTTAATACAAGTTTGTTATAATTTTTATTAAAAATAAAAATTATGTTTTTTCGACCTTTAATTGTGCAATGAAAATGAAAATTATTCAAGTTCGAGGCCATATACTCTATATTTCTTCATTAGGATATTGTCCTAACAAATAATCTATAGAGTTTTTGTTTTCAAATTTATTATTTGACCCTTTCAGGAATGTGTTGATAGATCTATTTCGGGAATTTTCTAGGTTCCCATCATCAGAACACGTTTTGAAAGCGGTAACAATCCCATGCCCAAACCTCTATCAACACATTCCTGAAAGGGTCAAATAATAAATTTGAAAACAAAAACTCTATAGATTATTTGTTAGGACAATATCCTAATGAAGAAATATAGAGTATATGGCCTCGAACTTGAATAATTTTCATTTTCATTGCACAATTAAAGGTCGAAAAAACATAATTTTTATTTTTAATAAAAATTATAACAAACTTGTGAAAAAAGGCAGAGTACCGCCTAGTTTACTTTCCCTGTTTTGTTAACTAACTTAACAAAATATAAAAAATGAGAGAGAAACAAAAAAAACGTGTATTGAATATCCACCAGAGGTGGATCTTGCACATCAAACAAGTTTTCAATTTATTTTTTGATCAATGGTTATAATCTTTAATTTCAAACTCATATGTATATTAGTTCTCATGTAGTGAGTAAACTAGTTCATATGAATGCTTGAGGTTTGGCATGGGATTGTTACCGCTTTCAAAACGTGTTCTGATGATGGGAACCTAGAAAATTCCCGAAATAGATCTATCAACACATTCCTGAAAGGGTCAAATAATAAATTTGAAAACAAAAACTCTATAGATTATTTGTTAGGACAATATCCTAATGAAGAAATATAGAGTATATGGCCTCGAACTTGAATAATTTTCATTTTCATTGCACAATTAAAGGTCGAAAAAACATAATTTTTATTTTTAATAAAAATTATAACAAACTTGTGAAAAAAGGCAGAGTACCGCCTAGTTTACTTTCCCTGTTTTGTTAACTAACTTAACAAAATATAAAAAATGAGAGAGAAACAAAAAAAACGTGTATTGAATATCCACCAGAGGTGGATCTTGCACATCAAACAAGTTTTCAATTTATTTTTTGATCAATGGTTATAATCTTTAATTTCAAACTCATATGTATATTAGTTCTCATGTAGTGAGTAAACTAGTTCATATGAATGCTTGAGGTTTGGCATGGGATTGTTACCGCTTTCAAAACGTGTTCTGATGATGGGAACCTAGAAAATTCCCGAAATAGATCTATCAACACATTCCTGAAAGGGTCAAATAATAAATTTGAAAACAAAAACTCTATAGATTATTTGTTAGGACAATATCCTAATGAAGAAATATAGAGTATATGGCCTCGAACTTGAATAATTTTCATTTTCATTGCACAATTAAAGGTCGAAAAAACATAATTTTTATTTTTAATAAAAATTATAACAAACTTGTGAAAAAAGGCAGAGTACCGCCTAGTTTACTTTCCCTGTTTTGTTAACTAACTTAACAAAATATAAAAAATGAGAGAGAAACAAAAAAAAACGTGTATTGAATATCCACCAGAGGTGGATCTTGCACATCAAACAAGTTTTCAATTTATTTTTTGATCAATGGTTATAATCTTTAATTTCAAACTCATATGTATATTAGTTCTCATGTAGTGAGTAAACTAGTTCATATGAATGCTTGAGGTTTGGCATGGGATTGTTACCGCTTTCAAAACGTGTTCTGATGATGGGAACCTAGAAAATTCCCGAAATAGATCTATCAACACATTCCTGAAAGGGTCAAATAATAAATTTGAAAACAAAAACTCTATAGATTATTTGTTAGGACAATATCCTAATGAAGAAATATAGAGTATATGGCCTCGAACTTGAATAATTTTCATTTTCATTGCACAATTAAAGGTCGAAAAAACATAATTTTTATTTTTAATAAAAATTATAACAAACTTGTGAAAAAAGGCAGAGTACCGCCTAGTTTACTTTCCCTGTTTTGTTAACTAACTTAACAAAATATAAAAAATGAGAGAGAAACAAAAAAAAACGTGTATTGAATATCCACCAGAGGTGGATCTTGCACATCAAACAAGTTTTCAATTTATTTTTTGATCAATGGTTATAATCTTTAATTTCAAACTCATATGTATATTAGTTCTCATGTAGTGAGTAAACTAGTTCATATGAATGCTTGAGGTTTGGCATGGGATTGTTACCGCTTTCAAAACGTGTTCTGATGATGGGAACCTAGAAAATTCCCGAAATAGATCTATCAACACATTCCTGAAAGGGTCAAATAATAAATTTGAAAACAAAAACTCTATAGATTATTTGTTAGGACAATATCCTAATGAAGAAATATAGAGTATATGGCCTCGAACTTGAATAATTTTCATTTTCATTATAAAGTTAATAGTTCGGCCGCCGAACTATTTTCAATTTGGCCGAACTTCCTGAGGCCGAACAGTGAATTCATTGCTTAACTACAGACTTTTCTTCAAATTTGACACTCAAAATAGCATCTAATCAGCCCAATAAACATTTTTCCATCCGCCAAAATTGTCCATAATGCTTTAAAATACCGAATACAGACCAAATGCGATTTCTGGCCGAACTGTTCGGTCGGACACTATTAATTACATTCTACAAAGGCTGTTACATCTAGGGATTCGATTTTCTTTAATTTTGTAAAAAAAAAATTCTATTCGCTATAGTGCGAAAACTAAGCAAGATTGCTTTAAATTTACCAAAATTTTGCTCAAAGCGTGGTAATTCTCCCCTAATATCCCATAATTTGATTTATCGCGACAGCACAAAATTAAAAAAAAAATACATTAAAAAGCAATGCAATTAAAAACAAATTTAATGCAAGATGCATTTCTTTTAGATGCTGGAAAAATTTGTAATCCGCAGTATAATATTAGATGTGGTTGACATTCCAATGCTTTTTAAATGACGATGATCAGATGTATATAAACGAAACTATGAATGTTGAAAATTACCCACTATTTGCATATTTTTTATTAAAAAAAAAATAATCATGAATTAAACCATGTTATTTTAAAATTCTAGAAAATTAAAACGCCTATCTTTAAGTGGCTCCATAGTGATTCTACGTGCAAAATATAATTTAAGTCGGAAGACCAAAGGTCAAATTTCGGCCGAACTATCATGGAATGGCCGATAAATATTTTTTATACAAAAAGTAACTTATTTTGATTTATTTGTTTAGAATTTATTCCTGTTAAAAATACATTTTTCAAAATAAAAAAATGTAAAATTTTTTTAAATTATCAAAAAGAATCAAAAGTCATCTTTGAAAGTAGTAGATTTATTTTTTCATTATTTTGGATTCTTTTTGATTATTTTTTTTTTATATTAATTAATAGTCATATAATTACAAATTATATCTTATTAACCTAACCGAGCACTAGCTACTATGGCCTTCGGCGCGTTGTAGCGAAAACAGACCAGTGCCTCTGGTGGGAATCGAATCCACTACCCCCGCACTGATAAGCCAGCACGCTACCAACTAGTCTACCGGGCGCTCTTGTTGATTACTTTATAGTAATTTCAAGTAATCCTAACTACTTTTAGATTATTTGTAATAGTAATTATTCAGTAATCAGAAATTGTTGAATATTGAATTACGTAATCATTATAATTCTTTTTAAAAATGTAATATAATTGATTACTAATCGTAATCGAAATTTGACTGCTATGGTTAATACATATTTAGATTTTAATAAAAAATTCTCATACCATTTTCGAAAAAAATAAAAATTTTTAGTTTTCTTCGATACACAAAAATTTAGAGTAGTTTAAACATTAGTTATTATTCTTAGATTTACTTAAAATGTCGAACTTTGAGATGTAATAGAAAGCGAACTACACCGAATTTCGAAAAACTTAATACAGCACATATATGATAGGAACATTGATTACCGATGTGCTCACTTTCAATAAAATCGAAAAACATCCATTCCAAAAACAACTAAAGTCGCATCGATATTTTTTTGGCATACTCATACTTTTGCCGTTACCGGGCAGTTGGCTTGGAAAGCTTCATATATAAATTTAGTAGGTTTGTATCACTCATACGCAACAGTTCCATGCACTGTATTTGGGGTTACTTACTTATACTGATAGATTTGTATTAGTTTACAATTTTTGATTTTTATAGATATTGGTTTATCTATTTAACGCTTTATGGTTTTCTTAAATAAATTATTAAATTTTGTTTTTGTTTATTCACCAGACCTTGATCACATTTATGGCAGTAATATTTTTTCCACAAAAATTTCCAATTTTATTTAAATAATAAAAAAATTTAATTAGTTTGGCCATAAATATTGTTTATAATTTGTATTTTCAATAATTTATAATTGAAAATTATTTTGCTGTTCGAAAAATTAAAATTTTTATCGCAACAATTACAAAAGTCTTTTATCTATCTTTATATTTTAATGATTAAGTCAATACTGTTGTAAAAGAAATTATAAACTTTGAGTTTAATTTGTATTTATTTTAATTGGATCATTAATTGCTCTTTGGATTTATTTTTAACCCCTTCAATATTATGACGTGTTATTTAAGTTTAGTCGTTAACATTTAATTCTTTCATACTCATCGTTTTCTCTTGTATTTATATTTAAAAATATAGAAATTCTAAAAATAAATTTCATTGTGTGGTTTTTCGTCTTAAAATAAAACAGTAAAAAAAAACCGAAACAAATGGAAATACAAATTATTTGTCGACTAATTAATATGCGTGGTCAATTAAGTTTCTTGGTAATGAATTCAGCATCATGAAATCATAAAAATCGAATTATGTTGGGTTTAACAAAAAAGAATAATTTTTTAAAATCTGTTAGATTTGTTCACATCTAACTAACAAAGAGATTTTGAACTATGTGGTTCGAGGTCTATCAGTTGTTGATAGGAGCTGGAAATGTTGGCTATAGTCATAAAGGTGACCAAGCCCATAAAAAAACAAGTTGGGTCAAAAGTCTGTTAAACGGGTTTTAATTCAATTGACCTAATTTTATCTGTTGTTATCGTTTTAATCAGTAATTTAACTAAAGTTATTAGTTATCTTATTTTACGCCAAGAACAAATTTTATTAGTATTTGAACTAATTTTTCGACCTGAAATTTAATAATTCTTGACTCTCATATTTACAAATTTTGACCGTTAATTTAACCCAAAATGGTTTTCAAAGTATTATTTTTTTGTGTCTCCGCTATCAGTCTCACTTGTAGATGGCGTTATTTTCTGATATTTTTTATTTTATAAACACAAAATAAGGAATATCTCGGAAACTACGCAATACAGAGTAAAATGAACCTGCCTCTGTACAAAAAAAAAAAAAATAAAACTCATTTCAATCACAAAAACAGCCGATTTAATTATTTTTATTGCTGAAAATAAGAAAACAACGAAAAGTTCTCATTCAATTAAAAATGTATAGCTCTTTTATTAAATTATTTTTAGTGTTTCCAATTATTCGAGCTAGGCGGTTAACCGATTAAGGTATTATTCGAAAAATCTTTTTTTTTTTTTTTTTTTTTTTTTTTTTTTTTTTTAGAGAGAGAAGCAACACTCAGGAAATTCTTCCTATTCATTAATGTGTTGCTTTCTTTGGAAAGGGGATAGTGGAGAGATGAAAGGTGGTGAAAGATGAAGGGCTTCAAACATGGCAACACTGTTATTGCGCGAGTTTATAAGTCTTAGAATAGTTGTTGTTCGCCGCCTGATGAAGAGTTGGCGAATTTATTCAAGCATTTTGTTTCATAGCCCTGATTCATTATGTTACTTCGGTGGGGTTAAGTGCTATGGAAACACCGAAGGTGGGCGCAGCGATACATATAAGTGATAGAAAACCCATACATATTATTTTTCTAAATTGATGTTGTCGTCACCGGGAATCGAACCCGGGACCACCTGTGTAACAGTCCAACGCGGTTTATTGACAAAATTTGCGATTAATCATGTTAAATGTATTTCTTTGGTTTTTTTTTTATCAATAAAAACACAAAGAACTGCTTTTTTTGTTAAATATTAAGGTAAGTTAACTGCATTGGCATATAAAGTGTTCATTGAGGATGATTCAACGTATCCTGCGATGTTTTAATAACACATGCCTAAGAATCTTGCACTCCACTCAAAAAAGCTTTTCTGTAGAATCTACTGAATATGACAGTTATAACAACTGTAAAATCAGTTAAAAAGGCTATAAAGGTAATTACCTTTGAAATAACTATTTTGGTTTTTTTAAATATAGGAAAACAACTAACAAATGCTGCAAAAATAAATAAATGTCGTAAAAATAACAGACATTGTTTTTACTACAAACATTTTGAAACAACTGTTGACATTGTTAAAAATATTTTTTTCTTTCAATTATTTATGTTTTCTACACTCTACTTAAAATGCAAAGTCAAAATTTTAAACGATACTCCAAGTATGACGATTTCGTGCATTGGAGATACAATGGAATTTTCTAATTATTATTTGCAATAATTAGAAATATAAACCCAACGAGAATTGAAAAAAAAAACTAATTGTTTACTGCAAAATTGCTGTTTTGTTAGTTGTTTATTAAAATAACTGCTCCAAACAACAGTTACAAAAATACAGTATTTTTCTTTAGTGGTTTTTTTAAATAACTGTCATAACTGTTGTTTTGTATTATTTCATAGAAAAGCAACTGTAGTTGCAGTTAAAATCAAGAACTGCTGTCATGTAGTAACAGTAAAATTTTTTTGAGTATTGTGTTTTATTTTGGAGGAATCTAAGGGCTCTTGAAAAAACTGTTATCAGTAGGCTCTTCAAATTATTTTGTAAAAATTAAATTTATTTGGATCTTCCTATAAAATGCCATTTTCAAATTTCTCAAATTTTGTTAATAAGTTTCAGGAAAAAATTTAAAAAATGTATATATGTTTAAATGTCTGTAAAAAAAAAACTTTTGAATATTTTCTTTAAAAGCTACTAAAAGAAAATATATTTATATATTATCGTTATCGTAGTATAATATTTACTACGATAACGCTTTAGCACTTTAATTAAAATATTACACCAAAAATCTTAAATCAACAGTTATTGTAAGGAATTTTTAAAATTATCATGCCATTTGTCCCTTTTTTCGAGCCACTTTTGCGTTTTTTTCGTGGCATTTTAAACATATTTTTAACCTATTTTTGCCATTTTAAATTTTCCCTGGTTATGCAATATGTTCAGTGGAAATAAATCTTATAGGTACACAAGTTTTCTTTTAAAACCAAATAAGAATCTACCAGTCCCAGGAAAATTTTGGTAAGGGGTGCTATAAAGTAATGCATTACCTTGTAATGTATACTCCTTACCTGTATCATTGTTTTCCAACAAAAATTAATGAACTACGGATAATGGGTTGCATAATGTATAACTTTGTAATGCATACGCTTAACCTTCAGCATTATTTCGAAACATAGAGTAATGAGTTACCAATAGTTGGTTACATAATGCATTGAATTGTAATGCATACTCCTTACCTTCAACGTTATTTTGAAGCATAAAGTATTGAGTTACCTATAATTAGAAACTCATGGATTACCTTGTAATGATAGATCATTACCTTTTAAATACGGACTTGCCGCTTCTGAAGCTGGTTCTTGTTAGGTATATTTTAAATTTTCACTGGACTATGTCTGAGAATTGTAGTGGTTGGAAACCGATATTAAAAATATTCTTGAAATATGAAAGAATAAAAATAATTTGTAAATAGACAGTTGTGTTACATCGATTTAAAACAAAATTGACCTTGTCTTGCAATACATAGATATATTGATTTACATTAATTAGAATTTTTAAAAGTATTAAAACAGAATAAAAAATTGTCTATCTAATTTCATAAAGCCGATTAATATATGTTATCCAAAGCCTTAAGCATCACTTTAACTCGATTTTAAAAGAATTTGATAATGCATTAAAAAAAAATTTGCATAAAAATTCATTTCGTTTTAACGCTGAAAAAAAAAACTTAATTCCGCAGTAAAAAAGTAGGGGACTATACCATTCCAGTACAATTATGGTGAATATTAAATAAAATATGAATAATTAAATTTACGCAACCTTTGCATTTTTCTCATTATTCAAAAAAAAAAGAAGAAAAAAATCGAGCAGTAAACCGTGGATTTGAATTTGGAAAAACTATAAACGCCAATCTTTAAGTGTCGCGATAGACTTTCTAAATGCAAAATTTAGTTGAAATCGGAAGACCGAAGATCAACAAAATACCCATTTAATAAAAAATGATTTTTTAAGAGCTTTCGGATTTGATTTAAAAAAATACATCTAAAGTTTAGAGAAATGTATGAAATTTTTATTTGAGTCGATAGAGCGATCTATATAATTCAATGTTTAAAAATGATTTCATGTAAAAGTTGACCGCGGCTACGCCTCAAATGGTTCATACGCTGTGTAAAATTTTGGCAACAATCGGACGGTATAACAAATTCTATAATATTGGCTTCCAGTGCGTCAACCGTTGTGGGCTTGTCCCTATAGACATGAGCCTTAATATAGCCCCACAAAAAATAGTCTAAAGGCGTTAAATCGCACAATCTAGGCTGCCAATTGACCAGCCCCAAACGTTCACCGAACTCGCCTCTCAATTAGGACATTGTTTCTCGTTCTGTGTGGCATGTGGCACCGTCTTGCTGAAACCACATGTCACCCAAGTCCAGCTCTTCCCTTTTTTCCAAAACAAAAAAAATTGTAATTAATGGACGCTCGCCATTCACAGTAACGTTCCTGCCTTCGTGTGAAAAAGTACGGTCCAATGATGCCACCGGCCCATAATCCATACCAAACAGTGCATTTTTCGGGATGCATCTTCACACCAAGTACGGCAATTTTGCTTGTTCACGTATCCATTGAACTAGAAATGAGCTTCGTCGCTGAGCACAATTTGCACTTTCTTAACCGAGCATAAAATTTTGATAATAAAATTCAATAATCTGCAAGATTTATTCGTTTGTCAATTCATGGTTAAATTATAGACCAAACTGAACATGTTATCAGTAACAAGTTACACGAAAACAGCTGAGCTGCCAAAAACAGTGTAGCAAAAAAAAAGTTGTTTAAACATCACCATTTATATGAACCTAACTATCTCAATAAGATGAAAATATTGGTCCAAACTAACTTCCATCAATATAAAACATTTCGTTTTTGTTTATATAATTAAGTTCCAAACTAATAAGTGCGAAATAGTTAGTTATGAATTGGTTCCATGAGTGTCACTTTAATACCAGAATTGCTCCCTGTTTTTTTATGCTTAAATTGTAGTTTTCAATGCAGTTTTTAACTAGTTCCAAACCGGGAGTTTGGAACTAGTTGAGCTCCCTATGACATCTCCATGTTAAATTCTACAGTTGCTTGTATGGAGAGGCTGGTTATGCACTAGTATTTTCTGCTACTTTGTTTAGAGAACAATATATTTTTAAATGCAACATTTGTAAGATATTTTAAATAGTTTTATCAAGCCCAATACAAATTGTATATGTGTATTAGAGTGGTCCAAAAAAAGATGGAAGTTCGAAATAATGAAAAAGTCCATGTGCCAACTTTCAGCCAAACTCGTTAACATTTTAAAAATTAGTAATTTCTCTCTAGAAGAAATTCTCAGAAATATACGGTTGGCTTTAAATTTAATTCTTTCTTAATCTACTCAATGTACCTCAACAATATCTCCCAATCTAGTCTGAATTTATTTGCAGAACAAGAATATGAAATTAACATTCAAAAAAATTTTAAATCTTTTAAGTTATTCATGGTTTTTAAAAAAATTATACGTAAAAATACAAATTTTTGTTAAAATTGTAAAATTTTCTGAAAAGATGTAAGTGAAAACCAAAATTGTTTACATCTTATATGAACAAATTTCTCAAATCTGAGCTTAAATGAAGATTATGAATCTGCAATCGAAATTAAAAAAAAAAAAATGTATATTTTAAATTATTCGCATTCTTCTAAGATCGATGATTTCATTTAAAAACCCAACTTTTTATAATTGTGCAAGTACTTTCTACATATATAGTTTTGTTTTTAGAAATGATAACAGATATCCTTGCGTTGAACTTGAATTTTCTTTTCGATAATATTTTTCTTATTAAAATTTATTTGTTAACAAAAACCTTATTTCCCTGACATTCCACAAAAATATATCAATGCTTAAAAATAATTTTTACAGCGGTAATTATATGAAAACAACTTAATGGAATTTGAACACTTTTATGGGAGAAATTTTCCATTTTCGCGAATTACGCGACTCCAATTTAAATTTGGATTTCATATTCGCAATGTTAACCTAAAAATATATTAGATTTTATGTATCGCGATCATAATAATTATTTTAAAATTTCTTTCTCTTAATTTTTTTATTTTTTGCTTCAAATAATAACTACACTTACAAGAACTTTTCCATAAAAAAACAACAGTTATTTAAAAATTTATTCGGTAAAATTGTTTCAATAGAATATACAGTGGTGTTCAAAACATTTGCAACTGAAATCATGGTTTAGGTAATTATAATTTTTTTGATCAAAAAGATTTGTGGTATAAGATTTTGTTTTTTTTTATTAAATTCAGTTATAGCATATTAATAACAAAATAAGTCGATAGTGCAGTGTTCAAAACATTTGCAACTCTTAAAGTAATTAACAGGAAATACAAACATTGGTTTCAACGCTCAGTATTTTGTAGCGTAGCCATTATTTTTTATAATTTCAGAACACCTCTTAGGCATGGAGGCAATGAGCTTTTTAATATAATCGTCAGAAATTTCATTCCACTGCTTCTCCAACTCGACGAAAAGTTCATCACCATTTCGGAATACTTTATTGCCAATATTCCGTTTTATAATCATCCACATGTTCTCAATCGTGTTGAGATCGTTAGATTGAGTCGGCCACGACATGATATTAATTTCATTTTCCTGCAGCCAACTTTTACAACCCCGCCGTGTGTTTTTGGTCGTTGTCGTGCTGGAAGGTCCATGAGAGTGGCATTTCCCATTCAGCATACGGAAGCATAACTAAACACAAAATATCTCTATTGATTGTGGCCGTCATTGTGCTAGTACTGCGGTGAATTGTGCCAATCTCATTTCCTGAAAACACCCCCACACCATAATGTTTCCACCTCCGTGCTTTACTGTGGCGGTTGTGTATCTGGGATTAAAGTTTTCGCCTCGTGGTCTTCGAACATTTTCTCTTCCATCTGATCCCCGGAGGTTGAATTTAGACTTATCTGAAAACAATACATTTTTCCATTGCTGTTGAGTCCAGTTCAAATGGGTGCGTGCAAAGTCAAGCTGAGCTTTTCGGTTTTTTTTTCCGACACAAACGGTTTTTTTGTACATCTATAACTTCTAAGGCCATATTCTCGGGGTCTTATTTTAATGGTGGGAAGACTGACATCTTTTAAAAGTTCAGTTTTAGCTTCTCTCGGAACTGCTTTGGGATATTTCGTAAAAAAATTCTTGATTTTCCGATCTTCTCTTACAATTGTAATACGGGATCTTCCACCTTTATGAGTTGTGTGGTTGTTACCACACAATGCGGCAAATCGTTGATTTTGGAACGGAATACTATATAGAAATTTCTTTTTGGGAAAGTCCATTTTGAAAATCATTTAAAAATTTTGATTTAAAATCAGAATTGTATTTATTTTCTGCCATTTTTTACCAAAATTATTCTGACGATGTTTATGCTTCCAACATCTTATTACAACTATTAAAGAACAATAATTATAATAAATTTGTTTAAAAAATGTAACGGCCTGAATGTCATATTAGAAAGGAATGCGATTACCGTTATATCCTAGCATTTGTTAGTATAAATTGCTTCGATAAGAGTAAGAATAATGAGAGTAGCAAATGTTTTGAACACCTTGCATTTTGAATACATCAATTATTATTACTTTTTTTTGTGGTTTTAATTTAACGGAATAAATTTTTTTTATTTGTTTAACATAAAACAATGTATGAAGAATATGTAAAAAATAAATTTTAGTAACTAAGTGTGATGTGAAGAAAATAAATCAATGAAAACAACAAATGCGATCTCAGTTTCAAAATGTGTTGACCACTACTGTACATACAGTTAAATTACCAAAGAAATATATTTTTTAACTTTCTGTCTGTTATTCAATGAAGAAAATAAACAAAAAAAACGGACTTTCGGTAATAGTTAAAATATTCAGTTAAAATTTTCTATTTAATAAAATAAACATTTCATATAGAAGCAATCAAACAATAATAAAAAAAAAACCATAACAAATAATTACAGTATTGTCAAAAAAGGATTACTGATGAAGGTTGTGTTACCAGAAACTGCGCAGTCTAATTCAATAAGAAATTTACAATGTAGTTATGATTTTTAGAAAAGTATGCTTAATCTTCTCTACCACGCCTATCTCAAAAAAGTAGTTATATTATATTGAGTATTGAAATAAACGAAAACAATCTATTGTTTTTATGGATTTTGTCAATTAATTTTTCAACAGTTGAAAATAAACTAAAAAATACAATTGTTTTAAACGAAAAGTAAGTAGTCCTGTTTTTAACTGAATTACAGTAATTTAATGTGTTTATTCAGTAGTCTTACGAAAAAAAATATTGTTAGTGTAGAACATGTACTACGTTAAAACTTCAATTCCGAACTGCGACCTCTAAACAAAACTTTTTGTGAGATTTTTTTTTTGGTAGACCATATCGCTCGCGCTTCAATAACGTCATAACTCAAAAATTTTGATTTTGTAGAAAACGAGTTTAAAGTTTTCAATTTACTCCCACCTTGAATAAAAAAATAACGAAATAATTTCTCTCCAGAGGTGAGTATACAGGATATCAATTAGAATTTTTTATACAATATGATATGTGACATAACAAATAATTCTGTATCATTAACTCAAAAATCATGTTTTTTCAGTTGTGACGTTCTTGAAGAAAATTAACGATATTTATTTTCATAATGGCATATTTCAAGAGTTGTGGAGCTCGCGAATTCCAATTTTTTTTTTTACGACTTTAATATGTATAATACAAATTGTTAGATCTTGAATATATTTTTTAATAAAATGTTTTAAGAAATTGAAATAAAAAATAGTTTTATTCACATATTTTTATTTATTTTTTATTTTTATTTTATTAATTAATAATCATATAATAACAAATTATATACTATTACCCTAACCGAGCACTAGCTACTATGGCTTTCGGCGAGTTGTAGCGAAAACAGACCAGTGCCTCTGGTGGGAATCGAACCCACGACCCCCGCACTGATAAGCCAGCACGCTACCAACTAGCCTACCGGAGCGCACATTTACATATTTCCTACCATATGATGTAAGTTTTTAAATACTGATTTGATGTCAATGACTTTTTATAATTAAACATTTTCATTACCTTTAAAATTGCGTATCCAGATGGCAGTGATATTCAAGAAATATCAAATATTTAGTAAATTTTTATATAAATTATATTATTTTGTTGTAAACATGTTGATTAATTAAAAAGTTTAATTTAACAACAAGTACTTTTGCTTTCACATTAATATTTATAATTATATACACTGAGAAGAGAGTAGTTGATGCTCTACAACTATTTTCTCTATTTTCTCCACTACAATTTTTATTTTTCGAACACACCAAAATAGAGATACAAACTTTTATGATGATTGTGAGCAATCATACAAATATTTATTTCAAATAATTATTTTTTTTTTTTTTTCAAATCAGTTTTTATTGAAATAATTTGTTTAATATTAAGTGCTACTGCTGTTGCTGCTGATTTATTAAAATTGTAAAATAAACTTTAATTCAATTGATTAACGATGTTAAAAAATTTAAATGCACATTTATTTTTATTCTCTAATTTTTCATTTGAAAATTTTTGGTATTTCAATGAATTTTTTAAAATAAATTGTTATAAACAAATTTAATTTGTATTTTTTATTTATTTATTTCTTTCCAATCATTGTTGCTGTTTTATGAATATCTCTACATATGACGTCACTGATTTTTTGTTATAAATTCGCGTATACCTACACATTACAGGTGGAAACATTTTGAATTGAAATTAAATTCGCTTTTAAATTTTTTTTAGTATAGATACATATACAAGATTTTATAGAATATTTTTTTTTGGGGATTTTGTTTAATAATTCATTTTATATTTAACTTTTTTTGAATGTTAATTTTTTGCTTTCTAGAATATTTTATATATTTTTTTTTATTTCATTATCAAGATTTTAAATATTTTTAATTAAATTTTATATTCAAAGCACTTTGTAAATTCCATATATTCAATATTTTTTTCACACACAAATTTTCTGACTTTTTTTTTACGGCCTGGCCTAAATGGCCATGATATCTTGTTTTTATAGGCCAATATTAAAATATTTTTTTTTCAATACTTTTTTCAATATATATTAATATTTTCTTTAATTTTATTTTTTTTTTTGATTACTTTATGTTCGTTTATACGTTTGATGTTTTTCCGCGTTTTATATTTTTCTGCACATTTGTGTTCAGTTGCAAGTATGGCCCGTGTCTAAATTTGTTGATCAGTTTTCCTCAATCTCATTGCTGTAGATTGGAAATTTTGTTCTATTTTTCTTATAAGGATGAGCTTATTTTGCTTTACATTTTTTTTCACTCTCAAATTTTGCTTGTAGTATTTTGGGTGTTTTACCATGGAAGCATGTAGATAATTTTTTTTATTTGGGAAAATTTCGTGAGTTTTAGTTTTTAAATATTTGGTGGAAAAAATGTTTTTGTTTATGTTCGCTCTCGCAGTAATTTTAAGATATTTTTAAATAGGCAAAGTGATGTGTAAATTAACCCAGGTAGAAAAATATAAACGGCTAAGCGTTGGCAATGCACTGTTTATGGTGGTGCACAACAAATACATTTGTTAATTTTTTTGAGAGCATTTTTTTTTTTTTATTAATAATAATCATATAATTACCAATTATATACTATTACCCTAACCGAGCACTAGCTACTATGGCCTTCGGCGCGTTGTAGCGAAAACAGACCAGTGCCTCTGGTGGGGATCGAACACACGACCCCCGCACTGATAAGCCAGCACGCTACCAACTAGCCTACAGGAACGCATTACTTGATATTATTATATGTCTCCAAATCTTACTCCATAAGCTGTATAATAATAATCCAAATATATGTAGTGATCGATATGATTTTATATATGCCCCATGCTAAATCTTATTAAACTATGTGAGAGGCCTCAATGAACATATTTTCTTTATAATTTCATATATCATTTTATATAGTCCCATACATATTTTGGTAAAGTTCAATTTTAAATTAAGTTATCTGCAAGTTAAGACTTTATTACATATGGCTTCACATATAACCAACTTAATTTTATAACGAAATCATTTGCAAGTGATTTATTTTATATAATTTAAATTAAAAAAAATTTTACATTTTATACGACAATACCACTTAAGTATATATTTCTGAAACATTGAATTTGTTCTTGATAATTTTTAATCATTTCGTTGTTTTATTTAAAAAAATGTAGCTCTTTAAAATTGTTGGTTTCTGTAAACTTTAAATACTGCTTAATTACTTTTAAGCATAACTTCAAGTTACAAAAGCTATACTTACTGTCGGGTAACATTTTATAAAATTTGATATATTTATATCTAATTAGATATAACTTAATGTTCCAGATATGGACAAATCTCGGATAAAATTTAATCAAATTATGTCTAATTTGATATAATAAGATACATGTAGATGATCCATTTTTCCGATCAATTTGTATATGCTTGTTAGGGCGGGTCGATTTAAAATTCGCTCAACGTTCAAGGAAAATCGTATTCTAGGGATCAAACTAAGAAACTTTGCCGAATTAACCATACCTCTAAAACAATTTCTGATGTCCCGACTTTTGAACCAAAGTGTCAAATTTTGAAAAAGCCTACTTTGATATTTCAGAAAGTAGGAGGAATCTCTCCAAGATTATTAGAGCTACTTCTTCTTCGGGAGACGCGCTAGGAGATTAATGCATAAATCATCATTCTAGGTGACCGTTAAGGGGTTGAAATTAAAGGCCCTCTTCTTTTTAGCCGTGTTTTTATAGCAAAATGTACAAATCTCGGTATAGAGATATTTCAGAAAGTAGGAGGAGTCTGTCCAAGATTAGGGTTTCTATTTCTTCTCCGGAAGACGCTCTAGCAGATGAATGTATAAATTATATTCGATTGGGTTGGATTCGATTGGGGCACTCTAAATGGGTCAAAGTGGAATTTTTCAAAATTTGACCCTTTGGGTCAAAAGTCGGGACATCAGAATTCGTTTTAGAGGTATGGTTCCTTCGGCAAAGTTTCTTATTTTGATCCCTAGAATACGATTTTCCTTGAACGTTGAGAGATTTTTTTGCCTCCATACAAATCGACCCGGCCTAATGCTTGTATATGGTAACTTGTCAAATGATATATAATTAAAAAAGAGTACTTACTACATTCTTTATTAGTGAAACACAATATTTTTATTTTTATATTTTTATTTAGTAACAAATTAAATTATGGAATAAAATAGAAAATAAATAAAATAGGAAAATAAAAAATTTTATTTATTTAAGATATAATGTAGTAAAATTAAATGATTTTGAATATAAATTGATCAAATTTGAAGATTTGACTTCTAAAACTTGAAAAACTTATAAATATAAAATGTATTCAACAGTTTATTTAGCAAGAAAAAAAAGAAACATTAAGCTTAACTTTGAATTTTTTACGTAAAATCTGTATATGTGGGTATATATAGCAATATATTATTTTATACGGTCCTGTACATAGAGAGAGAAAATCATAGTTTAATCAAATATTTTTCATATTTAATTTAAAAATATTATATATTTAAAAAAGATTTATAAAATAATTATAAACGTACTTAATAATATAAATATGTTTGTACTTATAGTTGCTCAAAAATAGTTTGACTCATGGAGAAAAATGAAGGAAAATTTAAGAACAGATTGAAAGAATATAATTTAATATAAACTTTCGGAGCTATTAAGTGTTTTTTGGTAATTTAGTACGTAAATAAATGGTAAGTCCATAATTTTTTACAAAACCAACTGGGGAAAGGTAAGTCTATAATCGCTGTTGTTGATAAAACTGTTTAAACTCAAAATTTTTTTCAAAGGTGGTTTTCTCTGATTGAAGAAAGTTCAATGTTGATGGTCCAGATGTTTTTAACAGCTATTGGAACTCCGATATTTCTCAAAAAGAAATGTTGGAGTTCGGTTTTGTTTCGATGGTATGGTTGATTTTATTGAAAATAGCAACGAAGAAGAATTCATTTTCCAACAAGACCACTCCTCAGTACATATAAGTCGTCAGACAATGGCAAGGCTATCATATAAAAATATAAAAGTATTGGAATGGCTCACATGTTCCCTGGGAGTATTGTGCAGAAACCCGGAGTATTTATGCAGAAACCCGGCAATATGAAAGCGTTTTTCATCTAAAAGAAGCTGTTATTGATGCGTGGAGATCAGAAGAACTGCAAATAAATACGTATATCTGATAGAATTTTCGATGCTTTAAAATATTTTGTAAATTTTTATATATTAAGTTAAGTTTAGTTATAGCTAGGAATAGGGCAAGGAATTTCACGCACTTAAAAATCGAAAATATGTGCTTATAAAATGCGGGTAAAAATGCAAAATATGCACTAAAAACACACACTTTAAAACATACAAAATACAAATAAATGTGAATTTGGTCGTTATTTTTCCAACAAGAACTAAATCTAATCTGTGGATCAGAAAGATTTTTCAAATGTGAAAATGTTTTTGATCAAACCGAAAATAAAAAGTGCATCCATATATTATTTCTTTTGTTAAAAAGAGATTACAAATAAACAGAAAATATGCACAAATATGCTTTAAAAATGCTGAATATGCATTTAAAAAGCACAGATATGTATTAAAAGTCAAAATATATGCAAAAACATACATTTTTGTAAAAATATGCAAAAATATGCCAGTTTGTTCTAAATTTGTTGATTCGGATAAGTATTTAGTTGATATTTTTTTTTTTTATATATTTATTTATTTATTTTTCTATAATTTACAATACATAAATATCAGTTTTGGACTATGGGGAAAAAACATGCATTTGCATGAAATTCCTTTCACTAGTTAGTGAAACTAATGTGTAATTATAGTTTTGCAACGCAGTGTATGTACTTTAAAACCACTATTTTTAATTATACCTTGTTTGCTTGATAACTAGATAACCGAATCATTGCTTCGAATACCGAATCATTGCTGAATAGTTTTTCATTAAATTTCCAATAAAAGAACACTCTACTTTAGATATATACATTAAACTGAACCGTAATACTTTTGTGAATCTGTGTTTGCCATTTTAGAAAACATATATTTTTTCTCAATTTTTTGATGAAAAATATAGATTTTAAGCTATTTTATTTTAACCCAATAATTCTGCCGAAAACATGACGAATATACCGAATACCGAATGGTTGTGATATCTCTAGTAAAAAGTATGTAGTTGTTGAACTTATTTTGCGTTTAATACATTATTATTTTTTTAATATATACATTTTATTAAATTTCATTTAGTTTTATTAAATTTCATTTAGTTTTATTAAATTTCATTAAGTTTTTTTTTCATGCTTAAATTAAGACCCACGAGCCATGTGAATTTTCTGTACGTCATTGTTGACAAATATTATTTTTAGTCTTTTTACGTCTTTTTAATTTTATTTTAAAAATTTAATTCCGAAACGTACACAAATTTACGTTTCTCCGATTTTTTGAATATAAATTTGTTTTTACAATTTTTAACATAAGTTTTTCTCAAATGTGCACCCGTGGGAGCTTAAGTCGTTTTTATGAAGCAAAATAAAATTTTTTTAAAGTTAACTTTTAAAATAAAGTTTATATGGCACCATATATAATTGAATGTGGCTTTAAAATGGATCATATATAATAACATCAAAGTTTATAAAAAAATATCCAACTAAAAAAGAACTATATGGAGCTTTATGTAGCCATATCAATTTCTATGTGACGCTATATGTCATCTTATTAAATTTCATCCGAAATATGGGCCCATATAATTATATCTATTTGTATGTGTTTTTTTTTTTTTATTTTTATCAGTTTATATACAAACTGATATATATATAATTATATAAAGAATATATATGTTTGTATCCTGTTTATACACTCTCATAAAAACTCTAAAATTTCATCCAACCGAATCGATTCGGTTGCTGCAATCTCGTAAATTCGGTAGTCACAACCGACTTCAGTAGTCACAACCGAATTCGGTTGTCACAGCTTCCATTTCGGTTACAACAACCGAATTCCGTTGTAAAAACCGAATTTGCGAGGTTGCATCAACCGAATCAATTCGGTTGGATGAAATTCTGTTGATACAACCGAATTTGTTATGGGAGTATATCTGCAAACTGATACTTCTTAATATAAGTAGATCTGAGTTTAAGTCTGGTAAAATTGCACTAAATGTTATATATACAAAAATAAAGCAAATCAAACATATTAGCTAGGTTGATACTAGCATTTCGATCTGGCTAAAGATCTCATCAGAACTCGAAGTTTTAGAAAAGTTAGTGCCTCCATCCTTGCCTTCTTAGTAATCAAGCACGTGGTTAGTGTCTTTTCCTAACAAACATCATGACATAACTAAACTTTGAAGACCAAAAAGTTCTATTTATATAAAACAAGTTTAGTTTTTATTCTAGCTCAAGTAATATTTTTTTACGGTTTTATATATTTTGTATATATATACACAATTTCTTACAAATGCATGTTAATCCTATGATATCCGTTAAGTTTATAAAAAAAAAAAATATTAAGAAAAATATTTCTTTTTTTGCATTAGAAAGTGGACAATTTTACATAATTGTGCTCAAACGATGTGAATTAACTATCCAGTTGATTATGAGAAAATTAAAAAAATCAAAAATACTGCTACTTTTCGGAATTTTTGTACAAAATTGGTTTCAAAACTTTGATAATGCTAAACATATATTTGGAAATACAAATATTTTAAAAAGTCTAGGACCCCTGCATCTTTATATTTAACTAAAATATACTGTGGGCCAAAATTTATTTCTGGACATTTTATAAATGTTTCTCAAATTATATGTTCAGCATTGATAAATTTTTAAACTCTACTTTGCCCAAAAATTTCAAAAGCACTCTAGCAACTATAAGTACCCTTAAAAATGTTTGGTTTTTATCCATAAGCAGCTCAATAATTTGAAGAACTTGACAAAATTCGCAAATTTTTTAAATTCGGGAGAGATTATTCAATGCGGCAATATATAGTTTTATATAAAATAAGACATATACATATTTTTTGGTATTGAACCATATCTAACTATGAACGGGTCAAGATATCATTTTATCCAAAATGAAATAAATTTTTTTGACTATTACACTATATGATACTTCATTTAATTTTGATGTGATATATCTAATTACTCATGTATTCGTACATATTAGATAAACCATATATAATTTTATATGCCATATTCGATTATGTATTGGTCGATATGTAATAAGATGTAATGACATGACAAATTTAAAGGACAAAAATTTGATATGTAAACATACATTAACATATGTATTTACATATAACAACATGCAATGTATGATAATATGTGAACGTTTTTAATCAAGTATTTAATTCGTGAAGCCTTTTAGCTTTATCAAAAGTTATAAAAACAAATTTCAATAGTGGTTCATATGTAGTTATATATAACTAGCTAACCCGACAAACGTTGTTTTGCCTTCAAATTTTATTTTCATTGAAAGTCTGGTTCCGTTACAAAGTCGTGGTAAAATGATATTTCGAAGAAGAATGTACCCGTATCCAAGCAATGCTGTGTAACAAAGCAAAAAATTTTGATATTCACACAATTTATATGAAAATGACTAATGTTCAGAAAAATCACCACATCTCGACCAAACGAAAATATTTTTAAACAATTTTTAAAACCCATCCTCGTTGCATGTTCTACAAAACGTATTCAGCCATTTTTTATTTTATGCAGCCGTTCTCGAGTTATGGAGTGACAATAAAAATGTACACTTCTTTTTATATATATAGATTATATGAACATTACCCCTGTTTAAATAGTAAAATAAAAAATAAATGGATTGCTCTTTTGTTAAATATTATTAATTTTCCATTGTTTTTACTTTTATTCTTCTACAAAATGTTGTGAAATTAATGTGTAATTATAGTTTTGCAACGTATTGTAGCTTCAGCAGTTCGGCCAGACCGCTAAGAGGGAGACTTTTTCCCCCACATTGCAACATATTTCAACACGTTTCTGGGAAAAATTCCAACCATTCCTGGGAGTTGGGTCATATCTGAAAGGACACATATTGACAATTTCAGGTTTCTATTCAAACTGGTTTGATCAGGCCGCCAAGGGAAAGACTTTCCCTTATTGTCACTCCCAAATCCCGTCTTAGTCGTTCGTCTACGTCGAATGTGTAAATATAGATATAACCACTTATAAGGTAATGCTTTCTATACTGCGTAATTAAGTGACTAAAAACATTTAAAATCAACCACTTGGTTTTCTCATCCTTTCCGATATCATCAAAACTTGGTATAAAAGTTGGCGTACATAAACATCCATATCTTTTTAACGGTGATTCAATTATACCTTATTATAAAACAACTTTATCGTGGCTTAAATAAAATAAAAAAAAAGATGAAATGTATTTTTTTTTTCAAAATCCAAGGTTTAAATCGCTGTATATAAAAAACCTGTTTGTTTTTAAATTCTTTAATATATATACATATGTTTATTATAAATTATTCCCCTATGCCGCAAAATGTCGTCAATTCATATAACAAGTGGCCAAAAACAGAAGGAGTTATCGCATGACATTTTTGTATGTTAAATTTTGTTGATTTCCGAGTAAGGATACGGCTAGCTCCAAAATGTCCTTGGCCATAAAAAGTACATAAAATCTAAAAAAATGGTTTTAATGTAAGAAAAATGTGTACATGTTCTGTTTTTTTTATTAAATTCCAAGCAAGGACACACCCACCCCATTGTATCCTGGAACATAATTTAAAGTAATTTTCTTCAAAATTTTTGAAAACCAGCGAAATGTATTTATTATGTAGCAGTTATTTAATTCGATTCAAGGATACGGCAACAATTCATATATCCTTTTGGTTAATAATGTATGCTTTTTATGTCCTGGAAATTAACACCTCTACCTCCCACATATCCTTAAATACAGACAAAGAAAAAAAAAAAATTATTTCTAAAAATTAACAATGACTTTCTGAAAATATTATTAAAGTGCTATTTATAATTCAATTTAAAACTTAAGGTTGGCTTTTTAAACAAAATTCGATTTAGAATATTTATTTTCGCAATTCTTCGAATTTGCTCAAGAATATACAAAAATCATTTTTATCTGTGAAAATTGCTTACTATTGTTTTGTGTTAATAAGAATGAAAAAGAATTTTTGCCATCAAATAAAAAATTAAAAAAAATCACATATTTTCATAGAAGTCGACGTAAAAAACAATTTAAAATTAAAGAAAAGCACTTAAAGCTTTAGGTTTTTATTCTACATTCTTGTAGTAGCTAAACTCAATAAACAGTTACAAGCGAGGTAGCTAGACGTGTTTTCCCTCTGCTGTCAAAAACTAGGGTTTTTCAAAAAAACTAATTTTTTTATTATTTTTCTCGATACAGAATTGACAATGTGATTTATATTAAGTAGTTTTTCTAATCTGAAACAACTTTTAAACTTTAAGTGCAACCAAGAAAAAAGATAAATAAAAGTTCTACATGATCATCATTATCCCTTTTTTACTGAGTGTAACAAATTTTAACATAGTAGTTTAATGAAAATGAAAATTATTCAAGTTCGAGGCCTTACTCTATATTTCTTTATTGGAATAGTATCCTAACAAATAATCTATAGAGTTTTTGTTTTCAAATTTATTAATTGATCACTTTTTGGAATATGTTGATAGATATATTTCGGGAATTTTCTGGGTTCTCATCATCAGAACTTGTTTTGAAAGAAGTGACAACCCCATGCAAACCTCAAACATTCATATAACCTAATTAGCCCACTAAATGAAAACTAATATATGAGCTTGAAGTTAACGAATACCACCACCGATCAAAAAATAAATTGAATACTTATTCGTTTTGTGCAAGCTCTACCTTTGGTAGATATACAATACACTCTTTTTGTTTTTATTCTCCTTTTTATTTTTACACTTGTTTTGTTTTATTTAAAAACAAGATGTAAAGGGGAAGTAAACTGAGACCGTACTCTATATTTTTTATAAGTTTGATATAATTTTTATTAAAAATAAAAATTATATTTTTTCGACCTTTAATTGTGCAATGAATATGAAAATTATTCTAGTTCGAGGTGTACTGCGTAATATAATAAGCACTTCAATTATTGTTCTTTTGGCTCTAATGAGCGACTGTTTATTATATATTTAAAAACTCTTAATCTACCTTAAAATATTCTGTGGGTAATCACAAATTGAGTGATTCCCACGTTCATAAATATAAAGGTGTCGTATTAACGAGTCAACAAAATACGGTTCTTAGCCAATCACAATCAAGTGTCAAATGACAGTGATGGCATGACAATGGCATGACAATGTTGACTTGTTAATTACACTACACCTCCTTTTTTGGGAAAAAGATTGATCAATTGTAGCTAATTGATCAATCTTTTTGTATAACTTAATTAGATAAAAATTAACCTTTCGTTTTATTTATAATTTCAAATTTTGTTTGAATGATTTTATCTTAAAAAAAAATTTTTTTTTTTCTTATTTTTATTTTTTTTAATTAATTTTAATTACAATTATAAATTTTCATTGTTCTCCTTTTTTTTTTAAGAATAATTTTTAGATTTTATTTAATTAGTTAAAGTAATATTTTCTTAATCTATTCTTATGGATCAAGGATGACTTATTATTGTCATCCTTAATCCTAACGTTATTTCTGTTATCTACCTCGATTACCTCAAATGGTCCATTGTATAATTTGTCCAACTTATGTCCAGTATCGTTCTTCACTAGTACGTGGTCACCAATAGATACGCTTATCTCATTGGAGTTGTCCTTAGAATGTTCACCTCGTGTTGTCTTTGAATTGCGCAGTCGCTCTATGGCTCTCTTGTGAGCCGTTTGCAGTCTATATTTCACTTCTTTCGCATATGCGTCAATATTATACAGAGGGTCAATGTTACCATTGCCCAAAAATTCAAAATCGGTAGGGATCTTCCCATATACTAGTTCAAAAGGACAGTATTCATGAACCGCTGACGGTGATGTATTGTAACAATATACAAAAAATTTCATCCACTCGTCCCAGTCAGACTTATCATTTGAAATATATGATCTTAGATACTCGTTAAGAGTCCTATGTGATCGCTCAATGGTTCCCATTGTTTCATGGTGGTATGCAGTAGATGTTGCCTTGTCAATTTTCAGGGTTACGCAGAGTTCTTGGAGAACCTGGTTGATATACTCAGTGCCCATATCGGTGAGTATTTTACCCATTGGGCCGTACGTAAGTACAAAGTGCTCCATAATAGCTTTAGCTACTACATTTGCACTTTTATTCGGTACTGGTATGGCGACCAAATATTTAGTAAGGTCACAAATTATCGTCACGGCGTATTCGTTACCATTATTCGACCTGGGCAATGGTCCAATTGTATCGACAAGAACTATGTCAAATGGTTTAGCCGGGGTTGGTGTCAAAACTAAGGGTTCCCTGATCTTTAATCCAGACTTATTCCGCTGGCATTTATCACATTTTCTAACATAGCGAGTGACATCCCTCGTTATGCCCTTCCAGTGATATTTCAATCTGATCTTTCGCAACATGCGAGTTATGCCCGGATGACCTCCACATAGTGGGTCATCATGATACCTTCGCATGATTTTCAATTTATCCGAATCGTTTTCGATTTTTATTAATGCTGGAGTGAGTACTATTTTTAAATCCTGCAGGATTTTATTTCCCTTACTTATAAAGTCACTCTTCCCATGGGTTCTGAGCAAACTGTCATTTAGTGACAGTTGCAATGTTGTCAGACCTATGTTACCAGCTACTTTCTCAAGCTTTGGAAAGAGTCGACCTAAGTCAACGATTCCATTAGTAACTAAATCATGCAACTTGTAGTCGGAAAGTTTATACTTTCCCTTTCGGATAGTAAATTTATCCTTTGAAAAATGCAATCGTGGCGTTTTTCTGTACTCTTGTGCATTAATTGCCTCATATACTCTTACATTTATCGATTCGTTACGTGTGCCTGTTATCTCTGTATTCACACTTTTTTTCTCATTTGCAGCCTGAAGTCTAGTTTTAACCTTCAGTATGTTATTAACACCTATGTTTCGAATGTCCGTGAATTCTATCCGCGACAATGCGTCTGCCACGTGATTTTCTTTTCCCCTGATATACTCGACCACGAAGTCGTATTCTTCCAAATCCAGTCTCATACGCGTCAATTTTGACGATGGATTTTTCATCGAGAATAGATAGGTTAGTGGTTTATGGTCACTTCTCATCAGAAATTTTCTACCATAAACGTATGGTCTAAAATATTGTATCGCCCAATGAATAGCAGCTAATTCTTGCTCTATTGTCGATTTATTGCGTTCACCCTTAGTGAAAGATCTGGATGCATAAGCAATTGGCAACTGCATGCCCTTATAATCCTGGCTCAGAACAGCCCCACATGCATTTTTGCTAGCATCCGTCGTTATACAGAATTCTCTGTCTAAATCCGGATATTTTAGAATTTTTGGATTCAATAATTGGTTCTTAAGGTACCTAAAGGAATTTTCACATTCCGCAGTCCATTCAAAAGGAACATTCTTCTTAGATAACCTAGTTATATGCCGAGATGATTCTGAAAAGTTCGGTATAAACCGTCTGTAATAGTTACAAAATGCAATAAAGCGTTTAGCTTCATCACCGTTCTTCGGTGTAGGATAATTTTCAATTATCGAAAATTTGCTATCATCTGGCAAAATTCCCCTGTCGGTACATTTATGTCCGAGGAATGTCACTTCACGACAGAAAAATGAACACTTATCCGGGTGTAATTTGAGATTGTATTTTCGGCACATGCCAAATACTTCTCTTAAATTCTGTAACATGTGGTCAGTAGAACAACCAATGACGACTAAATCGTCCATGTATAAGAAAGCCTGGGCTGGTGACAGCCCTGAAAAGCTAACGACATCATTCTTTGGAATGAATTTGGTGCGATTTTTATACCATACGGTAATCGTTTGAATCTATAGGAACCTTTTTCAGTTGAAAATGACGTTATGTCCCTAGATTCTTCTTCTAATTCTATCTGATGAAAACCTGATATTAGGTCCAAGCATGAAAAAAATTTTGCCCTACCTAATTGATCTAAAATATCATCTATTCGAGGAAGTGGAAACTTATCGGCGATAAGCTTCTTATTAATTCCTCTATAGTCAACCACCAATCTCCATCGTTTCTGAGTTGTACCCGGTAAGGGTTTCTTCGGTACCAATAAAATTGGACTATTATATTCGGAAACTGACGGTTCGACTATGTCATCATTTATGAGTTTATCCACCTGTCTATTCACCTCTTCTTTATGAGAGTGTGGTATCCTATAACTTTTCATATATACCGGTTGTCTATCGTTAAGTCTTAGTTTTTGCTTGTAAAAATTATTAGGACTGATTTTCTCAGTTTCCAATGCAAAAACGTCTATGTATTCGGAACACAATTTCCTTAACCTTCCGTCCACAAATTCCGGAAAATTTTTAGACAATTTTTCCAATTTTTCCTTATCATTTCGCGATTCACGGCCTGGTCGGACAAATTCATAGTCGTTAAGACTCTCCGTTTTTATTTGAACATTTTGTATAATTAAATCTTTGTCCGTTGTATTGACAATTTTAACCAGTGGCCTTGATCCCAATGTCACCGTATTAGCAACATAAACACCATCTTGTAGCGTTTGATGAGGAATCAATACCTCTTTTTCAGTCGATTGAATACCAACTAATCTAATTACTTCTGACCTAGAAGGAAGTGATATGGAATTAATACTAGGTGCATTCATCAATGCCATCTTCACGTAATATGGTAAATTATCCGGCCTCAAAATGATAAAATCAGTATCATCTTGATAATCCAAAATGCATCTATATTTCCTAATGAAATCCATACCTATAATTCCATTACACGGAATCGGAAAATCATCCTCTACAACATGAAATTCATGTCCGATAAGGAGATCTCCAATTCTTAAATCCGCTTCGACTTTACCTATGGTATTCAATAATCCCTGGCCTATACCGCTAATATTCGTACATATACTCTCATCTATTTGTTCGTTAAGAACTTGACCGATTTTGATTACAGATATATCGGCGCCTGTATCTACCAGAAATGTGGATTTACTCTCATTCAGTGACGACCTAATATTGATATAACTGTAGAGACTTAAATTTATATTAAAAATTTTACTTTCTAGTGCATATTCAGGGGGTCTTGTGCGTTTCCCGATTCATTGTCGGTTATGAGACGTATGTTCCTATTTCTACTCCGGTTATTGTTGGAGTTATTGTTACGGCCTCTATTACGGTTATTATTACCGTTGCCATTACGATATCCGTTACCATTATTGTAACGTCTATTATCGTTATTCCGATTAATATTACGGCCGTTCCCGCCATCACGAACGTTGCCGCGATACCGGTTATTATTACGTCCATTGGAACCGTAAAACATGACCGAGTTAGGTTGGCCCGACACCTCGGTACAACTGGTGATGAATTTTGAAACAAGTTCATTCATGTCAGCAAATTGGCCTGATTCTATGATCAGTTTTACCCTTTCGTTTTGGGCATTTTTGGCCATAGCCTTCACCGCTTGTTGAGTTGAATATTTGCTCGCAACTTCTGCCGGTAGACCATCAGAAATGTAGGCACTTTGTAAGGCCTTAGTAAGGTCTTCTATTTCCCTAGCATAGGCATTAGCGTTTTTGCCAGATTGCCGTATGTTCATAAGTTTTGCCGTCAAAACATTAACTGACTCTCCCTTTACGGAAACCTTCAATCTAGCCACTATATCCGCTAGCGTCGTCTCGGAGTTTATCAAGTTCCTAGCAGTGCCTTTTAATTTAGTTTTTACTAAACTAACAGCCACTGCTTCGTGGGTTTCCTTAATGGAATCCACTAGACTAATCGCGTCCAAAAAACCTCCCAGATTCTCCGGTCTGCCGTCAAATTCAGGCAGAAGTTTTGAGGCCAACCCAAGGAATTGGGTTACCGTTTGAGCCATTACCGTTTCCCCAGGGGGAGCCATAGCTCCTTGGCCCTCCGTGTTATATTTTAGGTTCTCGTGGAGAGTGCTCGGGAGTTTTACGTCCAATCCCCTTCGTGACAAAATGCTGGCAAGTTTACCCCGAACGTCTGTAAAGAAGTTTTCGGCGGCTGCCTTATGAGAAGATGTGAGCCGATGGTAATGTACGTTAAGTAGTACTCTAATTTGCTCGAAACGGTGCAATAATACATCCACGTGTTTTACTACCGTCTCTTCCCTGGTAGGTCTATCAGTGTTCAGACACTTGTAAGACCTATCAAAGTGTTCCTTAATTAACCTTAACTTGGTGAGGATCTGTCCCCAGTCCATATAAAATTCAAAATACGATAGTCAAACCTCGCGTTATAAAATAATTAGACTAATTCATAATTGAAATTACAGAGAAAAAAAAAAATTAAATGATTGAAAAGAAAAATATTCCCAATAGAATTGGTACTTATCCCAAAATATCGCAAATTGACTAAACCTTATCAAGGTTGTCGCTTCTGCTCATATATCTCTTGCGAAGAGATCGTTTGTGTAGTATGTGGAGCTTAAGTAATAAATTAGCTCCACTTATTAAAACCAAGCACAAACTGAGGTACCACAAGGAATCGATCTGGTTCGTGTGGTCGACAACCTCAACGTTGGTTATAACGTTCGCGTTGGGTTTTTCTAATTTGGACTCCGTCTTTCCCATGCTAATTCAATTGAAAAAAAAACTTAAAGCATAAAAATTGCTACTATTTTATCAGTTTTTTAAAAAAAAATTGTTTTAATAAATTGTATTTTTGTTTTCCATAAAAAATTTTCTTTCTTTTCTTTTTTTCTTTTTTTTTTAACGTAGCTACAACATAATGAAATTATATACGAGTTTAAAAACTAACATCAAATATATTTGCTCTGTACCTTATTTTTCAATCGCTGTAGTAGCACCTGATGCTGATGATTCCGTATTTGTCACTCCAACAACTAAAGTATCAAAAGGGGGCTGCCGCTGCAGCTTAAGTACCTGATGTTGTAGCAGTTGCCGTTATGTAAACATAAGCTGATGTTGTGGTGTTACACAAATCCAATAAGGGCGCTGGCGGTAATGATAATTGTTGTCCGATTGGACTTAGGCCGCCTCAATCCTTCGGTGCATTGGCCGCACCGGTACTTCTCTTTGTTCTGTTTCACTATTCACCATTTCAAAATCAAATTAATATTTTTAAAGTTTGTTTTTAATTTTGACTTATAATTGACATAAACAATTTATCATTTTATTTTTCAATTTATATTTTACAGTTTTTTTTTTGTAGTGTTTGTGGTGTGTCGTTTTACGATAACAATTTATAAGTTGAAATTTAGTTTATTTTGTGTCCATTACAAAGATCTTTATTTATTTTAACTTTTCCACAATTTTGATATTTATAGTTAACACATTTTTTTTTTAGTTTATATATTTTTTCTATGAAAAACCGTTGGCAGGATCGCCATGTACTGCGTAATATAATAAGCACTTCAATTATTGTTCTTTTGGCTCTAATGAGCGACTGTTTATTATATATTTAAAAACTCTTAATCTACCTTAAAATATTCTGTGGGTAATCACAAATTGAGTGATTCCCACGTTCATAAATATAAAGGTGTCGTATTAACGAGTCAACAAAATACGGTTCTTAGCCAATCACAATCAAGTGTCAAATGACAGTGATGGCATGACAATGGCATGACAATGTTGACTTGTTAATTACACTACAGAGGCCATATTGTATATTTCTTTATTACTATATTGTCCTAACAAATAATCTATACTAGTTTATACCTAATATAATATAACAGGAAAAATGGGTGATAACCTTCTAATGTTCTTTGTTGCTATTTCGTACTATTTTCGTATACATATTTCTGAAAATCTTTTAATTCGTCATAATTAATGTTTCTTTTAAAAATGCATTGATATCTTTGCTATACACGAAATTAAATGCAAAAATCGTATAATAGATAAAATTTGATTCCTTATGTATCAAAAAACCACAACTTTGGCGAACAATATTCATTTTTGAGTTAATAGTAAAATCTGTGTTTGAAATTATGTTTATTACAAATTACGATTACGTTGAAATATGATTGGACTGGACAATTTTGGTCAGCAGTTTGTATATTTTACACAAACTGCTCATTTATAAGTCTAGTTCAATGAAGTTACTATCCAGTTCCTTTACTGAGATTGTGTAAAATAAAAAACCATTTAAGAATTTTTGTATCGCAATTTTTATCGCAATTTACAGTATTTTCAAATATTTTTACCTACATATATTTGTGTCTCATCTAAAATTTATAGATATGTCTACACTTTCTAGCAAAAACCAATCTTTCAAGGACAATTTTGTGCAAAATGTTGTGAAAAAGTTTTGAAGTCGTATTAATTATATTGGAAAAACATCTTATTTACCCTACAATAAGGCTTTTTAAATAATTTGTAGTTGTGTACCATATACTTATTTCTTATGTCGATATAACGATTTTACACAGCTTTTTCTTATATCTTTGCGACAAAACTGCGAATAGCCAAAAAAATTGTGTGCTTTAATTGAAGGCTTGTACAATTTTATTAAAACATAAAAAAAAAAAAATAACGACACTTTAATTCTTTGTACCATATACTTTTTTCCTTACCTGTATGTGTTAAACAAAGAGTTAAAATTATATCAAAAGGTACACCCATAAAACATACTCGGTAGTAGCAAACGTATTTGTTGTCAGAAGTTGCTGCGACAGAATTTTTCGGTTGTTACAACAATTAATCGATTGTAACAACAACACTTCTGTCACGCAAATACAATTTCGGTTGACTGGACAAAAATTCAATGACAACTAATACCACAAAATTTGGCAGCCATAACCGAACCATTCGATTTGCTACAAATGCGGTTGCTACTACCGAGTCTGTTTTCTGGGTGTTTTTGTTGTTGTGTATATATTTGTGAATTTTAGTTTAGGTTTTTTGAAAAAAAAAAAATTAATTAAGCATAAAAACTTTATCTAAATTCATAAATGTTAAAATAATTCTTGATTGATTAAATCAAGTATAAAATTGACAGAAATATATTTTTTATTATATTTTTGTTAGGCCGAATATTAAAAAAAACAAAAAAATATATATTTAATGCCATCCATAAACCATGAGAATAAATATGTTTTTTTGTTGTATTTTATTTATACACCCAGAAAAAAAATTGATCACACCCAAAACCAAACCATTTGATTGGCTACAAATAAAGTTGTTAGGATCGAGTCTATTTTGCTGAGTGTATATATGTGGGATTATTTAATTCGCAAATAAAATTTCTACTTAAAAATTTATATAAAAAATTGTGTATGTTAGATATGAAATATTACAATATATTATTTATGAAATGTTTATTAGACCATGAGTCATTCCAAAATATGAACACCATACTAATGGTTTTGGGTCATAAAGTGACAACATAAGCTAAAGTGTGTGAAAATTTGTTAGCAGATAAAAAAATGAATGATTCATTTGTAAATTATATGTTTTTTTTTTTGCAAATATTTCAGGGAACTATTAAAATAGCCACATCTTCCCATTATTTTATAAGTTTATATGTGTAGTAGGTACACAGAAAAATAAAGTGCTAAACGAATTTTAAAATCTATTTTGATCGCAGCAATTAACCCATTATTTACCAAACGCAGATTTCGCAAGATTTTTTTGACAAATCTTGGCAGAAAGATAGGTTGGTATCCCAGTAATCATATTCTGCAATTTTTATAGTTTAATCGCTCCCCCTAGTGGTGGAATACTCAATTAAAATTCAAACTATGCCGTATGCACTTAAAGGGTGTATATAACAGTGTAGAAACGGTAATGACTAGAGTTTGCTGTTCGGTTTTAGCCGAAACCGCGATTTTCATGTATCAAATCCGAAACCGAAAACCGACAAAAATAAGTCGGTTATTAATAAACTATTCTGACCAATTAAAAAAAAAATAAATAAACTGTACACTAATTTTGAAGAATAAAAAACTTTTTTTTTGTTAAAATTTAAGTTTTTTCATATTATATATAAATTCATTATACCGAAAATCACAAAAATATATGTGAAATTGCATGTAATTGAATCATGAATTTTGGAAAATGCTCAGCTCCATTTTTTTTTAAACTTTATTGTGAAAAACCATGGAAAAACTCAAGTTTTGATCCAATTAAAATAAAGTTTTTGCAGGCTTCCAGTAAAACATCTTTGTTAGGCACAAAATTAGACAGTATTATAGCGATTGAAAAAAATATGTGTTTACACTTTGGCGTCTATCGAATACTGAATTATAATGACAGATGTTTACCCACGAAAATACCATATTTGTTATTATTGACACAAATCATATGTGATAGTTATGCCATATGTTGTACAAATCGACATTATTAACTTGTATACCAAATATTTTCTCTGTGTATACACATTGTGTATAAAATAAAAATGACTTAATATATTACCAAAATATTTCATTGCTAATTAAAAATAATTATTTACTTTACGAAGCCAACAACCTTTATAAGTTTACAAATGAAAAATTTATTGTAATAAGTAGTGCAACCAAAAACAGTTCTAAAAATTGTGTTTTAAGCGCTTAAAAAAAGCTTAAAAAACCTTAAAATAAGCCGTTAAACTTAAAAACTTAGCCGTTAAATTAAAAAAGCCAAAGTTTAATTTTTATTTTTTTTTCTATTAACATTGTTTCCACAAATGCAATTTGTTCTTAAGAACTTCGTCAGTGAAACAAAGTTGCAATAGAAAAATTGTTTTTCTTATAATTTAAAGTTCATATTGGTTTAAAAAATATTTTGATAAACCAATTTGTTTTCCCCTCTAGCACATATAACATTAAATTTTCGTCTTTCAATTAAAAAAAAATTCAAAAATAGCTTGTTGCAAGACAAAAAATGCCATTTCAAAACAAAAACGCTAAAATAAGCTTAATTTTTAAAGAAAAAATTAAAACTAAGCTAATATTTCAAAAACAAGCTAAATAAAATAAGCAAACAATCTAAAAAAGTAGTAAACAATATATCTTTAAATGTTTATAATTTCAAGATCAGAACTTGTTTTCAGACTAAATAGTGCTACTAAATAAAAAACAAGTTCTAGCTTATTTTTGGTTGCCCTAGTAATAAGTATTGCAAGAAACAATTTGTATTAATACCACACCACTAAAACCACGAGACAATTATAGTGGGTCAAGACCGACCAATAGGAACACTATTCTTTTTTTTTTTTTTAGAAATGTTGTTTTTTAGAATGTTAAGAAGAAGAATAAACATTTTTCTCTATAAATTATAAACACTATTAATTTTTTAAATCAGACTAGACTAGTTTCTGCCTTTTTTATGGACAGGCTTATCAGTGATTTTCCATTTAAATTGTATTATTATTTGTGTCTTATAATTGTCAGATTGTCTCTATATGATACATTTTTAAACAACCTGCGGCGGTAAGAATCAAACCTGCGCTCATCTCACATTACAAACGTAACAATACCAAGTCATGACCGTTTAGCGATCACACCCAAGTATGGCCTCGAATCTAATGCAGCTTAATTGCAGTTTTCTTTTCTATTAGCTTTTTCTGCTATTGTATATTATACTCAGAAGTTAAAACACTAACAAACACAAATATTCTATTTTTAGATTTTTGTTTATTTTTCTAATCTCCTCCGTCTCTATTTCACAATGTTACCAGATTGACGTATGGTTTTTACGTTCAGGGTTAACAACTTTTGCGTTTTAAGTTGAGATATCGTCACAGGTAAAATTTTATAATGTATTTTTGTACAGTGTTATATTAACGTCATATAGACAGTCGCAATTAATTTTTAATTAATATGCATTTGACAAATTTAACTATTTACTATTTAACTATTAACTATTCCATATCATGAATTGGTGTATATCCCGGAAGGAATACAGGGGCACAGGGCATATACTTATTGATGTAAAGCGATGTAAACAGAATTTCAACAATTTTCGACACTTAGAGGTAAAACATTTACAATTTTTATTTTTTTTTTTATATAACATATTTAAGCATGCTAAATATATCAGCGTAATTTATATCATCATTTATATTTAGCGGAGCAAAATTTAGTGCGGTTTTCGGTTGAAATGAAATTAAATACATTAAAATTTCTGTTTTTGTTTGTATTCAATTAAAGTTACCTGAATTTATAGATCTCATTGTATTTATCACATGTCATAATATATATTACACCACCAAAAAGTAAAAAATACTACATTTTTTTGTCATATATTAGAACTTAAAAATAAAACCGCGATTATCTTGGAAAACACGCATTCTTTAATTAGGGTTATTGTTAATTAGTTGTAAGAAATCATATACTCAGGGTACTTCTGCTTTAATTATTTACAGTTGTTTAAGTAGTAAACCAGCAAAAAAAAGTGCTTACCCGGAAAGAGTTCCGGAAATCATTATTTAATAACCGAGTGCTCCCAAAGCAAATACAGATGGCATGATTTTTGTTAGCGATTTCCCACTTGTTATGTCTCTTTTCATTTGTGGAACAATAATTGTAAAAACACGAATTAAGTTTTCTGCACCATTTAGATCACAAATCGAATTTGAGATTACACTTTTTTTATAACCTATGCCAATTTAGTAAATAGACAATGCTTGTAATTAAAAAACAATTTTTTTTTTTAAAGTATTTCATTTATAACACAGTACTATAAATAATTAATTCACTTTTCATAGAGAGCCAACGGACCGCGATCTTCTATTTGGCGTATTTTATTCTCCAATCATTCTTCGGACAGTTTTTCTTAGACAACTTTTAATTTTTTCTTCAAATCTTCAGTTCTTTTGGCTTTCCAATCATTTTCATACACTTTTTGGCATAAAATGCCTTAAAAATCCTGCATTGGACGTGCCTTTGGGAAGTTTGGCGGATTTGCGTATTTCAGTACAAAAGGTATATTTTTTGCATTATGCCATTCTAACGTCTTTTTTGCATACTGACAGCGTGCAAAATCTGACCAAAATAATATGTCAACTATAAAGTGTCTATCTCTGCTAAACTTTTCCAGTTTCACTAAACATTTAGTAATGTAAACATTCGCGTTTACAGTCATAGATTTTGAATTCTGGATGTAAAATTGTGATATATCTTTTACCGAAATGGCTGCTCATGCTAGTAATTTTGGTTCAAACCTCGCTTTGGTCGAATACCGTGACTTTTCGGGATTTTTATTTAAAGTCATCAGAATAAATCCATAATTAATACTCCCGTTGTTACAAGCAAAAGAGAAGTATTTTGCTTCATTCAAAATTATTTGAAAATTTTTCTTCATGACGTTTTTCTCTGTTGTCTGCATTTTGTTGATATTTCTGTCAATTGTTTTTTTTTTACTATATTTGGGTACTGCCTTCCTCTCGTAGTGTTTCACGTTCATTTGGAGTAAGTTTTTGCGAATTGTTTCCTTGATATGATTAACTGAAGATTTTTTAATTTAACAAGCTCAGCTGCAGTCAATTTTTTAGCACGTTCTTTATTTTGTATCCCGGTTGATGCCACTTCATTTCCAAATCGTTTGAATATGGAATATATTGTGCTACGTGGTACTTGTTCCTTAAAGAAATGGAATTTTGAATTTTTTTCTACTGAATATTTACAATAATGCTTATAATTTTCGATTTTATTGTCATGCATTTTTAATAGAAAAACATGCCTACCTAACAGTAATTTATATTTGAATTTTATGCATTTACTTAGTTGGCGTTGGCAAAATCTGTGGTGTTTGTGACAAAAAAATATTTAAAAAAAGGCAAAAAAAAAAAATTGACTTTTTAAAAGAAAACGTTAACAATTTTGAGAAAAAAAGCATGAAAAATTTTAGAGCTAAAAAAGCTGCTTTTAAGCAGAAAAATGAGTAAGCAAAACATGACAAAATAAACAATACGAGTTAAAATAGCAAAAAATAGCATATTTGTCTTCTGTGCTCAACATAATCTTTAAAAAACACTTGCCACGCCTATTCGCCCACAAACCGAAAATCTAAAATTTGTGTGCCAAATTTCTAGCTTTTAAAGCTTTAAAAACACAGAGACAAATAATATCAAATTCTAGAGACATTTCTATGTAGTACAACAAAAGTTATTATTTTGTTGAAAATATATTTTTTTCACACCATTCAGTCCACAGAACGAAATAAAAAGATATGTTTTCAGATAAATTTTGCTCGTGGTTTTACAATATGTACGGCGGATTTTAGCTTTCTGACCAATCAAATTAAAACTGTGGATAATATATGGTTTTTAAAAACGTTTATGCCAAACTTCTGCGCCCACATAACGCATATAATTGTGCTCATTTGTGTGCCATTTGCAGCTTTCTGGGTCATCATAAAGCTTTAGAAAGCTCTGGAAGGAATAAAAGCCCCCAAGAAATGTTCAAGATATATGAACAAATTTAAAAAGCAGAATTTGCCACTCCCCTTCGCCCACATCCCGAAAATATAAACTCTGGCTTCGCTAACAACTTCTTCGTGAAATTTAGTATAAATATGGAAATTTACAGCTTTCCATGTCTTCAGCGGGCTTCAGAAAGCAAACTGAAAAGCAACATAAAGAATATGGCGAAAGACCTAGAAAAACTGAATGTTGGAACTAACTCAATAGCTTAAAGTAAAAATTACTCCGATTGAACTAGGACGTTCACGAACTAACCAACTCTACCAAGGAAACATTTGACAAAAACTTACTTCAACTGAACGTGAAAAACAAGTAGAGGAAGAAAGTACCCAAATATCGTAAAAAACAATTGCCAGAAATACCAAAAAAATGCACAAAAATCAGAAAAAACTACATTAAAAAAAATTTTTAAATAATTTTGGATGTTGAAATATACACAGAAACAATTATCAACCTAAAATATCTAATTAAAGATTTGATTTGAATTAAATTTGTTTCTAAACAAATGTTTAATTGAATCAATTAATATTTTAATTGACTTTTGAATATATAAATACATATTTTATTTTAGACTAAATTCTCAAATTACACACACACAATATACAAACAGACCCAGCATTAGCAAAACCACATAACCATACAAACGTGTCGTTCACACACTTTTTTTTAGTATCATAATTTTTTCGGGTAGATAGTTATTTATGCTTTTTTTCTTTTTCATTTTCAATAAAAGTTTTAATTCTAATTATCATTGCATTGATAAGTGCAAAAACAACTAAAATATTAATTAATTCAATACATTTTTTAATTGAAATCCGTTTTTAGTGTTTTCTGTGTACTTTTCTTTTGTTTGGAACAACGGAAGTATTAATTTTGCATTTTATTTTGACAACTTGAAAGAAACTCCCGACAAGGTGCGGTATTCCACCAAAGAGGAGTTTCAACCAAAATTACTAAAGTGGGCAGCCATTTAGGCAAAAGGCATATCACAACTTTAAATACAGAATTCAAAAGCTATGACTGTGAATGCGGACGTTTACATTAATAAATGTTTAGTAAAACTGGAAAAATTTATTAGAGACAGACACTCTAAAGACGACATATTATTTTGGCCAGATTTAGCATGATGTCTTTATGCCAAAATGACGTTAGAATGGCTTAATGCAAAAACATGCTTTTAGTACCGAAGTACGCAAAAACTTAAAATTGTCCCAAAAGCACGTCCAATTGAGGACTTTTGGGGTCTTGTATGCCAAAAAGTATATGAAAATGGTTGGGAAGCCAAGTGCACCGAAGAATTGAAGAATTATGTGGTCCAAAGCTTGATTGGAGGCATCAAGCATAAAATACCCCTAATTGAAGTTCGCGGTCTGTTTGCTTTCTACAAAAAGTGAATTAATAATTTATAGTCTATACAGGGTTATAAATAAAAATACTTTTTAAAGAAAAATCATTATTTTTGTCCAACTATTAAATTGGCTATTGGCTCACTGGAGCGAATAGCACATTATCGAAAATGGAATAATTTGATATAAAAATTTCTGAATATACATATAAATAAAGGAAAAATACCTTAAAATTTAAAGAATATAGAGTATAGTATAATTAAATATGCATTGCTGCAGCATATATCTAAGAATAATAAACACTCCTACAAGTTTCTTTTTTTTTTTTTTTAATTTTCTTAATCATGTGGTTTTTTAGCGCTGATAAAATATAAAATATAAAAAGAAATCGGAATTCACACAAGAAAATAAATTGTGCGTATTTAAATATTCAATTTGATCGACCAAACAATGATCAGCAACCCAACAACATCCGGTACAAGATGCCAACACTATGAATACACTTTAAACAACAAAAAACACACAAAATGACCACTTTACGATGTTTTTTTTAAGAATATATTTCATTTACAATATTTACCTTGAAAACAGTTCGCACTAGATCATTTGTACTTTGAACATGATGAGGAAAAATGTAAAAATATAAATTTCGTATATTAATGTTTTTAAAATTTCATCACAATTTTCTTTCGTATTTTCATAAATAAAAAATCATGTTTTTTTCCCCACAATCAAGTTATTTACATTTTTTTTTGTTATTTTTTAATTTATTGACCTGAAAACATGTTTAACATTGATCTAATAAATTCCAGTTTATTTTCTTTGAATTTGTATGAAAAATTTGTTTTCTAATGATCTGCATAGTATCATATCGTAGAACTAACATAATGATATACACTATCGGACAAAATAAAGTGAAAATCTATAAAAACTTACAAATGTTAGCCAAAAAAAAAAAAAAACTAAGATGAGCGCAGGTTTGGTTGAAAAATTTATTACATAGAGACAATCTGACAATTAGACACAAATAATAATACAATTTAAATGGAAAATCACTGATGAGCCTGTCCATAAATAAAAAATAAAAAAAAGGCAGAAACTAGTCTAGTCTGATTTAAGAAAAATTAATAGTGTTTAAAATTTTTAAAGAAAAACGTTTCTTTTTCTTCTTAACCTAAACATTTCTAAATTAAATTTGTCAAATGCATATTAATTAAAAATTAATTGCGACTGTCTATATGACGTTAATATAACACTGTACTAAAAAAGTTAAAGTTTGGCTAAATGGATTTCAATATGCTAATGTGGCACCATTTATTCATCGCACAAGTCTATAGATTTTAAATATCGTGTGCGTTTTAGTACACATAGCCTCTTTTCCCGAGGGCGTGGCATTTCAAATAAAAACTTTTAATATTTACAATTTTTGGAAATTCATCTACAGATTAGAAAACTGTAATCAGATCTGAAAATTATGAATGCATGAATTGAAACTAACAAAATGGTATTTTGAACTACGTATAAATTATTAACGTATACAAAACTAACTGGTCTTAAACTTAACATTAAGATTTCTTGATGGTACCAAAATACATAATAATTTTAATTTAAAAACTAGTTACCTACAAGCGAAACAGTTTTTGATAGTCATAGTAACGATAAAAGCCTTGAAATTAATTTGAAATATAAATTTCCAGCTATTGAAAAATACAGTCGTTGGTTGCAGTTGTTTTTATTAAATAACTGTCATAATAGTTGTTCTGTAATATTTTGTAGAAAAATAACTGTATTTGCGGTTAAAACCAAATGCTACTGATTACTACGCCAAAAACCGTCATGCATTTACTGCAAAACTTTTTTAAGTGTACAATAGTCGATAACGATGAAATTCACATTTTTACACATTTACTTTTCATGCTTTTTTAAAATGTAATGCTCTTTGGAAAAAAGCTACTGTAAACAAAATTTTTGTCTTTTCACTCAAAACTGCGTGTGTCACTCGGTGGAACTCGCTATACGATTCTTTGCAACATATTTTACTAAAGGAATCCGATTTAAATGAGCTTTGTTCAGAACTGTAAACTGTGAAATTTACGATAGTTGATATTATATATTTAAAAGAATATTGATTGCATTGTCATGAAACCATTCACAGAAATTTTAGATTTTCTACAAGGTGAAAAAGAAATTTATTATGGAATGTTAATTCCTTCGTTAGTGACTCTGAAAGTTAAAACAAATAAATTACTAAGTGGTAAGCTAACATTTAAAAAAAAAAGCAGCAACCGCAATTCAAGAAAACCTTTTGAAACGATTTCGGCAGTTTTTTGACTTGACTAAGGAAGATTATGTTGCTTCAATGTCCCATCCAAAAATTTGGTTGAAATGGTTTAAGGCTACACTCAAATAAAAAAGTTAGTAAAGTCAGCAAAAATGTTTGCTGAGTCAGCAAAATTTTAGCCAGGAGGGTGCTTGCAAAAAAATTGCTTATGTCAGCAAAATCTTTTGCTGAAAGTCAGCGAGCTGATTTTTAGCAACAAAATTAGTAGATTCAGCAAAAGTTTTGCTAACACTTAGTAGATTAGAAATTAAAAACCCTTGCTAAAAATTAATAAAAGTTTTGCTGAATATTAGTAGACTGAAAAAAAACTCAAAAAATTTGTAGAAAAATTATACTTAAGTTAATTTATTTGCTGAAAATCATAAACATATTGTTGTGATTCTGTTTAAAATAATTGACAATACGTTACAAAATATAAAAATGTTCATACTCGCAAATTGACGATATGAATTAATGTAATATCTAAAAACAATAGAAATAATTATATATAACATAAACGAAATTATTTTTGAACTACTTACATCAATTATTGTCTAAATAATGCTATCTTTTAAAGGAACACAAATGCCGCAGAGAATTATAGAAACGAAACGAAAAACTAACAAAATATAACATATACAACTCTTTTTTGCAATAAGAAAAAGGAAACAGAAAAATCTACCTAATATGTATGTCTTTTGTCTTTCGCTTTAGTCTGTCTACTTATTGCATATTTGTTTTGCAATTTGACCACACAAGATTATTAATATATATGAACATTTAGTTTACAAATACACATTTAATCTTTATTAAATTTAAATATTTTCACAAGTTTGTTATAATTTTTATTAAAAATAAAAATTATGTTTTTTCGACCTTTAAAAAAAAAAAAAAAAAAAAAAAAAAACGTGTATTGAATATCCACCAGAGGTGGATCTTGCACATCAAACAAGTTTTCAATTTATTTTTTGATCAATGGTTATAATCTTTAATTTCAAACTCATATGTATATTAGTTCTCATGTAGTGAGTAAACTAGTTCATATGAATGCTTGAGGTTTGGCATGGGATTGTTACCGCTTTCAAAACGTGTTCTGATGATGGGAACCTAGAAAATTCCCGAAATAGATCTATCAACACATTCCTGAAAGGGTCAAATAATAAATTTGAAAACAAAAACTCTATAGATTATTTGTTAGGACAATATCCTAATGAAGAAATATAGAGTATATGGCCTCGAACTTGAATAATTTTCATTTTCATTTAAATATTTTATTTTGTCTTTTATTTAATTAATAGATTAAGTTGTTTTAATCCAGAATTTTGTTTTATGTATAAAAAACAGATACAAAAATCTTCCATGATTGATTTTTTATATTATGTCTTACTAGAGCTGTACTTTTTAGAATAATTTTTTCTCGTCACTACTACATCGTGACACTACTATGCCGCGACATCTAATTCGTTCTGCGTATATCTTTCAGTCTGGTTGTCGTTCACACTATTGATGTGCTAATCAACACTTTTTTTTAGCAAAACAAATTAGTAAAACATTAGTAAAATATTAGTAAGACATTAGTTCACAACAGTTAAGTTCTGAATAAGTATAACTAAAATTTTAGTTTAAAACATAATTTTAGCAAAAAATTTGCTGAAAAATAGTATACCTGATTTACAAGATGTTTTACCTACTTTTCTACGAATTTATTTTTTTGAGTGTATAGCTTATATTTCACATAAAACAAAGGAAGATATGGAATATATTTTTATTCAGTACTTTAAGAACTATAAATTAGTTACTTCCAAAAGTGTTGCTGAATCAAATAATTCAATTATTTCTTCTGTTTTCGATTTTGGTGACGAAGAAAGTGAAGGTGCTTTTCGATTAAAACGTACAGTCAAGTAAGTTCATTTATGTTATAAGAAATAATTCACATTCTTTTTATTTTATATACTGTAGATCTTCCCCCAACCCGTTCAAACTTAGGATATGCTAATATTGAAAATGAACTTCGGGTTTACTTGCAAGACACAGATTTTTCACTACAATATTTGGAAAAATATCCAACTATTTCAAAAAATTTTCAGCGGTCAAATACTAATTTAACATCTTCAGCACCAGTAGAAAGACTTTTTTCTTTTGCTGGCATCATGTTAACATCCCGGCGACAGAGATTACTGATGACAATTTTGAAAAAATGGTTTTACTTAAAGCTTATAAAATTTTTCTAAAAAATACATTATGCGTTCCAAAATAATGACAAAGGCCTTGCAGTGGTACTAAAAACAAAAAAATTCAACACATTTTGAATACATAATTTTAAAAAAGTTGTAAAGAAATATTTAAAAATTGCAAAAAATTAAACTTCGTATATTTTTTACTTTCGCGATTTTTGAATCTGTGTGGTGGGTTAAAATAGTTTATTGATACACTTGTATTATTTAACACGTAATAAAAGCTGCCTGAAATGAGCTTTCTAATTTTTCAAGGATATTTTTAATATTTTCGGTTTTGTGTTTTCAAGGATTAATAGTTAACCAGATTGGCTTTGATTTTTTCCCAAATTTAATTTATATGCTACAGTTTACTTTTTAGGCTCTTATTTTCGAATGCTTAATGACAGAACTGGGATGTTCTATATACTTAAATAACATTATCTTTAATTGGTACAACCCTGTTAAAAATCGACATACATGGATCCATAAATGAACACACATGTTTAATACATGTCCACCTGCATCCATACATGATTTATATGTGTTTATAAATAGTTCTTATATGTTCCTATGAGGAATAATATATGCTCATTAGGGAGGGTCGATTTAAAAATCGCTCAACGTTCAAGGAAAATCGTATTCTAGGGATCAAAATAAGAAACTTTGCCGAAGGAACCATACCTCTAAAACGAATTCTGATGTTCCGAATTCTTTTGACCCGTAGGGTGAAATTTTGAAAAATCCCACTTTGACCCATTTAGAGTGCCCCAAGCGAATCCAACCCAATCGAATATATTTATACTCTATTTCTTCCGGAGAAGAAATAGAGACCCTAATCTTGGAAAGACTCCTCCTACTTTCTGAAATATCTCTATCCCGAGATTTGTACATTTTGCTAAAAAAACAGGGCTAAAAAGACCCTCTTTTAACTTAAATTTAAACCCCTAGAATGATGATTTATACATTAATCTGCTAGCGCGTCTCCCGGAGAAGAAGTATCTCCCATAATCTTGGAGAGATTCCTCCTACTTTCTGAAATTTCAAAGTGGGCTTTTTCAAAATTTCGGGACATCAGAATTCGTTTTAGAGATATGGTTCCTTCGGCAAAGTTTCTTATTTTGATCCCTAGAATACGATTTTCCTTGAACGTTGAGCGATTTTTTTGCTTCCATACAAATCGACCCGGCCTAATGTTCTTCTGTGTGCATTAAGGAAAATTGAGGTAGTATTTACATGTATAATCATACATATCAATACATTTCCATGCACGGTCATGTGTATACATGAACAAAAATTGAGGTAATATTTATATATATGATCACATATGGTGGTATATTGACATGTATGTCCTCGAATCACTTCATATATGAGCATGAATGAGTTCATACAAGTTCATAAATGGATGTATATATGCTGTCTTTTAACCAGGACGCTAGGATTGTCTTGCTTTGAAGAAAATTCCAAGTTCCAAAATAGGTTTTAGCTTTAAAATTGGTAGGACTTAAGTCATTTCGATTTGAAATAATGTCAGAGATAAAAAATTTCAACGAAACGCGTTATGGTTTTTTCAGATAGCTAAACTTAGGATATTATGTAGGTACACTTATAATATTATGTAGGTAAAGACGCAGCAAAGGTAGTCAAAAACAAATGCAATTTCAATTGAAGAAAGGACGACTAACATTTCACTAAATTCAACTAACATTTGTCATTTGTTTTTACTGTTTAAAAAATTACTAACAACTGTACTAAAAATAAACCACATATGTTAGTAAAAAATAAACAAACATTTTTTTTTTAATTTTTTAAATAACAAGAAACAACTGTTAAAAAATAATGTAAATTTTACTTTTTTCCATTTTCAAAAAAATCCACGAGGTTGTATGTTTTGAACAGCTGTTAAACGCAAAGTAAATGACGGAACTAGCTCAAAATTTGATTGCAATCTACTAACAGGTGGTACTTGATGGGAGCAGTGTTGCATTTCATATAACTATGAGGGAAAGTTCGAAAAGTCACGGACTTATTGATCCGCCCTCGTATATTTTTTTTTTTTGAGTTTTCGCTTCATTCTAAAAGTTTTAAAGAACGATGCTTTGGAATGTTAAAAGTCACTATCCTTTTAGTTGAATAATATCGACTGTCGAAATCGATTAAAGTTACAATTTACTTCTTACAAATCAATATGTATTCGATCGTAGTAAGACTTGTTTTCGTGATTTTTATATGAAATGCAGTATTTTTTGGAAGCATTTAAACTGTTTTTTATACTTATTTTAGGATAGATTTTCAGAATGTTTATTGCGTTTTCGAAGTTTTGATGCTTTAATTCGGTTTTGGTGGTATTTGCCACTGATGTAGTTGCTTATGTATATCATATATTAACTTATTTCATATATTCGGATGATATTTCAACATTACACTGCAAAAACCGCTTACAATTATAATTATTGAATAATGATTAAATTTTGTTGGTTACAATGGAATTCCAACCAATTTATTCTCTGTGTGTTGTTTTACGGATTTAAAATAACACATAAATGCATTTATGAGGACAAAAATTTATTATAGAGCAAAAATTTATTTATTATGAGAGACGCATAAATAATTCTGTATGTTATAATTTTTTCGCATGGTGTATCGATATGCAATGATTATTGTTGATCTCGTCGTTCTGTTTAAAATAATGAAATTTTATTACTAAGTTCAACACACGATTGTTTAACGACCCTGGGTAACCAAATTGCAAAGTGCTTGACATTAACCAAATAAAATTTTAATTTTGAAAAAAAATCTTGACAATTAAAAACAGTCATACGTTAGTACACCTATCCCTCTATACACACGATAGATATGTTCCTGAAAAAATTGTGTAAATTGAATTCGAAAATTTTTTTATGCAAGATCTTTTTAATCGAAAAAGTTCTAGTATGCCTCTAAAATTATAGTTTTTTTTTATATTTAAAACTAAATTACATTAAACGAAAAAGTAAAAGTTGGATTGTTGATGCCGCTTTACCATTCGTTAAAATTTTTAGTATATTCACTTATTTTAAACACTTAAATCTCTAAACATTTTGAAATTGAATTAAGTTTTTCTTAATGCAAACAAAAAACAAATCGATTCGTTGGTAAAGTTTGTTGTATAGTTGTCTAATTTATTATTATTTAAATTAACAGCGTTGCCAAAAACATAACAAATTTAGTAACAAGTTTGATACCAAATTCTTAATTTAGACTCATGTTGTTTCTCAAAATTTTCATATTAATTTCAGTTCAAAAACCACAATTTAAAAGCTTTTTAAAATTAACCTCATATTGCACACTGAAATTTCTTTTTCGAGAGTAGTATCCATTTTCGTCTTTGGTATTAAAACAATTAGTGGCTCTATAATGTTACAAGAGACATCGCATTTTCGTATACATAATGAAAAAATGTTTTTAGAAAATCGTCGAAAATATTAACAAATATAATTGTTTGCTTTAAAATAAATGCTTTCTTCAAAGGTTGGCAAGAAACTGCAAATTTACTTTTGACCAGAGACATTTTATCATCAAAAGAATTGAATGATATTCTATTTTTCTCGTTGGAATGCAAATTAATATTTACACTTGAGAGAAAAAAAAAATTCAAGGTACAAATTTGAAAATACAAATTCAGATTGGGTTTGGGCTAAAGGTTAAGTAATTGCCTGACAAGCAGAAGTTCACCGGTTCGAGTCCAGTTCACAGCATAAGGATTTATTTTTAATAAAATAGTTTTAAAATAATATATTAATCTTTTTATAGTTTTTAGGGGGATGGGGGTTTTCACAGAGGTGCACTTCGGTGTGGAACGCTATCTGCCTGCTATTCACTTGGGAATAGCAAGAAGCAATTCCTCTGTTGGATTTCCCAAGCAGCTCACTACTTCCCGGTCCTTTGGTCAAGTATCCCCTGGTAATGACGTTCTGACGCCCGTCTGATGTCAGCTAGAGTGAGAAGGCGTACAGCTATGAGTAACCTGAATGGCATGTTAACACCGGTGCGTCTCAGGTAATTAGGTGGTAATCCAGACTACATTTTTACCTCTGAAACTCAGCTGTATTTTTCTTTTTTTTTGCCTGCCTAGAGGTAGTTGGCAGCCCCAACACTAGGATCGGAGTGCAGTGGTCCAATCAGCCCTCACTCTTAAACTACTACGATTACAGAAACGTCAATAAATTTAAATAATGATCCCCCCTCGATGACGACTTATGGCTTTAAACAACGGTTTATGATTGGTACTTGGAACGTTAGGACTCTTTCGGAAACATCTCGAATCGAGCAAGTACGTAGGGTAATGGCTGCACATAGCTTGGATGTCTTAGGACTTAGTGAGGTACGATGGCTCAACAACGGTTCCACTTTTTTACCTTCTGGCTATCGTTTTATTTATGCAGGTCACGAAGCGCATAGGAAAAATGGAGTTGGAATACTACTTTCTCCAAAAGCTAGCTGCGCTTTATTGGAATACAATGCTATCTCTGACCGTATTATCACTGCTAGGATAAACTCTAAGTTTCGCAAGATTTCCATTGTTCAATGCTACGCTCCAACAGAACCTGATGACGACAGTGTAAAAGATACTTTTTATGATCAATTAGATTGAGCTATTAGCAAGATTCCTACTGGGGATATAAAGGTTTTCATTGGGGACTTTAACGCGAAAGTTGGTAATAATAACAACAACCTGCAATCCATTATGGGTAGACATGGTCTGGGAACGGTGAGGAACAACAACGGCGACAGGCTGGTTGACTTTTGTGCTCGAAACCGATTATTTATCGGTGGTACGAAATTCCCCCACAAGGACATACACAAGTATACATGGGTGTGTCCTTCTGGCCGCACACACAACCAAATTGACCACGTCCTGATGAGTAAATTGTTTTTGGGATCCTTAATGGATGTCAAAACCCGTCGGCGAGCGGATATTGATAGTGACCACCGTTTACTCGTGGCAACGTTTCGTTTTAGACCTGCTGCAATTAAAACTAGGGATATGCCCGACAAATTTAACACAACACGACTTCTTGATCGTAATATTGCACATATGTATAACGAAAAGTTAAGGACAGCCTTGCTCGAAAACCAACATCAGAACACATGGGCAGACGTTTCGTCTGTTTGCAAGGAAACTGCCAGATCGGTGCTTGGAACACAAAACTGCAAGGTTAAGCCGTGGATCAGCGATGAATCTTGGATTGAGATCCAAAACCGTAAACGACTGCACAGCGAACGTATAAACGCTAAAACTCAAGCACAAAAAGAACAAGCAAGATCGCAATATCAACAGTCTTCTCGTCGAGTTCGAAACTTGGTACGCGCTGATCGTGAAAAATATTATAATAGCATTGCTGAACAGGCGGAACAAGCCGCAAATACAGGCAACTTGCGTGGTGTGTATTCGGCCATAAAACAACTGAGTGGAAATAATATTAGAGGTACCACGATTTTAAAAGCAGCCGATGGAACTGAATTAACATCACCCGAACAACAACTTGAGCGATGGCGCGATTTCTTTTCCTTGCAAGCTTCAACAAACCACAATGATCACCAGGAAGATGATACTCTTTTTCTTACAACTCGTCGTAACCCAAGAAGGGACATATCTACAGAGCCACCGTCATGCTCAGAAGTTGAATATGCTTTAAATAGGATGAAAAACAACAAAGCATCTGGCACGGACAACATTCCTGCTGAACTTTTAAAATATGGAGCTAGGTCTTTAGCGCAGTTTCTCACTCCTATCATTCAAGAAGCATGGGCATCGGACTATATACCAGATGAATGGAAGGAAGGTATAGTGGTCACACTACCCAAGAAAGGGGATTTAACGCAATGCAAAAATTGGCGCGGTATAACCATTCTAAACGCCATTGGTAAAGTAATGGCAACCCTCATTCTTCATAGAATCTCCCCTATTGTGGATCAGATATTGCGTGGTGAGCAGGCTGGTTTTAGACAAGGTCGTTCGTGTGCTGACCACATTAATACCTTGCGCATTATAATTGAACAGTCCGCTGAGTATAACACCCCTCTTTATTTACTTTTCGTCGATTTTTAACGTGCATTCGACACTATATCCCGAAATTCTATGTGGTCTGCATTAACCTACAAGGGAATTCCTGATAAAATAGTAAACATGATACGTGAGCTATATAGGGACGCTCAATGTAGGGTACGTTTCAATGGGAATGAGAGTCGGTCGTTTGTTCCTGGCACAGGTGTGCGTCAAGGCTGTGTCCTGTCTCCAACGTTGTTTTTGCTACTGCTCGATTGCGTATTGGAACAAACCAACAGAGATGCTCCTTTCGGTATTCGTTGGACATTGTCTGATTTTCTATATGACATAGACAATGCCGATGACATATGCCTAATGGCCCATCGCTTCTCGGATATAGAAGCTAAACTCACAAGTCTGTCTGAAAACGCCAAAAAAGTTGGTTTAAAAATTAGTATAAGTAAAACAAAACTTATGCGCATAGGTACAGATATCGTTACCCCATTAATAATAAATGACCAACGTATTGAAGATGTGGATGCTTTTTGTTATCTTGGTAGCAAGATAACTAAGGATGGTGGTTCAAATGCTGACGTTACCGATCGCATTAATAAAGCTCGAGTAGCCTTCTTTTCCTTATCTAAAATTTGGCGAAGAAATAATATTTCTCGGAAAACCAAAATCCGCATTTTTAACTGCAGTGTGAAGTCAGTATTACTTTACGGCTGCACCACATGGAGCTTAACGCAAGCTACCACTAGAAAAATTCAAACTTTCATCAACAAATGTCTAAGACAGATCTTTAACATCCACTGGCCAGATCGTATTTCAAATGAAGCTCTGCTCCAAAGAGCAAACTCCTTGCCAGTACACATTGATATTCGTAAACGGAAGTGGACGTGGATAGGCCACATATTGCGAAGACCACAAACAGAAATTGCAAGAACAGCCCTCGACTGGAACCCCCAAGGACAACGCCGCCAAGGTAGGCCCCGTAACACCTGGGTTCGTTGCCTTAAACAAGAATGTTTACTTGCTCGAGTATCCTGGAATCAAACAAAAACAATTGCCAGAGATAGAATCAGATGGAGAAAATTTGTTGACGCCCTATGTTCACACTGAACTTTATTTAAGTATTTATGGTGTTCAGAAATGTAATTCTATTTATATTTAGATAAATAAAGGACATATATATATATAGTTTTAGTAACTCTAATAAAATATCAAGATTAGCAGCAGAACTTCTGTTGTACATACATATCTATTTTTAAACAAATATTTAAATTTGAAACTGGAAAATATTCAAGGTTAAAATTTTAAAAATCATATTTAGGCTAGAGGTAATGTACTTGCCTGCCAAGCGGAAGATTGCTGTTTCAAACCCAGTTAGAGGCATACAATTTTTTTGTTAATAATATTTTTTTTTGATTTTTTTAATTAATAATCATATATTTGAATTTTTTAATTATTTGAGCTAAGGTTTGTTTTTTTTTTTATATAAAAGTTTTTTATTTTCGATATTTCGCTACTCCTTTGTGTAGCATCTTCAGGAAAATTAATAAATTAATAAATTTTCAAAAAATTTTAAAGTTTGAAAAAATTTTTGAAAGTTTGAAAACATATTTAAAATACTTGACAAATATTTCTAAAACAAAAAATATAAATAATTAACACTTAAAAAATCTATTGATGTAATATTTGTTATAAATTAATGTAGTATGTGTTATTTCTTTTGTAATAAATATTTATAATTCTGAGCTAAATTTTCAACATCTATCTTAAAATTAATTCTATTTGTTAGTGGTGTATTAATTATCTGTAACATTTCTAATAAATAACGACGTTTGTAATTTTGTTCTGTATTTAAAATTGAAACATTTTCAAAGTCTGGATAGTGATTATATCTTGAACAATGAGAAGATAATGATGTTTTTTGTGAATTAATATTCCTATATTTCTGATCTGATCTATGTCCAGCTAATCTAGTTCTCAATTTATTTTTCGTTGTACCTATATATACTTTATCACAATTCTCTGCATTATTTCCACTACATGGTATTTTATACACTATATTTGCCATGTCTAATTTCTGTATTCTATCCTTTGTCCTATTATATAATTTATTAACTGTATTGAATGATTTAAAAGCTATTCTATATCTATTAGTATCGATGATATTCGATCTTTCTAAACATTCTGATAATCCCGGTACATAAATCATAGACTTGTAAATTCTCTGTTCATTCAAGTTATTTGTGCTGTTATTCCTTCTAAATTTATACTGATTTATTAATGAACAGATTAATTTTATTGGAAAATCATTATCCATTAATAAATTCTTAATAATTACCTCATTCTTCATGTGAAATTCCCTGTCACTAATAGTTAAAACCCTTTCTATAAAATTCTTTGCAGTATTAATGATTATTCTCCTATTATGTTTTGAATAAAAATTAATAATTCTACCTGATGCGGTTGGTTTTTGATACCAATCCATTATCAAATTGTTACCTCTTCTAACTACCAAAGTATCTAAATAAGAAAGTCTTGAGTCGCGTTCCTTTTCAATGGTAAATTTAATATCCGTATTAAATTCATTTAATGCAATCAACATATTATCTATTGCATTCTCAGAAATAACACAAAATATGTCGTCAACATATTTTGTTATTATATTTGGTTTGATATCAAGTTTCTCAATACATGTGTCCAATAATTTATCCATAACTATATCAGCAACAATTGGAGAAGCAGGGGATCCCATTGGGAGTCCTTTTTGTTGGAAATAAATCTTCTCATCGTATTGAAAGTATCTATTATCTTCTATACAAAATTTTAAAATACGTAAAAATAGGTCTTTATCAATAGTCGTATATTCTTTGATAACATTCCATTCTCCTTCTATAATATTAATTGCTAAACTAACAGGGATACTCGGGAATAATGAAACCACATCCAATGAAACTAATTTTTCATCATCCAGAATTCGTTTGTCCAATAATCTATTCTTAAATTCAATAGAGTTCTTCACATTATACTTAGAATGTTCTGTAATCTTATTTAATATGTTAATAATGTATTTACATAGTTCATATGATGGAGAATTAATGAAAGAACAAATTGGTCTCAATGGAAAATTACCCTTATGAATTTTAGGTAGTCCGTATAATCTAGGTGCCGTAGCAAGATTTAGATACTTTGGTAGTTAGAAGAGGTAACAATTTGGTAATGGATTGGTATCAAAAACCAACCGCATCAGGTAGAATTATTAATTTTTATTCAAAACATAATAGGAGAATAATCATTAATACTGCAAAGAATTTTATAGAAAGGGTTTTAACTATTAGTGACAGGGAATTTCACATGAAGAATTAGGTAATTATTAAGAATTTATTAATGGATAATGATTTTCCAATAAAATTAATCTGTTCATTAATAAATCAGTATAAATTTAGAAGGAATAACAGCACAAATAACTTGAATGAACAGAGAATTTACAAGTCTATGATTTATGTACCGGGATTATCAGAATGTTTAGAAAGATCGAATATCATCGATACTAATAGATATAGAATAGCTTTTAAATCATTCAATACAGTTAATAAATTATATAATAGGACAAAGGATAGAATACAGAAATTAGACATGGCAAATATAGTGTATAAAATACCATGTAGTGGAAATAATGCAGAGAATTGTGATAAAGTATATATAGGTACAACGAAAAATAAATTGAGAACTAGATTAGCTGGACATAGATCAGATCAGAAATATAGGAATATTAATTCACAAAAAACAGCATTATCTTCTCATTGTTCAAGATATAATCACTATCCAGACTTTGAAAATGTTTCAATTTTAAATACAGAACAAAATTACAAACGTCGTTATTTATTAGAAATGTTACAGATAATTAATACACCACTAACAAATAGAATTAATTTTAAGATAGATGTTGAAAATTTAGCTCAGAATTATAAATATTTATTACAAAAGAAATAACACATACTACATTAATTTATAACAAATATTACATCAATAGATTTTTTAAGTGTTAATTATTTATATTTTTTGTTTTAGAAATATTTGTCAAGTATTTTAAATATGTTTTCAAACTTTCAAAAATTTTTTCAAACTTTAAAATTTTTTGAAAATTTATTAATTTATTAATTTTCCTGAAGATGCTACACAAAGGAGTAGCGAAATATCGAAAATAAAAAACTTTTATATAAAAAAAAAAACAAACCTTAGCTCAAATAATTAAAAAATTCAAAAATAAGAAATAAGGTTAAATAAACGAAAATAATTAATAATCATATATTTACAAATTATATGCTATTACCCTAACCGAGCCTTCGGCGCGTTGTAGCGAAAACAGACCAGTACCTCTGGTGGGAATCGAACCCACGACCCCCGCACTGATAAGCCAGCACGCTACCAACTAGCCTACCGGGGCGCACCGTTGTTAATAAAATAAATTTTGTTGAACTCATGTAAATCTATTTATAGAATATTATAGTCTATAAACATAAAATGTTTAATTGTTACAATAAAAATTAGAAATTTGTAAATAATTGTAATACAATATTATTCAAATTTAATAATAGTGATAGTACGTGGAACCACAAAAATTCGGTTTTCAAAAAATTCGGTTGCAACTACAAAACTGTTTTCTGTGTATATATGATTAAAATTCTTATTAAAATTGAAAGTGAAAAAAGCGACTCTTGTTCAGCTGGATTGGCAAAATCTTAAAAAGTATTTAAAAAGCCATAGACTCCAACGATTAATAAATGGTGCCACATTAGTTTTTGGAAATACATTTAGCAAAACTTTAACATTTTTAATTTGGCTCACATTCGTATGCTTTTATATCTTGGGGATTTTTTTTGTCCGATACTGTATATGTTAGATTTTTGTGTGTCTTTTTAACCTTGAACCCATGAAATATATTTTCCAATGAACTTTTTATGTATTTCACCTTGACCGACTTTGAAATTTTTTTACATAAATTATAACGTTTTGTAGAACGTATAGAGTGAATAAATCATTTTAGAATACATTTCTAGAAAAGTCTGTTTGTCAAATAAAATGTAAATTTATTTAAGAGAAAAGAAAATATTTCAATGCATACACTAAAAGAAAAAGCTTTATCATATTTATGAAGTTTTTCTTTCGTGCTTTTCGTCCAATGTAACACTTCATAAATATGATGAAGCAGTTTTAAAAAAGATCAAATTGATGAATATCTTCATCATTTTTATGAAATGTAAGATAAATATATATATTTTTTTTAATTTTATTAATTAATAATCATATAATTACAAATTATATACAGCTACTATGGCCTTCGTCGCGTTGTAGCGAAAACAGACCAGTGCCTCTGGTGGGAATCGAACCCACGACCCCCGCACTGATAAGCCAGCACGCTACCAACAAGCCTACCGGGGCTCACAGGAAGATAAATATATAATAGTTTAATACAAATGTTGAATTAGTTGTTCGGCTTTAGGTCACGATAAATAAAAAACTTAATTTGATTTTTATTGAAATTTTATTTTTAATTTTCAACATTTCGACTAAAGTAAACACCAGGGGCCGAATTACGGCATTCGTGATAAAGTGAAATCGTTCGAAAACAGCTTTTTTAATCAGTAGCTACAAACATATCAATAATGAAAACACCAAGTTTAATATTTAGTTTTAATCAAGGGCCGAACTACAACATCCCTGATCGTAAAAATTTCGTTTAAATGTTGTATTTTCAGAAATAAAAAATTAATTTCGATAGCAAAACGAATGCCATAATTCTACCACAGGACTTTCTAATTTTTTGTTTCAAATTAGTCAATTATGTATTCAGAGCAAATTTAAATTAAACATTCACAATTAACCTTAATTTTTATTTTTTTCGGTCAGTTTTTATTCTATGAATTTGAGTGATTCATTCAGCGAAATCCAATTTTACTCATGTGGGCGTGAGTGAGTGTAAGTTGGTAGAAAATTCTCGTGAGTGATTGTCCTTGAGTGGAATATTTCTATCGTTTGCGTGAGTGAGTGTGATTTAAAATTTTCTCACGTGCCCATCTCTAATTTAAATGCATAAAATTCCTATTATTATTATGCCCTATATCAAAGAGTATATACAATTAGCGAGACTACACTTCCAACGCCTCTCAGTAACAAAATACCGAACTCGGGCATGGAAATTTAAACATTTTTTTTACACTAAAAAATGATTGAATCATGTTGAAAACAAATTTTTGATTAACAGACTCACCTTAATTTTGCTTATATTTCTATAAAAAATTAATATATTCACAATTGGCTTTACTCCAAAAGTATTCATTTTTATTTGGGTTTTGGAAATAATTACACACAGAGAAATAAAGTGCCACCAGGATAGAAAAGTGCATTTTAAGGGTAAGAACTTTTAATGTCACTTAGTACAACAATATTTATATTAAATTTTTAAATATTTTTTAATATATTTCAGATGAATTAACCGAACTTTGTTGTGAAAACTAATGATGAGTTGTGCCAACTGACTGAAACTCGTAATAACCGAATGTGAGTTGTAGTAACCGAATCGCAATTGGGAAATAGCTAAATGTTTCTCTGCGTGTATGCGTCTGCATTAGTTTCAAACAGACAGCGGAGTTTATTTGATGATTCCCTTGCACCAAAATTGTTCACTAAGCAGAGATTTATGTATGTCCGTTATTGGAAGGTTTCACGGTATTTATTGTCTTTGGAGAACGTTCACCATTTCTGAAATATTTCCAAAGAAACTGCTATGGCTGCAGAATAGTGAATGTACCCCACTTAACCATAACTTTTTTACAATGTTCCAATACTTTTTGCAAAAACCGCATCGGATTTGTTTTACTGAAGTCAACAGAACATCATACTAAAATATATGTTTCATAATTTATCTATTGAAAAAGTTATCAAATAATATACTTACTTACATATATTTTTTGAACCCCTCTAAAATCACAAAAATGTGTCTGTCCGATGCTATCTGTGTAGTAAACCCCTAAAACTTTAAGGTAAAAATATGATCAAAAACTGAGCAAATTGTCATTTTTTTTTTTTTTTATATTATCTCTCTTAAAGTGTTGATGAAAGGGGTATATAAAAAGGTAAATATTAAAGATAAGTATAACAAATGTATACTTAAATTTTTCCGAATTGACTATATTCTTAGATAGCTCATTTTAAAATGTTCCGATACAAATTTGTACCATTATATATATTTATGACAGTATGATTCCTACATTATTCTCCCAGCATTCTGTTGAAGCTGTTTTAAAAAGTTATGCATCTTTTTTTTTTTAAATAGTACAAACGTATATTTATTTTATAATTTATACATTTTAATAAACTTATTTTAAAGTAATTTAATTAATCAAATTGTCTTTGCGCTGAAGAATAAGATTTGTGTTATTAAGAAGTTACATATATCATTATTTTATCGCTATGCGATTTTTATAATACATTTATAATGATCATAACATATTTGTGGCAATCATAATTTGTACATAATATTAAACATATTGCTGTCCTTGTTACCACATTGTGATCATGATCATGAACAGAAATTTCGTCATCATATATTACCATATTATGATTATTGCAAACATATTTGGATTATATCGTTCTACAGACTTAAAATCACTTGTTTTTTTTACATTTTTCTTTAATTTTTTTTTTTTTTCAATTTATTCAAATATAAAAATACATCACTTTTTTATCACTTTGTACTTAATTTATAACACTTTTACGTATATAAGAAACAATAACTTCTTTTAAGGGATGCGTGCCAATTCAGCTTTTGACTGGGCTCCCATGGTAGACAGGGTTGAAACTACCAAATTATTATTTCTTCCACTAAAGATATCAAAATTACAATTAACACCACTGCTTTGTTTTTCTATTTTTATGATTTGTTTGTTTAATATTTTTTAGTTTGTTCGGACATACTGCTTGTCACAAATTATTTTCACAAAATCTTAAACAAGAATGACACCAAAATAGCGAAGACGCTCATAAAAAACAGACTGATCACCTTATGTTGACGCAACTATAACATGTCTGTATTTAAAGAGAGAGAGGAATATGATAATAAATACCATATTATAATTGAAGGGCTTAGTGCAAAAACTTGATAAGCCACAAAATTAAAGTAATGAAATAATCGCCTTCAAAGTTTAAAAACAATGTAGAAAATAAAGCTTTAACTAAACCAGACTGTACCCAGTAAAAATTTGTCGTGTTTTTAGAAGCAGGATAAAACAAGTGCGCTGATGTAAGTGCTTACTATTACATAACACTGAGAAGCAGCAAAATAAACGAATAATTTTCGTATAAAAATAAACAAACAAAATTTTGAGCTTACTGCTTTCCCTTACAAGGATGAAGGTTGTAAGGAGCTTACGCTAATCCCTTACAAGGATGCAGGTTGTAATGCAGAAAGTTTCACATCGTGTATTATAAACAATCTGTACCAATTTTCCCGAGTGATTTCCGATTGTGCTTGGTGTTTTCGAGTATGGTATAAAAAATAAATAGTCATTTAACTGTTTCTGAAGAGCTAGCACATGGAGCGGTAACAAAAATAAAATGATTATATTATATGTCAAAAATTTTAACAACAAAAAATTAATGTCTGTAGAATTTTATGTAAAATAAATTATGTATGGTATATTCTTGTTATTACTTCTAATCGTAATAATATAGACATGAAATATGATTTTACTGCAGGCCATGAAATCACAGCTTTTTATAAGTGCTAAAATCAGCGCTTATTTTGTCCAAAAGTAATGCTTCCAAGTGGGAATTCGCCATATAAAAATCATAGCATATGTAAGCAGGTTTGTAAGGGATTCATTTTGTCTCACTCCCTTACAAACCTGCTTGCATGTAAACAGCGTTTTTTACTGGGTAAGCATACATAATATTTATTTATTTATTTATTTTATTTTGGTGTTCCATATACAAGACTAAAAGTCTTATATTGCAGTACAGAACTGAGTATTTGAAAAAAACGAAAGATTTTAAGATTTTAATGTAATTAATTAAATAATAACTTAAAAACTAAATTACAAAAGATCACAAAGAAAAAAACAAAAAACAATTATGCTACTTATTTAATTGTTTAACAAAAATATAAGTAAATAGTATGACAAAATTAACCATTAATCAAATTTTAACATAAAAAATCAAATTAAGTTGAAAATAAGTTAATTAAGCTTTTCTTGAAATGAAGTGCGTTACTTAAAAGTTGGCAACTATAAGGGATTGAGTTCCAGAGTTGGATGCTATGGATAAAGAATTGCCACGTTGATATGAGGCTTTTGTAGCAAAACGATTTTAATCTTTTTCCTCTGCAAATATCATTTGAGAAAATCAGTTGATGCGTATAAAATCAGTGATGCGTATAAATTATTTTGTGCAAAAAAATTAAAGTTCGTATCTTAAGAAGATTGTCAAAGCTAGTACCTATAGTTTAATTGAAAATGTTGAAACTCGTGCACGTCTTTTTAAGCCATATACATACATATCGAGCAATATTATTGAAAGCTACGTTTAATTTATTTCTGCTTATTGAGTCACAGCTGGCAAAGATTTCGCAGCCATACATCAAAAAGGTACTAAATACGTTTTAGCAAACAGAAGTTCCTGATTTAAAGTTTTGACGCATTGAACTAGAGATGACTTTTTGCAACTGATGAAAAGTTGGACATCATCTGCATACATTCTATCTCTACAGTGTGTTATTATACTCGGTAGATCATTATAATACAACGAGAACAAAAGTGGACCTAATATAGGTGCTTAAGGAAGGCTCCCATCACATACCCGTTCATGGATGATAGAAATCCATCGGAAACTGCTTTTTTACAAAAAAAAGTGTGGCTTATCAAGTTATTGCACAAAGATAAGTAAAGAAGCTCATAGTCTGAAAAATAGTAGCAAATTAAATGATATTTCTGGATACTTGATACTTGTAAAAAGTGCCAAAATGTGTCTTCTATTACATAATCTTCTTCGGAAGACTATAATACAGTAAAAACCATTTTATTAAGTTTTATCAAGTTTTTGCAGAAATTTTATTTAGAATTTTTTAATTTTGAAGAAATGATATCTGTATTTCAGGCATTTAGTGCTGTAGAAACTTGTAATAAATGCCAAGATATTTTAGCACTTATTACAAGTATCTGCTGCTCGAAAATCCTGCAAAATAGCAACTATTTCCTTAAAATAAAAAAAATCTTAAAGAGAATTTCTGCAATAACTTGATAAGCCACGAGGATTTTAAACAATGGGCTTCACTGCCTTATAGTCTTAAAGCGATGGACATGTAATAGAAGACACCTCTTGGCACTTATTACAAGTATCTAGAATATAAAAGTCCAGAAAAACAGCGACTTTTTCTTAAAAATAAAAAAATCTTAAATAAAATTTCTGCAAAAACATGATAAGCCACATTGATTTTAAAGAAATGGTTTTCAATGACTTCTAGGCAGCTGTTAAGCAAGATGTTTCGAGCTAAAAATGTTTGTAATAAGTGACAGTATGTGTCTTCTATTACATATCCGTCGGTGGAAGTCTAGAAGAGTGTAAAAACCATTTTATTACGTCAATGTGGCTTATCCAGTTTTTGCACAAATTTTATTTGGAATTATTTAAATTTAAAGACTAGGTAGCTTTTTTGAAGGATTTTCATGATATAAATACTTGCTTTAAGTGCAAAGATGTGGCTGGGAGACTAGAAGGCAGTAAAAAACATTTTAATAAATTAATGTGGCTTTTACAGAAAATTTATTTAGAATTTTTCAAGGAATGTGTATCTTATTGGTGTGGCATATCATGTTCTTGCGTAAAAAAATATTGAAATATAGTCGAATTGTAAAAAGTAACATTTGCTCTAGATCTAAAAGTATTTGGAATATAGCTTAAATCATTTAAGTTTATATTGATACCACGTTAGGTAATGCATTGAACACATAAAATCATTTTAGAAAACGTGTGGCTTATCATGTTTTTGCAGTAAGCCCTTCAATTGTAGTCAAGGGAATAAAATGATAACCGAAAAAGTGAGATTTTTACTATAGCGCGATTAAAGCAACCATATTATTGGTAAAATATGATTGATACAATCACAATTTAATTGAAACAACCATTTGTGGCTGTATGAAACATAATTTTGTTGCCCCAATCATATTGAAACCATATTTTTTTCTCTGCGTATAGAGTATAAACTAATTGTAGTTTTAGCAAAACTTTAATTTTTTTTTGAATATTTCGTCTATTCCATAAGGAAATGACAAAAACCTTACAATGAGATATTTTTTTTTTTTTATATTCTGTCGTGTACTCTAAATGTTCTTTACAGTTCTTTACAGTTTTTAAACATTTTCTCGATTTTAATTGTTTTTAACTAAACAGTTTATTAGTCAATATTTACACTTTGTAACAAATATATCTAAAAATAGGTATCGAGGATCAAAATTTTATGCTAACTTGCCTATTTTAAAAATGTATGCAAAAAATCGATGGTCATGTAAATTTATTATTCAAAATAATTTTTTTTTGCTATTTCATATAACTTATACCATATATTGTAAAAAAAAAATTGTCACAAAAAATTGACCACTTATGAACATCGATTTTTAAAAGTTTTTGTTATTAAAAAAAAAAAAATGTTTATTAAAAACTTTATTTGTAAGGATCAAAACTAACCTTTAAATAAAAATATCCCAGCAAAAACAGGGTTCCAACTCATTACCAGACTCATTATCCTATCGCTTACAAAAACGACCAACACATTGGGTACTCATTACGCTGACAAAAATACAAGAAAATAATAGGCACCTCTTACCTTTGAGATGTACAATGGCTCACAAGTAATGTTCAATTCCCTGGTAATGCATTAAAGAACTGTTTTTGCTGGGTTATTTTTATTTAAAAGTTAGTTTTTCATATTACAAATATAGTTTTTAGCAAGAGTTTGTTTTGAATAACAAACACTTAACACAAATTTTGAATATTGATGGTCATACGTGGAGACTTTTTACTGACAACCTTTTTTTTACAAATTTATGACATAAGTTATATGAAATTCTTATTTCAAGTGGAAACAAAATTTATTTAGGAGTGCTCAACTTATGACCATCTATTTTTTTTACAATTCTGAAATTTTTTATATACTATACATATTTTTTAACATATTGATTTCAAAGTTTAATTATTAACTGGTGTGTTAAAAAGAAATAATATTGGAAATAAAATAGCGAAAAAGTTTAAAAACTGTAAAAAAAATATCTATATAGCATTCTAGAGTACGCGGCAGAACATATAAAAATAAAAATATCTCATTGTAAGGTTTTTGTCATTTTGGCATGGAATAAACGATATATTAAAAAAATCTTTGCTAAAACAGCAATTAATAATCTATTAGCTGATATACAGCAAACAAATTTATTGCCTCACAAAAATTAATAAGTACGGTTGAAAAATTTTGTTTTTTCAAAATATTGATTTTGATTGCGAAAAACTTCACGATTTTTCATATTTAGGTCAAGAGTATCTGTGATGGAAATAATTGCAGTTTTTTTTTTTTTTTTTATTTATTAATAATCTTATATGTAATTATAAATTATATACTATTACCCTAACCGAGCACTAGCTACTATGGCCTTCGGCGCGTTGTAGCGAAACAGACCAGTGCCTCTGGTGGGAATCGAACCCACGACCCCAGCACTAATAAGCCAGCACGCTACCAACTAGCCTACCGGGGCGCACAATTGCAGTTTTATTTTGCATAATAGCACTAATAATACTTTTTAATGAAAAGCCATTGTTTAAAAAGTTGTAGAACAACAAAGCTATTAACCATTTTAAGTAGGGTATTTTTTCAATCCCGCAATCCTGCGAATCCGGGAATTTTGTGCAGGCTTTCCCATGACTTTTTTTCAATTAGTTCATACAATTTATAGCAAATGTAGAAAATTTTAAATGTTTAATTTAATTTTGGCTACCCTGAACATAAAAACCATACTTCAATCTGGTAACGTTGTGAAATAGAGACGGAGGAGATTCGAAAATAAACAAAAATCTAAAATAGAAGGTTTGTGCTTGTTAGTGTTTGTCTTTTTTGATTATAATATGCAATAACAGAAAAGCTATGTGAAATAAAATTGCAATTTAGTAACATTCTATTCGAGGCCATACTTGGGTGTAATCGTTAAACGATCATGACTGGGTATCGTTACGTTTCTAATGCAAGGAGAAACGCAGGTTCGATTCTTACGGCCGGCAGGTTGTTGAAAAATTTATCCTATAGAAACAATCTGACAATTTAAAGATATAAATAACAATACAACTTAAATTGAAAATAGCTGATGACGCCTGTCCATTAAAAAAGGCACAAACTAGTCTAGTCGGATTTGAAAAATTTAAATAGTGTATAATTTTTAGGAAAATCGTTTATTCTTCTTCTTAACCTCAACTTTTCTAAAATAAAATATTATTTGGTGTGTGAAAAGCACAATCTTTTCTTGAATTTCTATTAATATTTTTTGTATGTATATAAATGTAAGTTATAAATTGTTAACCTGAAGTCAATTGAAACTTGTACGAAAAAATTAAAATTTCAAACTTGTATGCAAATCAACACGAAAAAAATACAAGACATAACAGCGATTTAAAGACTGTACGAAAATATGGATTATAGATATTGTCGTAACTTCAAAGAGTTCCATAAATGTTTTTCCAGTATTCCTAATTTTAGCTTTATAAATAAAGTTTATGACAGTTCTTTAGTTGTAATATAGCTTGTTACTGGTTAAAAACTTATGTTTGAAATAAAATTCGAATTTTCAAGCCCAAATTATATTAAAGCTAATTTTTTTTATATAAATAGGACATTTTTGGTCTGCAAAGTTTAGTAACGTCATGATGTTTGTTAGGAAAAGACATTAGCCACGTGTTCAATTGCTTAAAAGGCAAGAATGGAGCAAAATTTATGATTAATTGGTTTTTTGTTAAAGCTTATGGAGGCGCCAGCTCTTCTAAAACTTCGGGTTCTGATGAGATTTCCAGCCAGATCGAAGCCAAGCTAACATATATACTTTAGTTTATTTTTGTAAATATAAGGATGTTGAAAGCTCGTAAATCAAAATAATTAATTTTAATTATTCGAAATTCGATTCGAAAAAAATTCCAGCTGTTCTGCGAAGTGAAAAAGTCCGGGAAATAAAAACTCTATTCAAAAGTCAAAACGGCATGGCCGGTTTAAGCGAAAGAAGTCCAGCTTTTTCGCAGATGTTAATTTCTACACCCAATTTTATTATGAAATGCGCAGGGAACAAAAAAAAAACAACTTTGCGATTTTCATATATTGCATGCCATATATATTGCATATCCATTAAAAATTTACTTCTTATGAGATAACACAGTTCAACAAAATCAGTAAAAGTTTAATGCGTCCTATCAGTTTTTAAACACTTTGTCGTGCAGATCACGAATATGGCCTTAGAATTTTAAAGTTAGTTAACGAAATATTTGCAAAAAAACTTTTTGCAGGAAATTTAATTTTTTGACAAACTTTTTGTAAAAATGTAAAAAAGTAAAAACAAAAACGATACTTTTTTACAATATTCAAAAAGCGTGAACTATTCTGTTTAATATAATATATTAAACGTTTCGAACTTTGCTATAATTTTCCCTATACATGTATTTAAATTTGAAATTTCTCATTTTTCACGATTTGCTTAAAAAAAATCTACAACGAAAAGAAGAACCAACATTTTAATATGTGCCTTCAGGAAACATCACTGGCTCCTTAATTTATGAAAAAACTTGCGTACTTTCTATTTTCGTTTAAGAAAAAATTGCTTAAACTAAAAAAATTTTATATATTTTTATGTCTTAAAAATATAGAGTCTGTGAAAATAACGATTTTAAATGATTCCTGTTTAAAAATGTACTTTTTATATTTTCTCCATAGTATTTTCATACAAAATAAAAAAAAAAAAAATTACCCCCGCTGGAATTAAAAAAGAAAATTTTTGTCTATCTTCTATCTTCGGGTTTTGGGCCGTTGCGTTCTCCAGGAGCCCGGCCCCAAAAATCGGTATGCTCAGAAACATATAAGTGTGGGTACTAAAATGAATGGAAATTTTCTCAAGATTTCAAAAATTACATTATTTTTATGATCCATGATACGTAGAGCTATTTTAAATATATTTTAAATACAAAAATGGGGTGGAAGTTCTTTTAGTGTTTTTTTTTGTAAAATTTACTGATAATATAATGAAATTTACAGGAAAATATGAATTTTTAGTTGCTATCTTTGGCATTATCCAGGGATAACCGCGTGGAGGTGAAGGTACAGAATTTATTGGCTTAAGGGTTTTCTCCTCCAGTCCGTCCAAGGTCCGGTTTCGCTGAGGAAAATTTTTCTGCGTAACCGGCCTTTGGCCGGGTTTATGTGGTTTCTCCAATGTTATAGGCAATTTAGAGGCTTCGCTGAGTAAAGTGTTTCTGCGTGACCGGCCTTCGGCAGGGCTTAGGGGTTTTCTCCTATTTGATAAGAGGTCCAGTGGCTTCGCTGAGTAAAAGTTTTTCTGAGTGACCGGTCTTCGGCCGGACTTAGTGTTTTTTCTATGTGATAGGCAGTCTAGTGGCTCCGCTGAGTAAAGTTTTTCTGTGTGACAGGCCTTCGGCCGGGCTTAGGGGGTTTCTCCTATGTGATAGGCAGTTTAGCAGCTTCGCTGAGTAAAATGTTTCCATTTTGCGATTTTGTCAAAGAATTTTTTTTTTTTTTGTAATTTCGATGTATTTTTAAGTGTTTTCGAAAATTTGTAAATGGGTGTAGAGGGCGCTACGTATCATAGATCTTAAAACCAATATAACTTTTAAAATCCTGACGAAATTCCCTTTCATAAGAATACTCATACTTTTATGTTATTACGTGTACCGGTTTCCGGTCCCTGGGGGCCCAATAGGCCCCGTCCCCTTTAACCGAACATATAAATACATTTTCTTCTTTAATTCTTTTTAATTCTTTTGTATAATAGAGAATAATAGAGAACACCCCAAAAAGAGCAATATATCCAAATAAAATTTGAGAAATTGTACTTCAGATTAAATTTTATAAAAGTTTTGATGTATAATTGAAATGGGTTTTTCGATTAAATAGATTTATTGAAATATAAATTAACATCATGTGCAAAAATTTATCAAATTCGAATAAAAGGTTTCATAATATTCACAAAATAGAAAGCTTTCTCATTACTTGCAAAGATAACCTATATCCTTCACCCAATTCCAATAAATTGATACGGTTCTTAAACCCCAAATTCCACACTTTGAAGCTATATTAAAAATTGTTCGTAGTTTATTTACGTATACGAAAAAATAAATAAAAAAATAGAAGAAACAACGTTTTGGTAAAAGTTAAATTTGCGAATATTTTGAAAAGTAGAGCTAACAAAAAATTTGGTTTTCACATTCGTGATCAACGAACTAAAATCTATCAGAATTAATAAGTCGCATCTCCGATGCATTTTTAGTGGTTAACTGTGTAATTAATAAAATAATTTAAGATTAAAGTCCTCTTCATAAAGTCAACCAAATGCTGGAATTACTCATATGATGAATTTTATATCAAAACCGATATGCGTTGAACCCGACCCTCTTAGAATTTGATGAAATTTTTGCATACTGCTACATTTTACCTATACAAACACAACCGCATATTTAGAAATTGCATTTTTGAAAATATGTGGGCGTGGCAAGGTATCAAAGTTTTTGAAAAATGACGATAATATGTACTTTCAAGCTGTGATTACTACGGAATGATTGAACCCATTTCAAAGATTTTGGTACCATTAGAAAGGTATTTAAATTAGCTTTCGAAAACTTATACTGTACGAATTTTATATTACACTGAAAATTTTTTTTTGCCAAAAATAAAACTTTAAACTGCCAAGTGTTTTTTCCAAAAAAAAATTTTTTTAGAAGGGTCTGTTTAATATATATAACATATCTAAAAACTAAAATGGCGTTTTTTTTTTCTTTTTTTTTAATTTTTTTTAAGTAAATGCATCTCTTGTTGACTTCCTTATACTTTAATATCATTGTGTGACAAAAAAAAAAAAATAAAGTAGCTATACTTTGAAAGTTATACAGATTTTTTTGAAATTCTAATGGATTGGAACAAGAATCGTATTATCAAATTTTTCAGACACCCCCAAAATATGGATTTACCCTTGGTAAATTTTTTTTTTATTTTCATTTTTTAGATTTAATATATAATTTTGGGCAGCTCATACTGTTGACTTTCGGAATATTTGCTAACTTTTAGTGAAGTTTCATCTAAAGGTATAAAATAACACAGCTCAACAGCAAAAAAAGGCTTGACTAACCACTATATAGATTTGATGCATCATGGCTGCCTAAGTACAAAAATGGTAAAATTTTTCAATTCTATGGATAATTTTTTTTTTAAAAATTTTTTAAGTAAAATTGACAATATTTTGAGACATTTCTCCACTTATGTTGTCATAATTCAAAAACAACTAGTCCGATTTTGTCAAATTAAATTTACAAAAATTAAGGTTTACAATATCTTTAAAGAACGTTTACAATTTTGTTTAATGCGATCAATAGTTTCAAAGTTATGAAACAAATTGTTAGCAAAAAAAAAAAAAAAATGCTAAAAAAAAAAAAAAATTTGAAAAACAAAACTGTGGAAAAAATCGAAAACTGCAAAAAATATTACTTTTTATTTTTTTGTAGTAAAGCTACATATCATGCGAACTAAACTAGATATGGATCATAAAAATCGATGCATGCTTTACATTTTTATTTACAATTAATTGAAGGTATCGCATATTTACACGCACTGTAGAAAATTGTACCTACTATATAATGAAAATGTAGAACATAAAAACTCAGATGCATTTTACGACACGCATTTTGGCAAAACCCCTTTGGGAAAAACCTCTATGACATTTTTATGATTCTAATAATTAAAAAAAAATAAGTAATAAACAAAAGATTGTTTAATTTTTACGATTGCGGTAGGATAGTAATAAAACGCTCATAAATGTGCGTGTACGCTGAAGTGCTCTTATTTTCCGTTAGCTACCTGTAACGGATGATTTTTTTTTTTTCATAAAAGTCCTTAATGTTTTTTAGGATTCTTGGGAATAATAAAAAATTTGCAGCACACACAAACTGTATCCACACAAAGGGTTATCCCAAATTATAGTATCAGTATTTATAAGATCTCCTTGACCCTTTTTATTTCATTCAAGAAGTGTTTGCGATAACGCAAACATCATTTAATTCCTACACAAAAATTAGAGTCATACAGCTTAGAAGTTAAAAACAATTTTCAAATATTAATAAAAATGAGCCAGAAAGCCAGAACATTTTTATGTAAAAACGATCCAGATTTATTTTGTTATGTGTGCGGCCAATATATCACCGGAAAAAAACGGAAGTGCTTCTTAACTTCATTGCAAAAGTCATATCAAGATTGCTATAATATCTATCCGCACAATTTGAACCAGCATTGGACACCGAGTACTATATGCATTCCATGTCGATTGAATTTATCTATGAAGTCTTCTAACGTAAAGTAAGTATAAATTAATAGATTTGGAATATTTTATAATTACAATATTTCTTAATTAAAATTTGAATTCTTCATATTCCTGATTTCAATTTTTTTTTTCATTTTACGACACTTGGAAATTTTGAAGCCTATGCTATGGAGAGAAACAGCGAACCACGCATCCGAGTGTTATTTTTGCTTAAGTACAAAAAGCGGTTTTGGAAAACATATGCGATGGTCTTACCCCACGAGGTCTGCTGATGGGTTTACACTTGCAGTTCTACATTCACAAGAAATAGAATATGCTCAAGATCGGGGTGCAAGCTGTAGTCATGTGCTTTCATCTTCACCAGGACACTCAACCTCAAGTATGTCTTACCAATCATATATGTCAGATCCCGCACTACCATCTACAGCTGAAAATGACGAGTTCATCCCACACAAACATTTCTCGCCGAGACCATGGAATCAAGATCAGCTTAATGATGTAATTAGAGACCTTGGATTGTCGAAAAGATCTTCTGAATTACTTGCGTCCCGGATGAAAGAAACAGGTCTCATAACTAAAGAAACTAAAGTTTCGTATTACCGTACTCGAGAAAAAGACTTACTTCATTATTTTGCTGAAGAGGATGACTTTGTTTACTGCACAAATATTTCTGGTTTGATGACTGCCATGGGCTTACGAGATATGATTCAAACGAATGGCGTTTATTTATCGACTCATCAAAACGCAGCTTGAAGTGTGTCCTTTTGCATAATGGAAATAAATTTCACTCCTTGCCGATCGCACATTCAACCAAAGTAAAAGAAGAATACTCTGTAATTGCATTGGTCATGAAGAAGATAAAGTATGATGAACATAAGTGGGTAATTTGTGTTGATCTTAAGATGGTAAATTTCCTCTTAGGCCAACAAAGCGGCTTTACAAAATATCCTTGTTTTATCTGTTTATGGGACAGCAGAGCTAAAACAGAACATTGGAAGAGAAAACAATGGCCTTCTAGGGAAACACTAGTTCCAGGTACGCCAAATGTTATAAATGTGGCTCTAGTGCCCCGAGATCGCATCATATTACCCCCTCTTCACATTAAACTTGGTCTGATGAAACAATATGTTAAAGCACTTAACAAAGATAGTGAATGTTTTCAGTATATTTCAAGGAAGTTTCCCAATCTAAGTATGGAAAAGCTGAAAGCAGGCATATTTGATGGCCCACAAATTCGCAAATTGGTGAACGATACTGAATTTGGCAGTTCAATGTCAGAAATTGAGAAGAATGCATGGGATTCGTTTGTATGGGTTATTCAAAATTTCTTAGGAAATAACAAGGGTGATGATTACGTTGCGCACGTTGAAGAGATGTTAACTCACTTCCAGAATCTTGGATGCAACATGAGCATCAAAGTACACTACCTGCACAGTCACTTAGATCGTTTTCCTGAAAATCTAGGAGACTTGAGTGAAGAACAGGGCGAACGATTCCACCAAGATATCCGGACAATGGAGGAACGATACCAGGGTCGCTGGGATGCACACATGATGGCTGATTTTTGCTGGAGTATTCAGAGTAACACTTCGTTATTCAACAATAGTAGAAAATCGACTAAAAGAAAATTTCAGAGTTTGTAGTTTATAATACATATTTATTTATTTATTTTCTTGTTTTATTTATTATAATAAATGTGAATAATAAAATATAAATTTTCTACTATTTAATTTATTTATTTATTTACATTTAAGCTCATCCAACACAAATGTCTTTCCGAAGAATAGAATCAGTATATTCTAGGTAGGGTTTTGCCAAAAAATACACGAATGTTACTATGTAATGCATTTTTGATGTGAAAATTTGTACATAGCATGGGGAAAATGTTTTCAAAATTCAATCAATCGAAAGAAGAACATTAACTACTCAATTTTATGTATATCAGACAAAAAACTAAAATTTGGTGAAAATGAGCGAATTCACTTAATTGTGAATAAATTCGAAAAAAATCAATCGATTTTTATGATCGATATCTGATTTTGTTCCTATTACATGTGGCTTTGCGATAAAGCAATAAATCTGAACGATTTTTGCCGTTTTCGATTTTTTATGATTTTTTTAAAACAAAAAAATTTGCTATTTTCACGTAAAAAAAATATTTTTTCCCTCAATTTTTTATTATAACTCCGAAACTACTGAGCCGATTGAAACGCAATATATTAACGGATTAAAGGCTATGTAAATTTCAGTTTTTCTAAATTTATTTGAATAATATCGGACTAATTTTTTTTTAGTTATCATTAATTATGTGGAGAAAACGTCTAAAAAAATTTATAATTTTACTTAAAAATTTTTAAAAAAAAACCTCTCCATAGAATTTCAAAATTGAACCATATTTGTACTACTGGGACCACAATACATCAAAATTGTATAGTGGTTTTCAAAGCCCCTAAAATTTTTTCAAAATTGTTGCCTTGTGTAATGAAAGCTTTGAGTTCCTGTAATAGTTTTACCTTGAAAATAGCTCTTCTTTTGTTTTGCTATAGTCGTCAGCGTCTGCAAAAGCAACTTCTATGGATGTCTTATAAGTTTGTGAATCCCAATGATAAAGGTCTTTCGGTGTTTGAATTTGGTTTTTGTTTGCAATGCTATAAAAAAAACGCCATTTTAGTTTTTAGATATGTTATATATATTAAAGAGACCTTTCTAAAAGATTTTTTTTTTGGAAAAAAACCCTTGGCCTTTGAAGTGTTTTCCTAGTTTAAAGTTTTATTTCTGCCAAAAAAAAATTTTCAGTGTAATATAAAATTTTTGCAGTATATGTTTTCGAAAGCGGATTTAAATACCTTTCTAATGGTACCAAAATCTGTTCAGTCATTCCGTAGTAATCACAGCTTGAATGTACATATTATCATAATTATTTAAAAACTTCGATACCTTGCCACGCCCACATATTTTCAAAAATGCAATTTCTAAATATGTAGGTTAAATGTAGTTGTATGCAAAATTTCATCAAATTCTGAGAGGGTCGGGTTCAAAATGTGCGTTTTTTATATGTTTTGATATGAAATTCATCATATTTAAAATGTTTCTAAATTCCTAAATTTATTCAAAAGCAAGTTTCAATTATTAAAACTTGCTGTTCCATAAGGCTTTAAATTAATAGGTCATATGTTTACAAAGCTCATAATAAATGTTTTCGTGGAATTTCTTTTAGTATCTATTTGCATAAACAAAATTAATTTGAAATAACAATTACAAACATGTCTGTCTATAAGTCTTTCATTAATAATGAACACAAACAAGAATTTTGGCGTAAAGAACTTATCAATGACAATAGTAAATTAACATGTTGAAAATTGTGAATATTTATTTATACAGAACTAAAAATGTTTAACGAAATCAAAATACAAGTTCACTTCAATAATCTTTATTACGACTAAATTAGCAACAAATGCATACAGCATTAAAATTTTGCATCAAAAAATGTACTAATGCAAGCAGAAAAAAGTTCAATAATTATAAAGCAATTTAAATTTTCCACATGATTTCATTTGAAAACTTACACAAGACGACTTAAAATCATATTAAACGTATGTACGAATGAAATGTGAAAACGTTGGTGCATTATAAGAAAACACTTTGCATTTGAATAAAATACACACGCATAGGGACAGTTTCATTTGAAGAAAACTTTTTGGAGATTTCATATTGTAATAAAAAAAGACGTATGAGTAATAATAAATTCAAATATAACTTATACGTATTCCTATGCAAATATTAATGCATTGTTAAATAAAAAACGAATTTGTTGATATGAAACTACCCACATGTTATTTAGTTAGTAAGTACATTAGGAATTCATTCTTCAACAACAGATGTTCATTCGCTAGTGCAGAAATAGTAGTTTTTAGTATTTTTTTTTTAGAAAATTCGAAATTTTCTTTGATTTCAGTTGTTGGCACAAAATGGTACATAGAAAATGTTTGCAATTAGATACACAAGAATAAATCTTAATGTGAATATTTAAATGTTTTTGCTATTATTAGGGCTCGGAAGTTAATGAATTTACCATCGTGTTTTATGTACATAAAATATGCATTAAAAATCGTAAAATGCACAAAAAAAAAAATGCATGTAAATCTGCTGCTATAAAGTGAGTGAAATTGTGTAAATATACACACAAAATATTTAAATAACTAATTTAAGCATTCATGTCTGCAAAAATAAAAACAAATGATAGTAATGTGCATGTTGGGAAACATGTTTTTAAATTTATAAACATTTTGATCTAGCAAAAGAAAATTAGTTATATTTTTTTTTTAGTAAATTAAAAACAAAACATTTTAGATTTTTTTTATTATTAATAATAGGAAATTGCTTAACAAAAAAAAGCTAAATCTGAAATAAACGTTCAATAGACCAACAAAAAAAAAAATAGTTTAAAAGAATAGGTAATAATTAGAGTTTTTAATTCCCGGAAATTCCCGACATTTTTCAATCCCGAAATCCCGGGAATTCCCAAAGTATTTCCCAGGATGTCGAGATTGTAATGTTATAAATGAACATATTATTTTAAAGAGTAGAAATTCAAAATTGTTAATACAAATTTAAAAAAGATAATTAAGGAATTCTGAATTATTAAATATCGAAAATGTTCAAAATATGCTTTAAAATGACCTAGAAACTCAACTTCTATATGCACAACCCACCTTTTTCTTTTTTTTCTTTTACCGAAATTTACCCAGCAAAGCAGTTGCTGCTTTTATATGCTTCCAAAAAAGCGCTTCACCGCCATGCATACTATAAAGCAATTATTTAAGGCATTCTGTAGTGCTTTCCAAAATGCCTTCTTTGAAGCAATAAAGTATGCATACAATGAAGAAATAAAGTATGCATACCATGAAGCACTAATGTTGTCAACATATGTGCTTCAAGCATGAATTTATTGCTTCTAAGAGCACATGAAAGAAGTGGGACATCTCGAAAAAAGTTATGCCGTCTGGAATGCCTTCCGGAAGCGCTTCTTTGAACCACTATTTTTTGCTGGGTAGTAAAAACAAATCGGCCCTGACATTTATATCAATGGACAGTATTTAATGAAAACGTAATCTTAAGTTTAAAGTCACTTTATAGCAAAAGATTTAAATCAGCTTTAAGTCGTTTAATGCGATAAACTGAAATCAATTGAGTATTTTCTCTGACATCGCTGTTGGTAATATAAACTAAGAATAAAATTCAGAATAAAATACTACTTTGGATATAAAATACTAATCTCAGCCTAGTATGTTATCCTTTAGTCCTCACACCTAATTTTTGTTACATGAGTTTTACACTATTGTCGGGATGTATTTTTTTCCCAGTGTTAGGACGAAAGGGTAATCAAATTGAGGCTGCTATCAGAAAGCTGGCAAATTTTTATCTCATTGTATTAACAAAAATAAAAACAGAATTGTGTACTATTGCCTAAAATGTAAATTGTAAAATATTTAAAATTGTTTGATTTTGCATTAAAGCAATAAAACGGAGATAATAAGACTTTTATGCAATATTTTGTTTAGCAATTTTGGGCGCAATGGTATAATTTTAAATTCTCCGTCATATGAAAATTTAGTTTTAAAGGAAACTCTGTTAATTCAGGGAAATTAAAAAATTAATTCCTTCCCGGGAAATTATAAACTCCTGGAAAAGAAAAACCTTTGTAATACTGAACTCCTGCGAAAAATTCCGTTCCTACTTTCGAGTGTCAACATAATATTTTAGTGTAATATGTAGTTCGTTTTTTGTATATGGAAATATGTATGTAATTACTAAACAATTTATTACGCACATTATGAGTAAATTTACACAAATCGTGTGTAATGAACCATGTCGCTATACATTTTTGTACACATTTTGTGTGTACAAATTTACATACATAATATAATAAATAAACCCAACTTTTAGTAAGAGTACAGTATAATAGAAATTAATAGAACAATAGAATTTAGTTAATAGAAATTCAGTTCAGTTCAAATTCAGTTAATAGAAATTAATTAGATTGTATGTACTTAAGACTTATTATTTATTTTTTCAACGTTTTTAACATTATTAATACTATTTAGGCAATGTTTATCTTCGAATATGGTTAAAATTTGTGTTAATTATCGTAAGTAAGTTAATAATTGTATTTTTCTATAAATTTTATAAAATATACCAATAAATTTTGTAGAAGCATATTTTATTAAAATGTCAAAAAAAAAAAATCTTAAAAACATGCAGTTTTGCTGCAAAATATACTAATATATGCATTTATAGCAAAATATGTAACAAAAAATAGCAAAACATTAATTAAAATATGTATTTATTGATAAATATGTTAAAATATATTTTTTTTATTTTATTAATTAATAATCATATAATTACAAATTATATACTATTACCCTAACCAAGCACTAGCTACTGTGGCTTTCGGCGTTTAGTAGCGAAAACAGACCAGTGCCTCTGGTGGGAATCGAACCCATGACCCCCGCACTGATAAGCCAGCACGCTACCAACTAGCCTACCGGGGTGTACGATAAAATATCTATTTATTGCAAAATATTTAAAAAAATGCTTTAACAAATTGTTTAAATTTTTCCAAATTTTTTGATTCGCAAATATGTTTGGTCAGCTTTGTCCTCCAGCTACACTGAGAAAATTATCTGCATGATATCAACGCATTTCTGCATTAGATCTATCTATGAAGTGTTACTGGAACTCGTTCATTGAAACTTTTCATTAAATTAATTTAATTTTTTATAAAATTTTATAAAACATTGAATTTTCTTTATTAACAATTTGCATTTACATGAACTTCCGAGCCCCACTTATTATTGTTATTGTTATGTCTTTGTTTTTTATTTGTTAAGAATAATTCACTTTTAATATCTTTATGGGATTAAATTTTAAAATACAAGAAAATGTATTTAAAGTTGTTGACTTTCATTATTTTGTTTCTCTTTAGATAACTTTTGCTATTGTTGTTTATGAAAAACATTTATATATTTTTTCTTTGTGTCTACAACTACTGCCTTTAACAATAATCCCTTTGATTTCTTTCCAAAGGTGTATACGAGTAGTTTGTAATATAATCATATCGTTTAGTTGGCAAAATGCTAAAAAAGGATGTATCCCGACCAGGATCCGCAGATCTTAATGAACCTCAGATATGTAGTAGAGAATATATATATACATTATTAATTTAAATTTTTGTTAAATTTGAACTGTGCACTCAGTTATTGGGCCTTACTGGTGTTAAAATTATGTCTAAAGACTTTCAAGCACTTTGTTATTAAAAAAATGTGTTTTAATTGATGACTTCATTACAATTTCATTGATATCAATTGTAATTAAATTATTTTCATTAGGATTTCTTTAATTAATGATAATGAATTTCTTTGATTTGATTTCATTGATTAATGGAAATAATTTAAATTTCATTGCCATTAGTAATGCATCAATTAAAGGAAAAAAATTACAATAGACAGATAAGAAAAGCTAACGGTGAATATCGATGAAATCATATAGTCAATGTCCGGGAAATATCTTGAGAGTTTAATTTTATATAAAACAGCCCCAGGGTGTCCAATAATAAAATGGAGCACTGGTCTAAAATGAAACGATATGAAATGAACCTGGGAACGAATGGAATCGGAACAGTTATCTCAAAATTTGTCCGTTTTGCGATATCTCGCTTAGTTTTTAAGATAGTAGCCATTTTATTAAATGGCGATTTTTTAAAATAGCCAGTATCTGAGAAACTAAGCGAGATAGGGCAAAACGAACCAAAATTTTGTTCCAAAAGAATATTAATACACCCTTATAATTTCCCTGGCTAGGTCCGGCAGAGATCCCGAATGATCAATTTTTATAAAACAGCCACAGGGTGATTTTTTGGTTTTTTGATTACGTATTTACGTCTTAACTAAAACAACTATACATACTCGGATAATAGAGAGTTAGTTCCTCGTTCCATTTCGTTTCTCGTATTCATTGTTACAATTCGTATCGATCTCCGTTCCATTCCTATGTAAAGAAATTTACTCTCCACTTTTTCTTGTAAACAAATGCTCTGTTTGCTCAATTATAATTAGTTGTTTGTGCATTAGTGTGATTTCAGTGGCATTAGTAGGACAAATGCTAATGCCAAAAAATTTCATTATAATTCGTATCGATCTCCGTTCCATTCCTATGTAAAGCAATTTACTCTCCACTTTTTTTTTGTAAACAAATGCTTTATTTGCTCAATTATAATTACTTGGGCATTAGTGTAATTTCATTAGCAGTAGTAGGACAAATGCTAATGCCAAAAAATTTCATTACAATTAAATGGTAATGAAATTTTTTTGGCTTTAACATTAGTAAACTAATGCTAATGAATCGTTAATGCTAATGACAAAATGGTTTTGAGTAACATTTGAAATGTGGTTTTGAGTAACATTAAAATTTTGCCGAATACAATTTTTGCCCTCGCCTGGCCAGGCCCTTTTTGTTTTTTGTGGTGTATTTTTTATACTTCCTTAGAAGCTATATCAATGATATACCATGATATCCTCAAGGATACATTTGAGAACAGTTTAGTGCACATTTAATTCTTTTTTTTTTTGGTGTAAACTTGGTGTAAACATAAGGGTTAATAAAAAAAATGTGGCCCCTCTGGCAATATGAATATCAACATTTTTGTTTTCTTGATTACTTGACTGGTTTTCGTAAATTAAAGACAGGGTGTCCTACAAAACCCAATGAATTTTCAACCCCATTTGTTAACCCTTAAATGTGAGATTGGGCGGATAAAAAAATACGTATCTCTATTTTTTTTGATCCTCTACAACATATCCAAAGTTCATTAAAATCTGCGTGTTTAGGTTGGAATACCTCCCTTGTAAGTACAAAAATATACAAACTTTAACTTATGACTTTGACTAAATTTAAATAAAAAGGTATTGAGAATATGCTTCTATTTGAATAGATAATAAAAATTGTAATGCAAACAGTGGAATAAAAATTTATTTTGGAGACGAAATTTGAGTCATATTAATGTTAATAGACTAACCTATTGCGATTGTTTTAGATTTAATATGGATAAAGAATTTTCCTTTTTTGAATCAAAATTATCTAATTCAGAATATCAATATGCAGCTTTAGTAATTTCCATATCTTGAGTTAGACCTATGGGTTTGGGTTCGGAAATTCCCGGCCGAAATTTCCGTAAAAAGTTCGTCGGAAATTCCCGGGAAATTTTTCAAAAACTCCCTGAAAGACGGTAAAAGTCAACAATTTTTATAAACTACGCCAATTTAGTAGATGGATCATTTTAAAACGCTTGTAGTTAAAAAAAAAAATATTTTTTAAAAAAAAATATTTCTACTTTCCTTGGACCTTACAACCAAAAAAATGCCTACCCCATGCTTGTAGATATTAATGTGCATACTTGCATTTTTAGCCGGAGAGCTAAAAAAAATGTATTGCCACTTTACCCCCAAATTCCACTACTCTTAAATGACTCAAATACAATTTTTATCATTTAAATAAAAACTAATCAAACATACGTAAAGAATTTTCGAAGACATGATCAATATTATTATTTTAGTTCCATAACATCTTCGATTTGATTCACTGTGAGTAGTTTTTGTGCATGCAGTAATTCTATAAGTTTTTATACGAAATGACAACAATCAATGATACAAAGCAAGTGATAAGTAAAAATACAAGAGTGTTTTTTGTACGATGTTGTATTTCTCCATATAATGAATGCAGTATGAATCCTTCGTAGGTGTTAATATTAATGCCAAAACAACATGATAACAGCCCAGTGTCATTACAAATGTCATTACTTTTATATGGGGGAAAATCAAAAAATATGTGATTACTTATATGCTTACTAGTATGGACAAAAATAATAAATAAAAATAAATACAAAAAAACTAAATTTAATAAAAAAATATCTTTTTACAAAATTTTTTTTTAAATAAAATGTGCCCACACTGTATTCGAACCTGGGACTCCAGGTTTTCAGTCAAACGCTCTACCATCTCAACTATTTCGACATGTTATATTTGATAGATAAAAACATGAATGACTTGCTTGCACAAAATGGCATTACTTAAATTTTCAAAAAATGTTGAAGTGATTACTTTATATTTAAAATAATGATTAAAATAAGTACTTCTTATCCATTATTATTTATTTTTGTACTTATTACCCATATTTGTTACCCATTATATTATTTCATTGTATTCAAATAATGGGAAAATTAACTAGTTATTAGCAAGTCCTTATTATTTGTGATAAGTATTGCCGAGAGAAAGCCGTTTCTACACTGGGAGTTTGTTAGTTTCATTATTTTCTCTATTAAAACTGCATGCAGTCAACTGTAATTTGTATGCAATAAATCTAAAAAAGGAATATTTTAAGTACCCGAGTAAAAATAATATTATGTAATATTGTATAATAATAGATAATTTGATCCAGTTTAGTATAATTTAATATAGTTAAGTATAACATCATGTATACTATGATCACATTTTACTTGCCACTGTAATTTTTAGTAAAACTATACATTTAAGCTTATCTTACAATATGTTATACCATATGTTATTAGACGGACAATAATAACACCGTTTAGGATGCAGATCACTAATATGGTCTTATAATTTCAAATTTAGATAGAGTTAAAGAAATATTTGCAAAAAACTTTTTGTAGAAAATAAAATTTTTTAAAAACTTTTTGCAAAAATTTAAAATTGAAAATTTGCTAAACTATATAATGACACTTTTTTGCAACATTCAAATAGTATGAACTATTGCTTTTAATTTGATATATAATATGTTTGGAAATTTGAGAAAACATTCCCTTTGCATATATTTAAAGTTGAAATTTCTAATTTTTCACGATTTCGCTAATAAAAATTCTACAACAAAGAGAAGATCCAACATTTTAATATGTACTTTTAGTAAACATCACGGGTTACTTAATTTAAAAAAAAATCGCATACTCTCTATTTTAGTTAAAAAAAAAATAGCTTAAAGTAAAAAAAAATTGATATATTTTCATGCTTTAAAAATACAGAGTCTGTGACAAATCCTCACTAATAAAATCCAGATAAACACATGTTTTTTAATCAATATTAAACCAATTCTAGCTAATTGAAGTGCGCTTTCCTAAAAATAACGATTTAAATTATGCATGTCAAACACATACTTTTTATATTTTCTCTATAGAAGAACTTCATATCAAAAACGATATGCCATGAACCTCAGATTTTCATGAAATTTTGCATACAGCAACATTTTACCTATACATTTTTAGAAATTGCATTTTTGGAAATATGTGGGAGTGGAAAGGTATCGACGTTTTTGAAAAATGACGATAATATGTACTTTTAAGCTATGATTACTACGGATTGGTTGAACATTAGGCCGGGTCGATTTGTGGGGAGGCAAAAAAATCGCCCAAAGCTCAGTGAAAATCGTATTCTAGGGATCAAAATAAGAAACTTTGCGGAATTAACCATACCTCTAAAACGAATTCTACTACCCCGAAACTGTTGACTTTTGTCCCGTAGGGTCAAGTTTTGAAAAATCCCACTTTGACCCATGTAGAGTGCCCCAATCGAGTCCAAATGTATGACCGACCCCCACTAACTTTGAAGGGCCGATCCACCCATGCTCGTGGCACACCCCCCTGGAACTCCCCTGGGGGGTTCCCCATACAAACATTTCAAAAAATCTCCATTTTTGGCACTTTATTTTATTATTTTTTATTTATTTTATTTATTTTTAATATTTTATTTATTTTTTCTCTTTAGAAATTTATTTAGTCAGAACATATGTAAATGAAAAAAATAATTTAACTTAGTAATAGAAAAGAAATAAAAAAAATTACTGTTTGAAGTCTTTTTTGCTTTCAAGTCTGGGCAATTTCGCACGGCTCTCTTATGTCGTCGCCATAACAGCCTCTACATTTTCCGGTATAACTCGTTTGGAAACGCTAGCTAGCAATTGAACGTGTCGTTCTGTTGCAGGTCGTAAAATAGGTTGTGTGGGTTTTTTAAGCCACCACAAGACACAGCTGCATGTCGTAAACTTACTTAAGCAAAATCGGTTACAGGTAGAATTGAGCATAAAATTATCATAAAGGATTTTCCAGAAGTAATAAAAGGCGCACTTGCTTAACAGAAAGCATAAAATTATCATAAAGGATTTTCCAGAAGTAATAAAAGGCGCACTTGCTTAACAGTATTTGTGGTCAGATTAACGTTTAATTTACATGTAAGTATTTTATGGGCAGTTTTGACAACAAAATCGGTTACAGGTAGAATTGAGCATAAAATTATCATAAAGGATTTTCCAGAAGTAATAAAAGGCGCACTTGCTTAACAGATTTTGTGGTCAGATTAACTTTTAATTTACATGTAAGTATTTAATGGGCAGTTTTAACAACAAAATCGGTTACAGGTAGAATTAAAATTACCATTTCATTTTTATTACCTCGTAGACCATATATAACGCAACAGTTTTTGTGAATGCATTAAGTCGTTGTGAAGAACTCAAAGTGTGAAGTTCTAATTTCAGATAAAAAAATATTTAAAAAAAAAATCATTCCAAATCAAAAGTTTACAATGAATCCACCATCCTTTACACCGCAAGATGAAGCAATAACAACATCAACAACTATCGAAAACCCAATGAGTCATATACCCAGGCATGATGTTACTGTTTTTGGTGTGTCTACTGATTTGACTGATCTTAATTTACCAACCCATCTGGATATTTTGAGATATTATTTTTACTTGAGCGAACAAAAAAAATTGCTCTATAAATCATTCACTATTCAAGTACAAGATAAGTTGATTGGAATTTGGAAAAAACTTGGTATGGAAATAATGCTGAAAAAAAGTGTATATAATAAATTGAATAGATTGCTTGTCAAATATCAAGAGCAAATCAAGAATAGAAACAAACACCAAGAATTTACAGAGTATGTAAAATCTCTGGAAACAATTTTTTTCATTGGAACATGTAAATGCGATTTGAAGGCAGCTCCATGTGCATGCGGTTTGGTTCCCGAACGCCTCAAAGAGTTTATGCACGATCAACATAATCAGAGAAGACTAACAATGGATGGATTTGCGATGGAAATTGAAGAGCAAGGAGCAACGTCTATGTCATCAATGCCAACATACCAAGATCCCGATGATTCAACATACGCACCGCCACCGGTTCAAGAAGATTTGGATATAAGCACAAGTTCACAATACACACAGAGATACGATTGTTTTAACTTTGCCTTGGTATGTGACAGATTTGGTGTGCCTGATAGAGTAGCATCAGCAATGGGAACCGCTCTTTTCCAAGATTTTAAAATGAAAGATACCCATGGCAAACCTCTCATCATGGATAAATCGAAAGTTCGCCGAGAAAAAGAGAAATGCAGACAAGAAGTGCTTCGCAAACGGTTAGATGATACCAATTTGTTAGCATTTTCATTCGATGGCAGAAAAGATGATACTTTAACGAGAGATGCAATTGATGAGAAGTATCATACTAGGATGGTAAAAGAACCTCATCTTGTTATTTTGAGAGAACCGAATTCTGAATTGATTGGTTACGTAAGACTGGAACATGAAACCGCTGAATACAAAACAACCAAATTAAATGATTTTTTTAACGATAAAAATATATCACTGAATGAATTAATTGGCATATGCGTTGACGGTGAGCCAACAAACACTGGCCCACACGGTGGAATTATACGACGATTCGAATTGCTGTTAAAAAGACCATTGCATTGGTTCGTTTGCCTTCTACACTTCAACGAACTTCCGTTTCGGCATTTGTTTGAAGCTTTGGATAAATCAACCAGCACTGGACCAAGATCGGCAACCGGAAAATTGAGCCGTCAAATCGAAACTTGTGAAACTCTTCCGGTAAGTTATTGCTATCACTCATTTATTATAATTGTCAACCGTTTTTAATTGCTTTATTTTTATATATTTTCAGGTGGTGGACGGCTTTCAGAAAATTGAGTTGAAAAATATGCCCCCTGCTCCAGAAAAAATTGAATTTTCCACCGATTCCAAGTACTTATACGACATGGCCCATGCAATTTCTAGCGGCGTGGTTTCAGTGGATCTGGCTAACATCAAACCAGGGAAAATTGTACATTCTCGGTGGCTCACCAAGGCCGCTAGACTATTACGATTATATGTGACAACGGAAAATCCAGATGCAAATTTAAGAATACTGGTTGAATTTATAATTACATGTTATGTGCCAATGTACTTCAATATTAAGTATTACAGCTCTGTCGTGTACGGTAGTAGATTATTTTTCAAATTCATTAGTTGGTCAAGATTTCTAGAACCTCGTTTACGCAAAATTGTCAATAAAGTAATTACAGATAATTCATATTATGCGCATTCGGAAAATATCTTGTTATCAATGTTGTTTGATGATAGCAAAGAAAAGCGCGACTGTGCTATCAAGATAATTCTACGCTATCGAACCGATGTTGACGACCCAACGGGACTTAGAGCTTATAAAAAACCAGATATAAACTTTTATTGCACAAGTTACACGGAAATGATCAATATGAATGACATAAATGACGTATTTGAACCACCATTCACTCGAAGCATTCCATACGATACTTTGAAAGAATATTTAAATCAAGATGATCCACCGTTTAATGATCCAAAAATTCCATCACACATACAAGGAACAGAACGACACGTTCAATTGCTAGCTAGCGTTTCCAAACGAGTTATACCGGAAAATGTAGAGGCTGTTATGGCGACGACGTTAGAGAGCCGTGCGAAATTGCCCAGACTTGAAAGCAAAAAAGACTTCAAACAGTAATTTTTATCTTTTCTTTTCTATTACTAAGTTAAATTAATTTTTTCATTTACATATGTTCTGACTAAATAAATTTCTAAAGAGAAAAAATAAATAAAATATTAAAAATAAATAAAATAAATAAAAAATAATAAAATAAAGTGCCAAAAATGGAGATTTTTTGAAATGTTTGTATGGGGAACCCCCCAGGGGAGTTCCAGGGGGGTGTGCCACGAGCATGGGTGGATCGGCCCTTCAAAGTTAGTGGGGGTCGGTCATACATTTGGACTCGATTGGGGCACTCTACATGGGTCAAAGTGGGATTTTTCAAAACTTGACCCTACGGGACAAAAGTCAACAGTTTCGGGGTAGTAGAATTCGTTTTAGAGGTATGGTTAATTCCGCAAAGTTTCTTATTTTGATCCCTAGAATACGATTTTCACTGAGCTTTGGGCGATTATTAAATCGACCCGCCCTATTGAACATATTTCAAAGATCTTGATTCCATTAGAAAGGTATTTATTTTTTAGGCAAAAATAAAACTTTAAACTAGGAAAACACTTCAAAGGCCAAATGTTTTTTCCCAAAAAAAAAATTAACACACCTAAAAACTAAAATGGCGTTTTTGTTTTCTTTTTTTTAAAATTTTTTTAAGTAAATGCTTCTCTTGTTACCTTCCTTATATTTTGATATCATTGTGTGACAAAAAAGAATAAAGTAGCTATACTTTGACAGTTATACAAATTTTTTTGTAATTCAAATAGATTAGAACAAGAATTGTATTATCAAATTTTTCAGACACCCCCAAAATATGGACCTACCCTTGGTAATTTTTTTTTTATTTATTTTTTTTTTAGATTTAATATATAATTTTGCGCAGCTCATACTGTTGACTTTCGGAACATTCGCTAAGTTGTAGTGAAGTTTCATCTAAAGGTATACAATAATGGAACAAGATACTCATACAATTAAGTCACTCTTATATTCAATGTGAAATAGCAAAATTTAATTATTTCTTTGCTTTACACTGAATTTTTTTTATGATATAACGGGACACATTTTTTATAAGAAGTACCAAGTGTGAAGTAAAGCAGATAATTCAATTTTTCTGTTTCATATTTAATATTAGAGTGACTTAATTATATGAGCACAAGTGTATGTCTTATTTGTTCTAAAAATAAAAATAAAAAAACTGTATCAAGGTTAAGTCCATATTTTGGGGGTGTCTGAAAAATTTGATAATACGATTTTTGTTCTAATTTATTAATTTTAGTTTTTAGATATATTATATATATTAAATAGACCTTTCTAAAAAAAATTTTTTTAATTGATAAGGTTTATAATGCGCAAAGTATATACTTTAAAACCATATAAAAAGTAATTCGAAGTTTGTTCAAAGACGGCAGAACATGTTACACAGCTCGTGCCACAATTGATTTATTGAAGTAAACGTTTGGTAACCGCATAGTTTCACGTTTCCGAACCACAAATGTTGAAAAAGGTCATCGAAAATTGGACCTCCAGATTAGACTACGTCCGAGCCAGCCGTGGTGGTCATATGGCAGAAGTCATTTTTAAATAATAATGCCATAAGAAATTATCTTTGGAATAAAGTAATTTAAAAAATTCATCTTTTTTTTAAAAAATTCATCTTTTTTTCCTTTTCAAAGTTCTATATCTCTTAAAAAACACCCTTCCAAGACGATCCACATTGTACAGGGTGTCCGCCGGGAAGGTATACTACTTTGTTTGTTTAGAATTTTTGATTAAATGAAAGAGAATGGATCTTATATTAATAAATGTTTTATTTAATGTCGGCAATTATGTATGGAATACAATATCAGATAAATGTCCGCTTCTGTTAGCCTCACAAATTCGAGCCCTTTTGAGCACATTTTTCATTACATTCTCACACATTTCACGCGGTATTTCATTAATTTCATCATGAATATTTTGTTTGAGTTGCTCAAGCGTTTCTGGTTATTTGCATAAACCTTGCTTTTCAGATATCACCACAAAAAAAAAGTCCGGAGCACTCAAATCAGGCGACCGTGGAGGCCAATCAACATCACCATTTCTTGAAATAACTTGTTGTGGGAAGAGGTCTCGCAGTTATTCCATTGCAATCCTAGCTGTATGCGATGTGGCACCGTCTTGTTGATACCACATGTTAATCAAGCCCAAGGCATGCAGTTGTGGAGTTAAAAAGTTTTCAATCATATCACGATATCGCTCCCCATTCACAGTTACCGTTACGCCGTTTTCATTTTCATAGAAGTAAGGTCTAATGATTCCTCCTGACCAAATTGCACACCAGACTGTCACTTTTAATTTATGCAAACGTGAGTGATGAATAATTTGAGGGTTTTCCATTGCGCAGAACCGACTATTCTGTTTATTCACATATCCATTCAAATTAAAATGTGCCTCGTCACTCATTATTATTTTTTCATGAAAATCGGGGTTGTCATGGGCGAGCTGTAACATCTTATTGGCATATGTACGGCGGCGTAAATGGTCTTGTGGAAGAAGCTCTTGTGTCAACTGAATCTTAAATGGAAACAAATGCAAATCCTTGAGCAAAATTTTGGCCAAAGTTGTTCTTTGAAGACCAAGCTCTTGAGCACGGCGTCGAATTGAGGTTGATGGATTGTTTTGAACACTTTCTTGAGCAGCAGTAATGTTTTCAGTTGATCTTGCAGTACGTTGTGGTCTATGCTTGGGCCTATCACCTACAGATCCTCTTTTTTCGAAATCATTCACTACACGATAAATAGTGCGTTTTGTTGGCACGTTATTCCTCAGAAAAATTTCACGTAACTTTCTCATCGTCACAGTAATCGATGATTGATTTTGATTAAATGTTTTAACAATTAAAACACGTTGGTTTATCGAATATTTTTCCATAATAAATTTGCCACGTGTCTACTTCACGACTGCCAAATATGAACTGTCAAAACTAATGTTTACCAAAATGGCGACAAAACAAAGTAGTATACCTTCCCGGCGGACACCCTGATAAAATTAGATAAAATTGTATTTCAATTAGATATAATTCTATATTGAACTTGATACATTTCATATTTCATATTTGCATCATATTAATTTTTTTTAGTCGGGTATATACTTAAAGATTACTACATAATATAATATGTAAAATACAAATATTTAATTTCTTATTAGATTTTGGTAGAACTATTTGTAAGCTTTCTATATGAATTTTAATTAGATTTTCCTTTTCTGTGTTCAAGATTAAAAATAAATCTTTATAAAATATATAATTAATTTAATAAATATATGTATTAGATTTCATCGGCATATGATTATTTTCCATTTATATAGACATTTATGTTCAATTAATTACTTTTACTATTATAAGGCTGAAAAGAAAGACATGATAATAATACAATTAGCATAAAATTATATTGTCCACGTGTTGAATTTTCAATCAACCATTAATTGTAATTATAACAACTCTTCAAATGACGAAACATAATCATAAAAAGAACAAAGTTAGTCCTGTATAGAAAATTACATTGGAAATTAATAACGGTAATAAAAAAATCAGACTTAATATTGGGGAATATCACGAACTTTTTACACACTACATTCATTTAAACAGATAAAATTGTTCTGGACAAAATTACTCAAGACCGAATTTAAGATTTAGTGATGTTTTGATTTTGTTTAAATTAAATAGCTTTCAAAATATTGTATTACTGAGTGAACTTGTAAAAACTTCGATCTATATTAATGTTTGTGCTAAGAGAACTACCCAGCCAGAAATTGCAAATGGTCTGAAAAATCGAGCACTGGCAAAGCACTGATTTACAACGCTCTGCCAACGTTAGTGAAAAGTGCTTTGCCAGTGCTTAATTAACAAAATTTACAACAGTAAAAATAATAAAAGCACTGGCACAGCTCTGGCTTCGAATGCTCTGCCAACGTTAGTAAAAAGTGCATTGCCAGTACTTATTTACAAAATTTACAACAGTTAACTTAATAAAAACAGTGTCACATCCCTTGTTCACAACAAGAGTGGAAAAATTGAAAACTAAATTGCAATTTATGATTTGTTAAGAATATTAAGGTCTCCTATTGTAGTCAGCACAAGGTATAGTTTTTGTACTAAAATTTTACTTAAGAAATTTATTTCCAAATTTCTTTCTTTAGTAAAATTGTAGTAAAAAATCGTGCTAACTTATCAGAAAAATAATTTGATAAAAAAATATTCAGTTATTTTGTAATTAACATAGCTGAAGCAAGCCTATTGTTATTTCTGTTCAAATTACCAAAATCATTCAACAAGAAATAATACAACTCTGTTCTGAAGTGAATTACTAAGTATGACTTTATTGTTCGTTTTTGGTTTTGGTACTGGCAAAGCGCTTATTGCTAGCGCTTTGCCAACGTTTTAAAAAACGGCCAAGCTCTGCACGGTGTTAACATTTTGGGGTTGGCAAAGCACTAATTATATTATTTAAAAAGCACTTTATTGGTTGTTCTACTTCTGCTTTGCCAACGTTTTAAAATTATGGTTTTGGTACTGGCAAAGTGCTCATTTCCAGTGCTTTGCCAACGTTTAACAAAAAGGAACGGCCACGCCCTGCCCGGTGTTATCATTTTGGTGTTGGCAAAGCACTTAAATCTTCAGATATCCAACGCTCTGCCAACGCTCATACCACCGTTGAAAGCACTGGGCCAATGCTTTGCCGTTCGTATTTTTCTGGCTGGGTGTAAAGAGTACATTAAGAAAAACAAAATTTAATATGGCGTCATTAAGTGGTTTACTCTCTTCATTCAGAAAAAAGAGCAACATGTTATGATAGTTTAAGAGCATCATGTTATGGCTGAAACACGTAACAATCATAATATGATCCTTATAATCATAGTATAATTCTTGAAGTTGATAAAATCGTCCTCAGTGATCATAATATGGTTGTCAGAATCATGTTTATGATTGTAAGGATCGTAATAAGATAATTTATTGTCGTCAATCATGTTCATTTATATTTTTTCTCTGGGTGTTTAGAACTCAATATAAACAGCAATACTTAAACAATAATAAAAAAATAAATAAATAGAGTATTAAAATAAAATCTTTTTGTCAAAGAATAACACATTATAAAATATTATTCTAAAAATTATAATTTTAAATTCAGACTAACATGGTTTCTCTGGTTTCCATTTAATTAGAGACAATTTTTTTTAAAAGTGAAATCGGGGGTACTCATCTGAGAATAAAATTTTTAAGTAATATACAAAACAAACAAAAAAAAATTAAGTCGGTCCACCCGTTAAGGCTGCACAGTAGCACCCGATTTTCAATATCTTGTTTTGAGAAAAGGCATTTATAGTAAATATTGCGCATTATTTTAGATGAGCAATATTTACTTTATTTAATGTGCAGCAAGTTCAAAATCTCGAAATGTAAAATAATAAAAAAAAAATGACAAAATAAAAAAAAAATTAAAGGGAGTAAACCCCTTATCACTGTTACTGCCTTATTAGGGGTCATTAAATTAGCAAGAAACAGCCCAGCAAAAATACAACTTACCAAATAATGAGTCTAGTAATCTAAGCTAGAAGGTTGAACGTATTACTCTTTATATTATAATTCTAACTTTTTTTATATAAAATGTCCCAAAAGTAATGAGTTATACATTACTGGTAGCCTTACGTGGTTATAAATTATAATGTGTTACCTATATGTATGAATAATCAGCCATTACCAGAAGGAAAAAAATAATGGGTTTAAAAATTTATTTTGAAAAAAAAATAAGAATTCAAAAAAAATATGTAATTAATTATTTTTAGCAGTAGATATGCAGGGGAAAGAGTTCGAATTTTAAAAAAGTAACTATGCCATTATTTTTAGTGATGCGAAGAGCTTCTAAAAAAGGGTATTGTACCCCAAAATCAATAATAAAAATTATTTTGAAAACGAAGCCTAGTATTTATGGCTAAAAAGTTGTATTATGCTAAATAGTGTCCGACCGAACAGTTCGGCCAAAAAACTATATTTTGTCGGTTTTTTGATATCTAGAGGCAATGATGACAAATTTCGGTATTGGAAACATGTTTGTTGAGCCGATTTAATTCGATTTTGTGTATAAAATTTAAGAGAAAAGCCGAATTTTAGCTATAAAGTTAAAAGTTCGGCCGCCGAACTATTTTCAATTTGGCCGAACTTTCTGAGGCCGAACAGTAAATTCATTGCTTAACTACAGAATTTTCTTCAAATTTGACACTCAAAATAGCATCTAATCAGCCCAATAAACAAATTTGTCCATAATGCTTTAAAATACCGAATACAGACCAAATTCATTTTCTGGCCGAACTGTTCGGTCGGACACTAATGTAAACAAAGCGTTTTTTTGCATGTGAAGACGGGGGGGTTATACTACAACTTTTTTAAAATAACTTTGTGCTAAAATAATATCATAATGGCTGTCGCATAACGGTTTTAAATTTATATAAATAAAGATTTTTCTGAACTCTAACCATCTCCGATTTTTAGTAAAAATTTATAGGTAAGATAAAAAAAAAATAATCAAATTTTATTAATTTATTCAAAACAAATATTTTTTGCATTGTATTCGCCTATTGATGCTCATATAAAAAATATAAAATTTTTCTTTAAAGTTCATCTAACCGCTAGTTAACTAAACATTTATTTTAATTTGCTCTTTTTCATTAACAAGTAAATATCTGTAAAATGTTGTATTACTTAGATTTATTTAGTAATACTAAACAACTTTAACGCAACAAATTACATGTATCCCAATAATTCCTATATTTTTCCAGTTTTTGCTGTTTTTTCAATTTTTTTCAGTTTTCTATTTAAAAATCAAATTTAGCTATTTCCAGCTATTCTTTGGGCCAGATAAGTCAACTCTTCTTAAACAAACCCAAAAATAAATTAAGCTTGGATTTTTTTGTTTGCAAGATTTTTGTCTTCTTAAAAAAATTTTGATTTATTACCTTTTGTAACACACAAAATTCTAATAAATTTAACCTACTGGCGTTTTTCATCCGCCGCCGACACTTTTTCCCTTCACGTCGCGGCTGACAATTTTTTGGCGGCCAAGGGCGATTAAGCCGCTGCCGACTGGTTTTGGCTCGAGCCGTCGCGGTCGTCGTATTGTCACTGTTTTCATCTCTCATGGATAATCGTGTCCATATTGCCATCTTAGCGGGTTATTATCTATAATTTTTATTAAAAAAACCCAAAAATAAAAAAAAACCTTAGCGACGAGTTTAGTTTAAATGTTTCGCAAATCAAATACGTGCCCTTAGATTTCAACAGAAAGAAATCAGATTTATTGCATTTATAAGTTTTTGTATATAAATCATGAAGATGCGTCAAGCTTTAAAGGCGTTTTTGCGAAAAAACTGTAGCATATATCAAAAAATAAATATGCCATTGACATCAGCTTGGTCGAAATATATGGGATAGATGATCAGAACGTTATTAATTTTTTTTGATGCCATGCCAATAAACTGAATCTTGCTAACAAATTCGTTTAAAATTTAATCAGATTAAAATTAAATTTATAATTTTTGTATATAATATAAAATTAAATTTATAATTTTTATATACAACTAATTGATAAAAACATATTTTAATTGGGCTTTCATTAATGTCTTTTTACTTTTTCAAACACCGTAGATTTGGTATTTATAAATCTTAAAAAAAATCCGAATTTAACGATTTGAATTTCAATTAGCAATGTCATTTTCTCAAATTTATAAATAACTAATGCGTATGATGAATTTTTAATTGCATTGATAAATTGCTCATACGTACAGTGTATTTTATGATAACCAGTGCAGTGACTTTCATTCAATAAAAAATCGAAAATATTTCCTTAAAATATGCAGTACAAAATTTATAATATGCGCTTAATATATGCACTTATTACGAAATGTTCACAAAAACACTTAACATTTTTTGATTTTTAAAAATCGATTTCTTTTAAAAATCGATTTCTTACTCAAGAGCATTGGTTTAAAAGTGAAATCCATTACAAATGTCTCACAATTGGTGGGCGTTGTGGTGTAATGGTTAGCGCGTTGGACTTTTACACAGAAGGCCCCGGGTTCGATCCCCGGTGCCGGCAACATCAAAATTATATGTATGAGTTTTTTCTATCCCTCATACGTATCGCAATGTCCACCTTCGGTGTTCCCATAGCAATTAACCCCACCGAAGTAAAATAATGAATCAGGGCTATGAACCAAAAAGCTTCAATAAGTTCGCCAACTCTCCATCAGGTGGCGAGCAACAACTGTTCTAAGACTTATCATCTCTCGCAATTACAGTGTTGCCATGTCTGAAGCCATTCATCTTTAACCACCTTTCATCTCTATACTATCCCTTTCCAAAGAAAGCAACACACTAAATATACGAAGTATTTCCTGAGTGTTGCCTCTCTTTAAAAAAAAAAAAAAAAATTGATTAGGGTTACAAATGCTTTCTGTTGTTTAATTTTTATGCATTTTAAGTTTTTATAAAATATGCAATTAAATTGAAAATATGCTACAAATAATATCAAAATATGCATTAAAATATATATAGCAAAATATGCAACAACAAAGCGACGTTATTTTGTTTCGAATTCTTGGACTCATAAAAATTACTTGTCCAAAATCCAATTTGGGCTACTGACCACTAACATGCATTTGCATGAAAGTTTTTGCCCTGATGATAATCTAAATTACACCGATTTTATTAATCAAAATTTTATAAATCGAAATATTCTGTGAATTTTGATAAAAAAACACATGTGTAATACAGTCAAAAAGAGTGTAAATGATAGAATAGTGATAAAAATATGTAATTATGGGTAATGCATTATTTTTTGTATTGAATTAATGGAAAAATGAACTAGTTATTAGTAAGTTTCTTGTGTTCGTATAATTAAGTGCACAATATGAAACAACAGATTTGAATTATCTGTTTTGCTTTACACTTGATTTTTTATGCAAAATTTGTAGCTATTTATATTCTAATAATGTTGTGTTTAAGTTAATTAAAGAAAATCTTGTTTTTTTAATATAAGTATGCAACACTTTCCAGCAAACTCTATATGTAGGGCGCTCATACACTTGAAAACAAAAATTGCCGCTTTAAATAACGATACTAAAACAAGTTTTATTTAAATAGTTTGTTTAGAAGTTATAAATATATTTTTAAAATAATTTCTGTACCGTCTAACCATAATGGGTATGAAAAAAAACTTAACTCCATGCGAAAGAAAAATTATATGAGAATGTTGCAAACGTTACGGTTTTTTTGAGCTTTTCTAGAGGAAAAGCTAATAATGCCATCCAGTATTATAAAAAAAAAATCAGATTTTCAATAATTTATCCCGTAAAAACTCAAGAAGGAAGACACCTGCTGACGATAGACAATTGATTAGATTAAGCAAGTTAGATCCTTTTTAGACCTCAACCGAAATCCGATCCCAAATGAATGTCGATTATGGTGTAAAAATATCGGCACAAACAGTCCGCCGACGCCAGCAAGAAAAATCGTTGAATGGAAGAATTGCACTACATAAACCAAATGTGTCAAAAAAGAATATTAAAAAACATTGGAGTTTGCCAAGGATCATCTACAAAAAAATCGAAATTTTGGGATCTTGTTGTTTGGAGCAAATAATCCAAGTTTAACATCTTCCGAAATTATGGAATGCCATACCATACCAAGGTAAACCAAGAAAACCGTTTAATACGGAGGCTCTTCGGTAATGGTGTGGATGTTTTACCTCATCTGGAGTTGGTCCAATTCTACAAATTAAGGGTAAAGTGACGGGCAGTATATACAAAGACTTCCTAGAGGATAATTTAATGGTTGATTATGCTGAAAATTTACCTTAACTTTGGATTTTTCAACGGTTCTTTAAGCATTGTATAAATGTCAATAACATCAGAAATCTTGAGTTGCCAGCGCAAAGACCAGACCTTAACTCTATTGAAAACTTACAGGGTATTATAAAAAGAGCAGTTTCGACAAGAAAACCTATAAATAAGGCATCATTGTGGGAAATAATTAAGAAAGAATGGTGCAAAATCACTCTTGATCAGTATGCAGCTCTGGATCATTCAATGAGCAAGATATGTGGAATAATTATATTTAACAAAAGTTTTCAACAAAATACTAACATCGTATTTATAAGGTAATATTACCGGAAAAAATAAATACCTTCAAGTTAACAATACTTTTTTCGCATGACTTAATTATATGAGCACGTTAAAATGTATTCAAGTGCCTTATTGTTATTTTATAGTACCCAGCAAAACCACACATTACCAAATCATGGGTAAATTAATGTATCGCCATAGGGCTTTACGCATTACATTACACCTTACTTCACTGATGAATTTTACAGGCGATGAGCCTACAAGTAATGGGTTTAACTCATTGCCTTGTAGGGGGTAAAGTAACTGGTTACTTATATGTTTACATGGCGGAAAAAAGTAATGTGTCTATAAATAGATTTTCATAAAAAAAATGCATAAAAATTTTTTTTACAGATATTTTTTTTAATTAAATAAATAACTTCTTTTTTATTTTATTAAATAAATTACGTGGTCTTGTTGGGATTCGAACCTGGGGTCTCTGGTATTTAACAATTAGTTAGGAGAGAACTCTACCAACTGAGCTAACGATACATATAATATTTTGTTGCTTAAATTGTAAATGAGTTGTTTTGCTTCGTGTTTTTGTTCGTGATAACAAAAATATACACCTCACCCTCATGCTTACAAAAAATCATAAAGTAATGTGTCTATAAATAGATTTTCAAAAATATGTATTAATACTTACTTTACGTTTATAATTCATGCATTATGTAATTGATGATCGGTAAGTCATTATGTTATGTTTTGAAGTAATGTAAAATGTAATGAGGTATCATTACAAGGTAATCCATGAGTGTTCAATTATGGGTAACTCATTACTTATGGGTAACTCAGTACACATTATAAGGTAATGCATTACTTTATCGAACCCATTACCAAAGTTTTGCTGGGTACTTAGTTAATTTAAAAAAGTGTAAATATTATTAGCATGGATGGTAACCGATTCTATGCGAGTATCGCTAAGGGTAACTCTATTTTCTTTTATTTCAGTAACGGTATTTTACTTATTTCGGTAACTGCATTTTAGCGATAACGGTATTTTAGTTACTTCGGTTATGGTAATATTTTAACTAGTGGAACCTTAATTTAAAAAAAAAATATTTTTGAGATTATAATATTATTTTTCATAGCTAATTCCGAAAATAATAATGGTTAAAACACTTTCTAAATTTATTTTATAATTTGATTAACAACATATATGAAAAACTTCACAATTTTTATTTAAAAACACATTTTTATATCAAGAGAGCATATAGAGCATGTAGAGAGCAACGATTTTTGTTCCGTTTTGCTTTATCTCGCTTAGTTTCTGAGATACAGTCTATTTTATGTTTATAAAATAAAAAAATTGAGAAAATAACACCCTTTAGACTGAAAGCGGAGACACAAAAAAAAAATAATATTTTGAAAACAATTGTGTGTTAAATTAACCCTAAAAATTTGTAAATTTTGGGAATCACATATTACTAAATTTTAGGTCGAAAAATAAGTACAAATAAGAAATAAATTTGTTCTTGAGCGAAAATGATTTTATTTGTGTATCGGAAACATGGTTTGATTCCGAAATTACGGACTTTTCTGTTTCATTAAATGGATATAATTTACGTAGAGTCGATAGAGAAGATGGATATGGCGGCGTTGCTATGTACATCAAAAAGGGTATTTCTTTTAGTATCAAATGTACATCTAAAGAAAATTGTGATTTTGAGGACATCAATAATTCAGATCCTTTAAACTTAGTTGAGTATCTATTTATCGAGGTAAACAATGAAGGTAGGAAATTGCTTGTAGGTAGTGTTTATAGGCCTAACAAAAATCTTTGTACTAGGCGGTTTATTCGAATTTTGGAAGCACAAACAGCTTTGTACGATGATGTTATAATAGCAGGAGATTTCAATTCAAACCTTCTAGTGAATAGTAGTTTTTCGGATGACTTTGCCGCGCTTGGGTTAATATCACCTAATATCTTAAATCCTACACACTTCACTGCAACTAATAACACGCTTTTGGATTTATTTCTCGTGAGTAATGAAATTAATGTACTACTCTATGATCAATTGTCTGCGTCACGTTTCTCCAAGCATGATCTCATTTTCATGACTTATAATTTTCAACTGGTAAGAGAGAATTACTTTTCGAGATTTCAAAAGTATTAATTTTAGATTTCTCGAGGAAGAATTTTTTAAAATCGATTGGAATGTTTTGTATTCTTTGTATTCCGTAGATGACCAACTCTCTTTTCTTGAGCAAAACCTAAATTATCTGTTTGATCTAACTGTACCAATAAGGACACAAATTATTAGTAATAAACAGAAACCATGGTTTTCATCTGAAATAAAAGATTATATCAATCAAAGATATTTTGCGTATGCACGTTGGAAAAGATTTAAAACTACAACATTACATGAGGATTATCTGACTGCTAAAAGAGAAACAAATAAAATGATTAAAAAGGCCAAATCCGTTTTTATGCTGAAAAGTTTTATTCCGCCATTGGCTCCAAAAGAACATGGCAAACGATACGTGAAGTTGGTATCGGCAAATCTACGAATCAAGAACCATGTTCGATTGATGCCGATACAATCAATAAAAAAGTTTTTAAATGTTCCTATGGTTCAAGCAGATCAAAATTATTATATCAATAATCATTCTAGTAACAATTCTGAATCTTACTTTTTTCCTTTTGCTGCAGTAGACCAATGTGACGTTTTATCTAGTATATTGTCTATAAAATCCAACTCTATAGGAGTGGACGGGATTAATCCAAAGTTTCTAAAGAGTCTTTAACCTCAACTACTTCCAATAATAAAATTTTTGTTTAACAAAATATTAACTTCAAGTTACTTTCCCTCGAATTGGAAAATAGCTAAAATCGTCCCAAAGCTGTTTCCGATTATAGACCAATAGCCATTCTTCCATTCTCTCTAAAGTATTTGAACGTATTATGCATAACCAAATTACTATTTCTTGGATAACAATAACTTGCTAACAGATCGTCAATCTGGGTTCAGAAAGAAGCACAGTTGCATAACAGCCTTAGTTGATGTTACAGAGGAGATTAGGGAGAAACTTGATGATGGCAAGACTGCATTTTTAATACTTTTAGATCATTCAAAAGCGTTTGATACCGTAGATCATAACATTCTTTGTTACAAACTTAATAACTTTTCAATTTCTCTTCGACCGCTACTCAGTTATTGTCAACATACCTACGTAACAGATATCAGTATGTTGAAACTGGAATCCAAGGCACTGCCTGTAACAAGAGGGGTACCTCAGGGGTCCATTGTTGGGCCACTATTATTCTCACTGTACTCTAATGACCTTCCAGGCATTTTAACAAATTGTAATGTAAGAATGTACGCGGATGACGTTCAACTTTATACCAGTTGTACTAATGCCTTAATCGACCAGTGTATTATCTCTATTAATCAGCAACTACATCGTATTTATACGTGGGCAACCGCAAATGGTCTAGGAATAAATCCAAAAAAATCTAAATGCATAGTAATTCAAAAGCGACTTCCCAAACTAAGTATTATACCTAATATATTTATAAATAATCAAAAAATTGAAATAGTAAAATCTGCTAAAAATCTCGGAATATTTTTTAATGACACTCTTACGTGGTCGAACCACATTAACTATGCTTGTGGTCGCACTTTCTCTATGACTAGAACTCTTTGGCGAACCCAGCATTGTACACCTATTAGAATAAGAATGCTAAAACTTATCTGATGAATGCCAAAACTTATCTGATGCCTGTTTTACTATATGGTTGTGAGCTTTTTGCTAAATGTGATGCAACTAGTAAAGGGAAATTGAACGTTGCATTTAACAACATAGTCCGATACGTGTATGGACTTTATAGGCGTTCTAGTGTATCTTTCTTTTCATCTCAGCTATATGGCCTTTCTTTAAATAATCTACTAAACATTAGAGTTTTAGTGTTTTTACGTAAAATAATATATACCCACATACCTGATCATCTGTACAGCAAACTTGTTATTTCAGATATAAGCAGGGGAAAAAGACTTAGATCATTTAGATACAAAAGTTTAATTTCGGAGTGGCATTTCTACATATTCGCAGTATCTCTCTGGAATTCTATACCCCACAGCTCTCAACTTTTAAGTAACGCACGAAAATTTAAAAGAAAATATTTTTAAACTGTTTTCGGCATAAGAAAATCAACATAATTATTTGATAAATTAAATTATTTAAATTTATTTAAATTTTTTATTTAGTTTTTTTTGTTTTGTTCATCTTGTTTAATTTAAATTGTTTTTTGTTTTCCATATAAAAATTGTAATTAGTTATTAAGTTATTAATTAATGATCTTATAATTTTTCATATCATCAGTTCCAAA